>CM035430.1:80325983-80343483 GCA_020310875.1 Ceratopteris richardii | reverse complement strand
ATATACAAATGAAAACAATTTTGCTACCTTCCTTCTTCACAAAGAGTGATGGGTCTACATGACTCTGATTGTATCCATATTTTACCAAGTAGTTCACAAGTCTTTGGTTCCAAGCTCTTGGGGCTTGCTTGAGTCCATAAAGAGCCTCATTTAGCCTGCATACATGATGTGGAACCTCTCATCTTCAAAGCCTTGGGGCTGCTCCATGAAGACTACTTCTTCAAGCTCTCCATTTAGGAAAGCATGCTTCACATCCAGTTGGTACATCTTCCAACCTTTTGATGTTGAAATTGCAATCAAACTTCTGATGGTGGACATCTTAACTACTGGAATGAATGTTTCCTCAAAGTCAATTCCATAGCTTTGAGCAAAACCTTTGGCAACCATCCTTGCTTTATACCTAGAAATGCTCCCATCTGCATGCCTCTTTACCTTGTACACCCATTTGTTGCCAATGACTTTCATGTCCTTTGTTCTTGGCACCAATGACCAAGTATCATTTTCTTCAAGTGCCTTGACTTCCTCCTCCATAGCTTCAATCCATTCCCTATGCTTATTTGCTTCTTCAAAAAAGTTAGGTTCTTCACAAGCTATAACTTGACTCATGTAGGCATACTGTCTTGCAATGAATGAATCATAAGTTAACCTTTGAACAGGGTATTTAACCCTATTGGATGACCTCACCTCACCATTAGGTGGTAGGAATCTCCTCCTCCTTGGTTTAGATGCTGTAAATCCTGGAGTTTCTAATTTTTCCATATCTTCATCACTTGTAGAATCCATGTCTACCCATCGATGGTCTTCGTCGTTTGCCTTTTCCTTTCCTTTGCTACTTCCTTCACTTGAATGAGCTTCATTCCTTGTCCTTCCATGCCAAGATGATGTAGTACTCTCCTCTGATGGTGTGCTTGAAGTGGTTGGAAGATTTATATCCATGCTTTGTTGTTGCTCTTTGAACTTCTTCTCGGCTTCATATGCATCGTCAACCTGTAACACATCTTTGCTACCATACCAAGGCAGAAACTCATCAAATATTACATCCCTTGATATCTTAAGCTTTGGTGCAAGGGTTATATCATCTAGAACCCTTTTGCTCTGAAGAATATCCAAGAAATATACACCTATCTGCTTTCGGGTCTAACTTGCGTCTCAATTCTTGAGGTATGTGAACATAACACACACAACCAAATATTTTGGGAAGTGAAAGGTTGGGTTTCTTACCACACCAAGATTCATAAGGTGTAACTCCATGTAATCCTGAGATTGGACACCTATTCATAATGTATATGGCTGTATTTGTTGCATCGGCCCAATAAGAGTAAGGAACATTCATTTCATTTAACAAAGCTCTAGCCACTTCTGCTATGTATCTATTCTTCCTCTGTGCCACCCCATTTTGTTGAGGTGTATACCTGTGAGTGAATTTCCTTTTGATGCCATGGTCATGTAAAAAATCTGAAAATTCATTTGAAAAATATTCTCCCCTTGCATCCGATCTGAGATTCTTTATGTACTTCTCTGTTTCCTTCTCCACTAGATTTTTGAACCTCTTGAAGTGGTAAAACACCTCTGACTTTGACTTCATGCAATACATCCAAAAAAACCTTAAATGATCATCTATAAATGTGACAAAATATCTATTACCTCCAATGGATGGCTCCCTTGTAGGTCCCCATACATCTGTGTGTATGAGATTCAACACTTCAGTGCTCACATGTGCTCCCTTTTTGAATGGCAATCTACTTTGTTTCCCTAATTGACAAGCATGACACAAATGTTGCATATTCTGAGATGTAAGATCAGGCAGACCAGGTAGACCACTCACCAAGCCCTTCCTTTGCATGTTCTTCATCCTTTGTAAGTTTATGTGATCAATTCTTTTATGCCATAAGTCGATTTCTGCAATCTGTTTATTTCCAATTGACAAGTAGACAATGTGAGGGGTTGATGGCTTTACCTCCATGGTGAATAGTCTTCCTTGCTTCTTTCCTTTTGCTATGAGCTTGTAGTCCTACATGGGGTCTTCAACAAAACATCCTTGATCATTGAACCTCACCTCATAACCTCTTTCAACCATTTGACCTACCGAAACCAAGTTCTTTGTGATGGTTAGCACATGCAACACATTCTTCAACACCTTGCAGCTTTGAGATCCATTCAATGCAACATCTCCCACATGTGTAATCTTGTGCTCAGTGTCATCCCCTATCTCTACATGTCCTTGAGTGATGGGTGAGTGTAAATTAAAGAAAACATCTATATTGCAACTCATATGGTTGCTACAACCACTATCAATGTACCATGTAAAATCTGAATTGACTCTTTCACTTGATCCATACATCATAAGAAAGTTCTCATTTTTTGAATTTGTTGAAGTACTAGCATAACTACCTTGGTTCCTTTTGTATCCTTGATTGCCTCCTCCTTTGGACCAACAATCTCTTGCATAATGGTCTGATTTTCACAATTGAAGCATTCCCCATTGGATACTTCTCTTCCATGTGTTCTTCCTCCTCTTGCTCTACTCCTTCCTCTTCCTCTTGATCCATAGCTTTGGTTGGAGCCTTCTTGGTTGATTGAGCTTGAGTTTGACCTTCCTCTCCCTCTGCCTTGGGAGTTTTTTCCACCTCTTTTGCCTTGGCCTCTACTTGCATAGAAAACTTGGGCTTGGTTGCCCTTTGATTGTGAACCTCCTTGGTTCATCTCCTCGATCACCATCAATGTGACTAATTGATCAAATTTTGGTAGGGAATCCCTCACATAAACTGATGTGGTGAATGCTTTCCACCTTTCATCCTCTCTCAAGCCATTGAGAGTGTGTGCGACAAGATCATCATCTTCGATTGGGCTCCCAATTGAGCCTAGGGCATCTGCAAGCTCCTTAACCTTCAAAATGTACTCATTTATGTTAGTACTTGGTGCTTTCCTAAGATTATTTAGCTCATTCTTGAGCTGAATCTTCATTGCCTTGGTTGATGAAGAGTACAATCTCTCCAAGGTTTCCCAAACCTTCTTGGATGTGTCCAAGTCTTGTATATGTCCTATCATGCTATTGCTTATGTGTTGGGATAGAATGAATATGAATCTCCTATCCCTTTCTATCCATTCATTAAGTGCCTTCACCTATGCTTGAAGTGGTGGATCATGTACATGAGGCATTGGCTCTGTGCCACTCAATAATCCCCACAATCCTTTGCCCATAAGGTAGTTGCTAACTCTAAATTTCCATGGTTGATAATTGCCTTTCTCTAACTTCTCTATTTGTGCATTATACTCAGCCATACTGAGCTATAAGATGCTCCTCTAACTTCTCTTCAAGTGTTTGTATGCTTTAGAAGGTTTTGATATTACCTTTTGATAGCTTCTTCCTTGCTAACCTTCGACTAGTTGAGATCTCGATCCACATAGCCCCCTTTCGAAGTCTTCTTGATTTAATGAGTCCTCCTTGTGCTTCCACGAGTTGTCTTGATCCCTTCAAGTCTTCAATATGATGATATTGATGTCTCCAAGCCTCCAAAATGGCTCTGATACCACTGATGGGAGATGATTCTAACACCCCAATGAAAAGTGGAAGATGGCTGCCCTCCACTAGGTCCACAAGTAGTGATATATGCTCACTGTTCTGAACTTTTCTCTGCACTAGTACAGAGAATTAAAATGAAATTTTGCAGACTTGTAGTAGAGTATAATAGCCACCCAAAAAGCTTTACATAATTCCAAATGGATATTCAAGCTGCAAAACAGGCTACCTGTTTGCAACACTCTCTGCCTATGTGCAGAGATATACCTTCACAGTTGGCAATTTCTCACAACTCACTCGGTCAAATAACTTGAAACTGTGGAGAAGTTCAGGGCACTATATGAGAGACCAAATGAAGCTTGAAATCAATGAAAATGAGAACAATGAGAGAGCAAACAATGCTATGTAATCTGGTACAATCAGATTTGAAAAGCATAACTACACCTCTAGATAGAGAGGAGCAAAATCATGAGAAAATGAGGTAAGCTAGCAATGTGGAGAATGAGTTCTCCTATGCGCAACAGAAATGTGTAGTGAACCCTTGTATCTCCAACACTTGGACAAACAATTGCACCTTAGATAGCTTGCTGCTCTCAATACAAAACTCAAATGGACTTGCGCTTTTAGTAAATCAAAGTAGAGAAAAGAGAGCTTTCTAAAAAGCTATAAATAACTTAATTTGGATAAGTTGTGATTAGGAAACATAACTGACAAAGATGAACTACCTATCCACACAAGTATGCTGAAGAACTGAACTTCACTCTTGGACTGATAACTCTCTGAATATATATCCTTTGAGAAAGATATTTGGTATAGAAAAAAAAGGCACATCTAGCTTTCCAAGAAGCTAAAAAACAAGTAATTTGGATATGTTTTGGTTGGTAAACTTAACTGACCAAAATAGACTACCTATCTACACATGTATACTAAAAAACTGGACTTCACTCTTTCACTGTTTTCTCACAGAATATATAAGCTTTGAAGGATATATTTGGTGCGCAAAAAAGTGCACGAGATAAGCTTTCCAATGAATGTTTAAAAGCAAGAAATGGTTAAATGTATACTGAGATAGGAGCTTCACAACAGAGTTGTGTACAAACTGGCGTGCGGCTAGAAGGAGTCTAAAGAAAGACAAAGTGACAAAATGGCCAGATTCGACTATTTGGAGCTCTTGCCTCTTTCTCTCCTTTTCTTGAACGTGCTCCCACTTCACTTTTATAACCAATGAGCATGTGAAGAAGTTTGTGCCTCCTTCTTAACTCACCACTTTCCCCACTACATGGCACTAACTACAAGGCAAGATATTGTATCTCTTACTCATCATGAATTTTGACTAGAATTTTTTCTTTTATTTTTTTATTTCTTGTTTTCCTTTATCTTTATATTTGGTAAATTTATCCAAGCATAGCTCATATGAAAATGAGCTTGTACATTTATCTTCAACACTCCCCCTCAAGCTCATTTGGGAATTATCTTCAACCATGTCCTGCAAATTTATCACATCCTTGAAACCTTTGAGTTTAGAGCATCCAAGAACTTTGTAAACATATCTACAACTTGCTCTTTGGTTTTGATGAACTTTATCTCCACATCGTTGCTCAATACCTTCTCCCTTACATAATGGTAGTGGACCTCTATGTCCTTGCTCCTTGCATGAAACATAGGATTGCTTGCCAAGTAAATACTTGACATGTTATCACCGTATATAGGGATGGTTCCAACTTGCACTCCAAGATCAGCCAAAAGCTTTTTAATCCACATTGCTTCACATCTGACAAATGCTAATCCTCTATATTCAGCCTCCATAGATGAAAGTGCAACAGTAGGTTGTTTCTTTGAGCTCCATGTGATAGGTTTGCTTACTATCATGAACACATAACCTGAGGTTGATCTCCTATCTTCCTTTGAACCTGCCCAATCGCTAAAGCCTTTGACCTGCAGTTCTTCATCAAACTTGTAAAACAAAGCATGATTAACTGTATGCTTTATGTATCTCAACACTCTCTTGGCTGAATTTAAGTGTTCACTTGTCGGGACTTGCATAAACTGAGAAAGTACACCAACAACATAAGATAAATCAGGTCTTGTAATGTTTGCATAGATTAATGATCCTACAATGCTTCTGTATGTCGTTACATCTTCCAATAGTTCTCCATCATTTGAGCAAATCTTTGTATTTGTGTCCATGAGTTGAGTGAGTGGTTTGCATTCACTCATTCCAAATCTGAAAAGAACATCCAACAAGTATTTCCTTTGATTCAAGTAGATGCCACTCTTTCCATAAACAACTTCAATTCCTAAAAAATATTTCAACTCTCCAAGATCTGAAATTTTAAACTCCTTACCAAGTTTCCTTTTGATATCTTTAATCCTTATAACATAATTTCCTGTTATGATGAGTTCATCAACGTATATGCAAATATATACCTCTCTATTTTCTTCCTTCTTCATGTACAATGAAGGATCTACACTACTTGGGTTGTATCCACACTTAGTTAGATATTCTACCAATCTCTGATTCCATGCTCTTGGTGCTTGCTTCAAGCCATAAAGTGCCTTCTTCAATCTGCAAACAAAATCTGGATGGTTTTCATCTTCAAATCCAACCCGTTGACTCATGTATACCTCTTCTTGTAGTTCTCCATTAAGAAAAGCATTTTTGATGCGAGTTGATATAGTGGCCATCTCCTTGAAGCACCAATTGCTATTAATGTTCTGATAGTTCCCATCTTTGCAACAGGGCTGAAAACTTCATCATAATCTATGCCTTGTGTTTGTTTAAATCCTTTGGCAACTAATCTAGCTTTATATCTACCTAGTGAACCATCAACATTCCCTTTTACTTTAAACACCCATTTGTTTGGAACAATCTTCATACCTTCTTTCTTTGGCACTAGCTCCCATGTGTGATTATCTTTGAGAGCTTTGATCTCCTCTTTCATAGTTTGCTTCCATTCCTTTTGTGTGCAAGCTTCTTCATATGTCTCAGGCTCTTTGTCTTTGATAATTTGCATCATGTATGCAAAATGTGTCGCCATGAAACTATCATAACTTAACCTTTGAGTTGGTCACCTTGTCCTTGAAGATCTTCTTTCATTGCCTTTAGAAAGTTGCTTCTTTAACCTATTTAGCTTTACCATCGGAGTGATTACCTCTTCATATTCTTCTTCACTTGCATCTGTCTCACTATTTGGAGTAGCACTTGCTTCTTCGATTCTGCTATGAGCTGAATTTGGAGACACAAAATGACTCCCCCTCCATGTTGAACATTCTTATTTTGATAGACCTTCCTGTTTCTTTTTCAAGTTCAACTTCGAATCTTCTCTGATTTTTGCTTCATACAAAACAGCCATACCTTTCTTGAGTGATCATCAATGAAGGTGACAAAAAATCTATTACCAGCCATTGATGCCTCTTGGGTTGATCCCCATACATCCGTATGTATCAACTCCAAGACATTTGGGGCCACACAATTGCTCCTCTTGAATGGCTGCCTCGTTTGCTTTCCTAGTTGACAAGCTTCACATAACTCATGTAGTCCAATGCTATTAAATTTTGGAAGACCTCTTATCACTTCATGTTTGCTCATGTCCTTTAGCTTCAGAATGTTGATGTGTCCTATTCTTTTGTGCCATAAGTCCAGCTCTGAAATCTTCTTGTTCCCACATTGAATGTACATGACCTTTCCATGTGGATGTTGGACGTCCAAAGTGAACATCCTTCCTTCTCTTCTACCTCGAGCAATGACCTTGAAGCCTTCCTTTGGATTCTTTATGAAGCACCCATTCTCATTGAATATGAAATGATAACCCTTCTCTACCATTTTTCCTACTGAAATCAAGTTCTTTGAAATTGTAGGAACATGAAGAACATTAGATAGTACCTTTGCTCTACTTGTATCTCCAAGCCTTATATCTCCAATATGTTCAATCATGTGTTGAGTATCATCACCTGTTTCAACACATCCTTTTCCACTTGGTACCTGTAGATTAGTGAACAAACTTCCTTGGCATGACATATGGTTACTACAACCTGAATCAATGTACCATTTTTTGTCATCTTCACAAGAGCTTCTATACTCATGTCTCATTGCAAGTAGTGTGTCCTTGCTTCCTTCACTTGAGGTGCTTGCATAGTTGCTTTGGTTCCTTTGATTGCCTCCATTTGGTCTTCCATTCTTCAGCCAACAATCACTAGCATAGTTTCCTACTTTACCACAATGATAGCATGTTATACCTTTATGAGAATTGTAGGAGCCTCGGCCTCTTCCTCTACTTCTACCTCGACCTCTTCCTTGTGTGTTGCCATTTGATGCATCCTTGTTGTCTTCTGAATTGTTTTGATTGTAGTTGGAGTGGTTGTGACCTCTTCCTTTTCCTCTTGAGTTTATTCCTTTACCTCGACCTGCATATAACATTTGGTTGTGGCTGACCTTTCCTTTGGGGCCACCAAAGCTAAGCTCTTCTGTGACAAGATGAGGGATTAGTTTTTCAAAACTTGGATATGCATCTTTCAAGTTAATGGAAGTTATAAAAGGCTTCCATCTTTCATCTTCTCTTAATCCATTGAGAGTATAACACACAAGATCTTTGTCTTCAACCGTTGTGCCAATAGAAGCTAAAGCATCACTTAGCTCCTTAATCTTCAAAGTATATTAAGATATGGATTGACTTGAACTTTTCTTGATTGTGTTCAATTCATTCTTGAGTTGAAGTTTCCTAGCTTTGGTATTTGTTGAATACATCCTTTCAAGAGCTTTCCAAGCATCCTTAGCTTTCTCTAGATGCTGAATATGCCCTACCATGGCATTAGTAATGACTTGCGAAATGAGGAACATGACTCTCCTATTCCTCTCTTCCTATTCTTTTGTTTCCCTCCTTTGGATTTTAGTGGCCATAGCTTGATTGATTTTAGGTTCACCATCATTGCCTCTCACAATACCCCATAAGCCTTTGCCCATTAGGTAGTTGTTCATTCTAAAGTTCCACACGGGATAGTTATCCTTATCCAATTTCTCTACTTGTGGACCCAAGTCAGCCATTGAAGAGTATCAAAGACTTTGAGAGTTACCTCGAATAGTTATATTGTCCTTTGCTCTTGCGTTTGTGAAGCTCCTCCTTGATTTATAGCTCCTCTTTTGCTTTCCTTTATCTCGAGCTCTATTGATGAAGCTTCACCATCAAGTTTTCTCTGATACCAACTGTGGAGAATGAGTTCTCCTATGCGCAACAGAAATGTGTAGTGAACCCTTGTATGTCCAACACTTGGACAAACAACTACACCTTAGATAGCTTGCTGTTCTCAATACAAAACTCAAATGGAATTGTGCCTTTAGTAAATCAAAGTAGACAGGGAGAGCTTTCTAAAAAGCTATTGATAACTCTCTGAATATATATCCTTTGAGAAAGATATTTGGTATAGAAAAAGTAGACACATGTAGCTTTCTAACAAGCTAAAAAACAAGTAATTTCTATATGTTTTGGTTGGGAAATTTAACCAACCAAAATAGATTGCCTATCTACAATGATATACTGAAAAATTGGACTTCACACTTTCACTGTTATCTCACAGAATATATAAGCTTTGAAGGATATATTTGGTATACAGAAAGTACATGAGATGAGCTTTCCAATGAACCCAAGAAATGGTTACATCTACACTCAGATGTATATGTATATGTATGTATATGTATATGTATATGTATATGTATATGCATATGTATGCATATGTATACATATACGTATACGTATAGGTATATAAATACATATACGTATAGGTATACGATACATTGTGCAT
Organism: Ceratopteris richardii; assembly: GCA_020310875.1. Lineage (NCBI taxonomy): Eukaryota > Viridiplantae > Streptophyta > Polypodiopsida > Polypodiales > Pteridaceae > Ceratopteris > Ceratopteris richardii. The sequence continues at coordinate 80,334,167 of CM035430.1, read as the reverse complement.
GTGCATGTGCATGTGTATGAGTGCATGTGCATGTGCATGTGCATGTTAATGTGTGTGTGCATGCGCATGTGCATGTTAATGTGCATGTGCATGTGTATGCGCATGTGCATGTGCCATGTGCATGTGCATGCGCATGCGCATGTGCATGTGCATGTTGATGCACATGTGCATGTTGATGCGCATGTGCATGTGCATGTGCATGTGGATGTGGATTTGGATGTGGATGTGGATGTGGATGTGGATGTGGATGTGGATGTGGATGTGGATGTGGATGTGGATGTGGATGTGGATGTGGATGTGGATGTGGATGTGGATGTGGATGTGGATGTGGATGTGGATGTGGATGTGGATGTGGATGTGGATGTGGATGTGGATGCGTATGTGTATGTTGATGCGTATGTGTATGTGTATGTGTATGTGTATGTGTATGTGTATGTGTATGTGTATGTGTATGTGTATGTGTATGTGTATGTGCATGTGCATGTGTATGTGTATGTGTATGTGTATGTGTTTGTTTATGTGTCTGTGTGTGTGTATGTGTATGTGTATGTGTATGTGTAAGTGTATGTGTATGTGTATGTGTATGTGTATGTGTATGTGTGTGTATGTGTATTTGTATGTGTATGTGTATGTGTATGTGTATGTGTATGTGTATGTGTATGTGTATGTGTATGTGTATGTGTATGTGTATGTGTATGTGTATGTGTATGTGTATGTGTCTGTGTGTGTATGTGTATGTGTATGTGCATGTGTATGTGCATGTGTATGTGCATGTGTATGTGTATGTGTATGTGTATGTGTATGTGTATGTGTATGTGTATGTGTATGTGTATGTGTATGTGTATGTGTATGTGTATGTGTATGTGTATGTGTATGTGTATGTAAATGTGTATGTGTATGTGTATGTGTATGTGTATGTGTATGTGTATGTGTATGTGTATGTGTATGTGTATGTGTATGTGTATGTGTATGTGTATGTGTATGTGTATGCGTATGCGTATGCGTATGGGTATGTGTATGTGTATGTGTATGTGTATGTGTATGTGTATGTGTGTGTGTGTGTGTGTATGTGTATGTGTATGTGTATGTGTATGTGTATGTGTATGCGTATGCGTATGCGTATGCGTATGTGTATGTGTATGTGTATGTGTATGTGTATGTGTATGTGTATGTGTATGTGTATGTGTATGTGTATGTGTATGTGTATGTCTATGTGTATGTGTATGTGTATGTGTATGTGTATGTGTATGGGTATGGGTATGTGTATGTGTATGTGTATAGGTATGTGTATGCGTATGTGTATGTGTATGTGTATGTGAATGTGCATGTGTATGTGTATGTGTATGTGCATGTGTGTGTATGTGCATGTGCATGTGTATGTGCATGTGCATGTGTATGTACATGTGTATGTGCATGTGCATGTGCATGTGTATGTGCATGTGCATGTGCATGTGTATGTGTATGTGTATGTGTATGTGTATGTGTATGTGCATGTGTATGTGCATGTGTATGTGTATGTGTATGTGTATGTGTATGCGTATGCATATGCGTATGTGTATGGGTATGGGTATGTGTATGGGTATGTGTATGTGTATGTGTATGTGTATGTGTATGTGTATGTGTATGTGTATGTGTATGTGTATGTGTATGTGTATGTGTATGTGTATGTGTATGTGTATGTGTATGTGTATGTGTATGTGTATGTGTATGTGTATGTGTATGTGTATGTGTATGTGTATGTGTATGTGTATGTGTATGTGTATGTGTATGTGTATGTGTATGTGTATGTGTATGTGTATGTGTATGTGTATGTGTATGTGTATGTGTATGTGTATGTGTATGTGTATGTGTATGTGTATGTGTATGTGTATGTGTATGTGTATGTGTATGTGTATGTGTATGTGTATGTGTATGTGTATGTGTATGTGTATGTGTATGTGTATGTGTATGTGTATGTGTATGTGTATGTGTATGTGTATGTGTATGTGTATGTGTATGTGTATGTGTATGCGTATGCGTATGCGTATGCGTATGCGTATGCGTATGCGTATGTGTATGTGTATGTGTATGTGTATGTGTATGTGTATGTGTATGTGTATGTGTATGTGTATGTGTATGTGTATGTGTATGTGTATGTGTATGTGTATTTGTATTTGTATGTGTATGTGTATGTGTATGTGTATGTGTATGTGTATGGGTATGCGTATGCGTATGCGTATGCGTATGCGTATGCGTATGCGTATGCGTATGCGTATGCGTATGCGTATGCGTATGCGTATGCGTATGTGTACGTGTATGTGTATGTGTATGTGTATGTGTATGTGTATGTGTATGTGTATGTGTATGTGTATGTGTATGTGTATGTGTATGTGTATGTGTATGTGTATATGTACATGTATGTTTATATATGTATATGTATATGTATATGTATATGTATATGTATATGTATATGTATATGTATATGTATATGTATATGTATATGTATATGTATATGTATATGTATATGTATATGTATATGTATATGTATATGTATATGTATATGTGTGTATGTGTGTGTCTCTATGTGTATTTTGTGTATGTGTATTGTTGGTGCACACCAATCACCAATTGAAGTTTGGAAGACAAAAAGATGGAGATAAGATCAAATCTTGAAGCAAAGAAGGTGGTTACATTCACAGGATGAATGATATGTACACATATGTACATCAGTGAAGACATAGATCACTTATACTTTTGTTTAGTTATAAGCTTGTACATATTTGCCTATAAATACTTTTGAAAAATGTCAGGGCAATAGAGGAGACAATAGGAGAGTATGAGAATAGTGCATTTTGTAAGTTGTAAGACTCAATAGAGTTCATAGGAATGAGAAGAAGTCTCTCTCATAACTCAGTTGTAATCTTCTGAGGAATAGAAGAAAAGTTGCGCCCGAAGTTTTCGTGTCTTCTCCTTCTCTGGTAGATATTCTGTGGAATGCTTTTGTACAAGTCTAAGTCTAGAGTTGATTGATCTCTGTACAAAATTTCAGCTTCCAATTGTAATCAGGTTAAGAGAATTGTGTGTAGGAACATTCATATGTATAGAATGTTCACAGTCTTCTGAAATAGGCGCAGATTTCGAGTTCAATGAAATGAGTAGTGCTCAGTGCACAGTGTAAAGTTTTACACATATGATAGCTCAAAATCTAAGTTGAGAGATAAGCTATCTATAGCTAAAAGGATTTGATCAAATGGGTTCGACATTTGGAGAACCAAAGCTAAGAAGTTAGAGGTGTCCAAATCGACTTCTCAGAAGTGCAGATTTAGACATAGGTAACTTGTGAAGTAGATTTCTCAAGATCTACTGAATCTTTTGCAGTGATTTGACTTGGAGGAGGTGCGCAATCTTTAGGTGACACCTTGTGCAAAGTTTCATAAAAAACTTTACACATTTACTTAGTCAATGAGAAAGATATATGTAGCAGACTTTCTAAGTAATCTCCTTCTTCACAGATTGTTCAAGAATTTGATATTTGGTCATTGATCTTTTAAATTGGTGAAGGTTTTGACTTACTCTTGATATAGAGGTGTTCTAAGTTCAAGAGTAGGTTGTTCTTTTGTAGATTAACACTCTCCATCAGTGGTATCAGAGCAGGAAGCATCAGAATCAAGGAAAAGGAGACTCCAATTGCTGCAGACATACAAACTTTACATCTTGGAAGATCAAAAGGATAAAGATTGAAGAAAGCTTGAAGAAAGACATATTGAAGTTGTCAAAAGGATCAGAAGGAGTAATATTCAAAGTCAAGGTACATTTATTCCTCATAAAGTTTAAAGATCTGCTAATACAGGTGAAGGAAGGATGGGAGATTCTCTTCAGATAGAGAAATTGGATAGAGAGAATTATCCTGTATGGTCAATGAGGATGGAAGCTCATCTAATGAGTAAAGATTTGATAGCCTATATTACACGAGAAGAAGAAAAGCCTCAATTCAGAGATCCTAGTGTTCCAACTAGGGAAGAACTATCAGATTTGAAGAATTGGATGAAAAGAGATGCTCAAGCTAGAAGCATTATCTATATGGCAATCAATGACTACTTGCTACCTCACATTAGAGGTCTTCAAAGTGCAAGTGAAATATGGAATGCTTTGGAGGAGCATTTCCAAAACACTACAAAGTCAAGAAAGGCATCTTTATGGGCAGAGTTTACTACTTTCAAGAAGAAGGCTTCACAATCAATATCTGATTATGTGACAAAGATGAAGGACATTGCAGATGCATTAGGAGCAGTGGATGAAGACATTGAAGAAGATAAATTGGTAAGGCAAATTCTCACAGGACTAAGAGGTGATGAGAAGTGGAAGCCTTTTATTTTGTCTACAGAACTTTCATTGGATCATTTCAATCCTGATTTGAATCAATTGTTAGGACATATGCTAACTTTTGAGAATGATGTCAAAGGAGATAGTGACAAGAGTGCAGGTCATGCAATGTACTCTAAAGACAAGAAGAAAACTAACAAAGGAAAGCAACAAGCAAATGAAGAAGAAGGCACAACTAGTCAAGCCAACTTCCTAAGAGGAAGAGGAGGTGGCAAAGGTAGAGGAAGAGGCAGGAATAACAAAGATGGAGCCAAAGCTTGCTGGATTTGTGGTAAGACAAATCATTTAGCTAATGATTGTTGGCATAACACTCAGAGTAATGGTGGATATAATCAAAATTATAATTCAAGAGGAAGAGGTGGCAGAAATCAAAGAGGTAATTTCAGAGGTAGAGGTAGTAGGGGTTACTTTGAAAGAAATGCAGATAGAGGTTTCCAAAGTCAACAATATAACAATACCTACTACAATTATGCTTCAGATCAAAAGGAAGATTCAACATTGATAATGAATGCAACTTGTGAAAGGCAGAGTGAAGATCAAAGAGTCTTCTACATTGACTCAGGGTGTAGCAAAAATCACCTGAGTGGTAACATAGCATTGATGGCTGATTTGGAAAACAAGATATCTAATCATGTTGTTCAAACAGGTGACAATACAAAGCATAATGTGAAGTCAATTGGATCAGTGAAGGCCAAGGATGGTAGCACCTTATTGAGTAAGGTCTTGTATGTTCCTACAATTCCTAAGAATTTGATAAGTGTAGGACAAATTGTGGAAAAAGGTTATGAAGTGAGGTTCACTAATGAAGGAGTGTTTGTGGAAGACCCTAGCAATGGGTATAAACAAATTGTTTCAGGGATGAAAGAAGGAAGATTGTTCACATTGAAGATTCAAGGTAATGTTGGTCATGCCTTGTTCACTTATGGAGGACATAAGATCTCTGAGTTAGATCTTTGGCATAAGAGGCTTGGACATTTCAATGAAAGAGGTATTAAAGACATGATTAATAATGGCTCAGTGCTTGGATTGCCTAATGTTGCAGGTCAACATATGACATACAGATGTGAGGCATGTCAATTAGGTAAGGCTCATAAGCAACCCTATTCTAAGCATGGGTTTATGTATTCAGAGAAACTTGAGTTGGTACACACAGATGTGTGGGGACCATCAAAGGATTTCAGTATCAATGGATCAAGGTATTATGTGATTTATGTTGATGATGCTACCAGATGGATCACTATCTATGTGATCAAAGATAAGTCAGAAGTATTCAATACTTTCAAACATTATCATATGTATGCAGAGAGAATTACAGGACATAAATTGAAGAGACTAAGGTCAGATGGAGGGGGAGAGTATTTCTCTAATGAGTTCAGTGGTTACTTGTGGAATGCAGGCATAAAAAGAGAGGTTACTTGCAGGTACTCTCCTCAACAAAAATGGTGTAGCAGAAAGGAGGAATAGGACTCTTGTTGAGTTTGCAAGGTCCATGATGAAGGAGAAAAATTGCCCAAATTATTTATGGGCTGAGGCTGTAAACACAGCTACTTATTTGGTCAATAGGCTACCTTGTAAAGCCTTGCAGGGTATGACACCATATGAGGCATGGTGGGGTAAGAGACCTACATTAGATCATTGCAAAGTATTTGGATGTTTGGCCTATGCATATGTGCCATCACAATTAAGGCATAAATTGGAACCTAAAGCTGAAAAATATGTGTTTATTGGTTATGATGATAAGCAGATGGGATACAGGTTGTGGAATCCATCCACAAAACATTTTCTTGTATCAAAAGATGTTACATTTGATGAGCAATATACTTGGTATGCAGGTACTATCAATGATAATACAGATGATGAAGAAATTGTGAGTCAAAGGAAAGGTAAATCAAAGGTTCAGATATTTGATGAACAAGAGAATCATGAAGTATAGGTTGAAGTGGAAGAGACACCAAGATTTGATCCAGAGTGTGAAGAACCAGAAACCTCAAGAAGTGGAGAACTCAGGAGGTCTACAAGGCACAAATGGCAACCTACAAGGTATAGCTATGATACTTCATTCTTGACTACTAAGGATTATGCATACATGATTAAAGCAGATGAAGACCCTTCTACATATGAAGAGGCAAAAGGTAAAGAAATGTGGGAAAAAGCTATGCAGGAAGAATATGATGCATTGATGGAAAATCAAACATGGGAGTTGGTTCCAAAACCAAATAGTCAGAAGATCATTGGATGCAAGTGGGTCTATAAGACAAAGAGATTTGCAGATGGAAGTGTGTCTAGGTACAAAGCTAGACTTGTTGTTAAAGGGTTTGCTCAAACATATGGTATTGACTATGATGAGACTTATAGTCCAGTGGCAAAGATGACAACCATTAGAACACTCATAGCAATTGCTGCATGCAAAGGTTGGAAATTGTGTCAATTAGATGTGAAGAATGCTTTTTTGAATGGTTATATTTCAGATGATGTTTTCATGGAGCAACCTCAAGGATTCAGAGATGGAAGATATCCAGATTATGTGTGTAAGCTCAAGAGAGCTTTATATGGCTTGAAGCAGGCCCCAAGGGCATGGAACTATAGGCTTGTAAAGTTCTTGAAGGAACTTGGATTTCAAGTATCTAAAGTAGATAGTAGCTTGCTTGTCAAAGCAAGTGATGATGGGTTCATTTACATATGTATATATGTTGATGATATAATTCTTACAGGTACAGATGAGAAAGGCATACAAAGCCTAAAGAAGCAAATGGAGAAAGAGTTCAAAATCAGTGACTTGGGAGATTTGTCATACTTCTTGGGCATGGAGATTTCATACACTCAACATGGAGTGTATGTGACTCAAGAAAGGTATTTGAAGAATTTGTTAACCAAGTTTAAGATGATTGATTGCAGAGTAGCACCTACTCCAATGGAGGTGAATCACAAATTGAGCAGATTTGGAGGTGAAGAGTTCAAGGACATGAAACAATATCAGAGTTTGGTTGGTAGTCTTATCTATGCACATTAACTAGGCCTGATTTATCATATGCAGTTGGGGTGTTGTCTCAATTTATGCATTGTCCTAGGAAAGAGCATTGGATTGCAGGTCAAAGAGTGTTGAGGTACATTAAGGGAACACTCAAAGAGGATTTGTATTATGGTTTTACATCAGATACAAATATCAAAATATATAGTGATGCAGATTGGGCAGGTAATCCAGATGATAGAAGGTCAACCTATGGATACATGTGTTATGTGGGAGATAAGTTAATCTCTTGGTGTTCAAAGAAGCAACATACAGTTGCTTTGTCATCTACAGAAGCAGAGTACAAAGGCATGGTTGAAGCTGCAAAAGAAGTGATATGGCTTAAGACTCTCATGAAGAGTTTTGACACTATACAGAGCATACCTATCATTTATGGAGATAACATGAGTTCATTATATCTAGCTGCTTATCCTGTTTTTCATGCCAGGACCAAACACATTGAGATACAGTATCACTTTCTAAGAGAGAAGGTGATGGATAAAGAGATTGAAGTTATACATACTTCAACCAAAGATCAGATAGTTGATATGCTTACAAAGAGTTTGGATGGACCAAAGTTACAGAAGTTCAAAGGTATGGCAGGTATAAAGAAGATAAGAGAAACCTCAATTGATGATTGAGGTGGAGCTGTTGGTGCACACCAATCACCAATTGAAGTTTGGAAGACAAAAAGATGGAGATAAGATCAAGTCTTGAAGCAAAGAAGGTGGTTACATTCACAAGATGAATGATATGTACACATATGTACATTAGTGAAGACATAGATCACTTATACTTTTGTTTAGTTATAAGCT
>CM035430.1:80303483-80320983 GCA_020310875.1 Ceratopteris richardii | reverse complement strand
CAAGAAGACTCAAGGACTTGTGCCAATGAGACTGTACCTCTATTGCAACACAAGTGCGTATAGTGGGAAATTAACACACATTTAAATGTCAATTCGATCGAACGACCTAACCAAGTGTGTGAGGACATGTGCACACATGATGGAAAATGAAGTGGTTCAGTTGATATGTATGAGAAAAGACTAGTCCACCTCTCAAACACACTAATGACTGAAAGTGTCTGCCGCGATACCTCTTACAGCAGTTTTCAGAAAATCAAGGATTTTTTGTAGCTCCAAGCTCGGAATATAGTCAGTAGGGTACTCCTTTCAAAGCTCTCGACAAGACGCATCTACTGGAAGTGGTTTCACTTGATTCTGACAACTTTGCTTCAAGTTATGACCAAAGTAATGAATGGCGGGAAGCACCCACACTCACGCCACAACTCCTACAAGCTCACACACACACTATAGTGGCTCAAAAACAATGGGGAGGGATAGACAACAGTGTTATACACACATTCCAAGCATCACACACATATACAAGATCAAAGAGAAGATAGAAAACTGCAAGAAAGAGGCAAATTCGAAATTTTGGAGAGCTCCTTCTTCACAATGGCAAAAAAAGTCTCTACAAAGAGTCACAAAGTGACTTATATACATGTGCCCTAAGTTTGGCCTTTTCACACAAGAGACCGGCACTTTATTTCAAAAAAGTGAATTTCCTACTAATTTACAAGGGATATTTTACAACAAGTTGGGATTATGCATCTAGAGGACTCCTCTATTGCATTTACATGGCTTTGAGGGAATTCTCTAAGACTTCGAAGAAGAAAAATTATGCCCATTAATTTGAAAATTTTGGGGCTCTTCTCTTGTGCTCCTTTGCTCTGCAACACTCTCCCCCTCTTTGTCTCTGTCATCCCTGTGAAGAGAGATGGTGGATGCAATCCAAAGATGAGTAGGTGCCGCTACAACCAGCTTCACACCAGCCAACTGAGACTTCAGAGTTGATTAGTAGACCCTTTGAGCTTCCTAAATCCACCAAAATATCAGCCAAGTACTTTGGAACATGTATCCCAAAAGTTTAAGTCAAGACCGACAAGTTGCGAAATGACTAGCTCCCAAAACTTGCTATTTTTGGACATACACCTGCTGGAAAAAATGAACAGTGCTCTCAACCTGGAAGGAATTAGAAAACTTCCTTTTGGGCATAGCAAATAGACTTAGAAAGCTTCCTATTCCAAGTTAAAACACTTCAAATGATGGACTGAGCACTGAGAACAAGTTTCATCAAGTTCTGGAACATTCCCACAATTCTCGGGGCTCTGCAGAGATAGACCAGTAAGCAGTAAAATGCAGATATCTCCAAAAGTATAAATCCAATGACCTTGAAAATTTATAGGTAGAAACTAGACAGTGAGAGCTATCCAACGCACTTTAAAACACTGAAAAATGTTCAGTAAAACTCGAGATATGACCTTCTGAAGTTACTGCTCTGAGTGAGTATAGCAGAGAACAAAACAGAAAGGTAGATGATAATAAATGTATAGATTCACATATGATTACAACCACATTGGCAATGAATCTTTGCACAATGGGAGTAGAATGATAGAGCTATGGAGTAAGCTCTTCAATCTCTACAAAATGACATGAAGTGGTCACGTACAAGGCTTGCTAATCGCCTCTTCCTTCTTGCTCCTTTTATAGCTATTCTTGGAGGGAGTTTTGAATTCGAATTCGAATGGCTCCACCTAAAAGTGATCCCCAAAGTTAGGAGAGATTCCCTCAGCTCAAAAATTCGTGATTTTGGTAGTTGGAGCCACGAATTTGCTTTTACATCATGGATGAGGTAAGCCATCCTTTTACTTTTTTCTTTTTCCATTTACAAGAGATAAAATGTACTCTTTTACAAGAGGTGTTCACATGACTACTCATGTGACTTACAAATGAGGATAATATCAAGCATATCAAGCATGTAGGCTTGGGCAAAATGCACCAACAGCTCCCCCTCAAGCCTAACATGCTTGGCCTCCAAATAAGTCTTCAATTATCCTTGATTTCCTGCAAGCCAATCATCAACTTGAATCTACTTAACTTCGTACCATCAAGAGCTTTCGTCAACATGTCTGCACATTGCATATCTGTAGAGACATAGGATAGTTGAATATCCTTGCTCAATAGCTTCTCCCTTACATAATGGTAGTGGACTTCAATATGCTTGGTTCTAGCATGGTATACCGGATTAGCTGCTAGATGTAGTGAGCTTGTGTTGTCACCAAAAATGTGAGGTGTTGAAGAATGAAGTCCAAGATCTGTGTACAAAGATTTTAACCACATGATTTCTTGAGTTGCATTAGCCAAACCTCTATATTCTGCTTCAGTAGAAGATAATGCCACGGTTGGTTGCTTCTTCGATGACCAAGAAATGATTTTTGAACCTGCAAATGATATATACCCTGATGTGCTTCTTCTATCATCTTTAGATCCAGCCCAATCTGCATCTGAGTAGACCTTTAGCTCAATATCTGAAGTATATGAATAGAACAAACCTTCATTCATGGTCCCCTTTAGGTACTTGAGGACTCGCTTGGCCGCTTCCATATGTGGTCTTCTCGGCTTATGCATAAACTGACTCAATATGCTAACACTATAGCATATATCCACCCTTGTGAGTGTTGCATAGTTCAAACTTCCAACCAAGCTTTGATAGCTTGTGATGTCTTCAATTGGCTCTCCTTCATAAGCACTAAGCTTATGATTTTGCTCCATAGGTGTACCTGCACACTTGGTATTTTCCATCTTGAACTTGACGAGCATGTCATGGACATACTTCCTTTGTGTGATGTATATACCTGAATCTGTGTAGATCAACTCCAATCCAAGAAAATAAGTGAGTGGTCCGAGGTCACTTATCTTGAACTCCTCCTTCATTTGACTCTTTACCTGTTTGATTCCTTCAAGATCATTGCCTGTGATAATAATATCATCAACATACACACATAAATAGATCACTTCAGATCCATTCCTCTTTATGAACAAAGAGGTATCCGCCTTGCTAGCTTTGAATCCTTGGTCCTGCAAATAAGTAACCAATCTGAAATTCCAAGCTCTTGGAGCTTGCTTCAATCCATACAAAGCTTTCTTTAGTTTGCATACATAGTTAGGATGATGTGCATCCTCATATCCAGGAGGTTGTGCCATATACACTTCCTCAGAAATCCATCCATTCAAGAAAGCATTCTTTACATCAAGTTGATAAAGATTCCAATTTCTAGATGCAGCAAGACTAATGAGAACCCTAATTGTAGGCATTTTTGCAACAGGAGAGAAAGTCTCCTCATAATCAATACCATGGGTTTGAGCAAACCCTTTAGCAACTAACCTTGCTTTGTGTCTATTTATACTTCCATCTGGATTCCTCTTGATTTTGTATATCCATCGAGATCCGATTATCTTCATAGATGGCTTGTTAGGTACAAGCTCCCAAGTGTCATTCTCCTTCAAGGCTTCCATTTCTTCATCCATTGCATCTCTCCAAGCTTTCTTGCTTTGTGCTTCTTCGAATGTGGTAGGTTCTTCATTGGTTGAATCCTTTGCAATGTAGATTGAGTGCTTGGTGACCAAAGAAGTATCATAACCAAACCTCTCTGGTTTCTTCTTCTCCCTCAAAGACCTTCTAAGTGGTTGATGTGAGCTCTCGGGTCCATATGTAGCATCCTGCATCTTTGCTTTACCTTTGTTCTTCCATAGCTTTAGTCTTTCCAAGTCTTCTAGGTCAATCTCCGAATCACTTTCTTCAATCTGCTTTGGCTCCTTTGGTTGAAGTGATGGAAAATCTTCATCCAAGTCATATGGCAGCTTCACTTTCCTGTCATCATCAAACCATGATTTGTTTTCATCAAAAATTACATCTCTACTCACAGAAAATCCTTTATTGGTTGGATTGTACAATCTATATCCTTTTTGGTTTTGATCATAACCAATGAATACACACTTCTCTGCCTTGGGATCCAATTTCCCTCTTACTTGAGAAGGAATGTGAGCATAGGCTAAGCATCCAAAGATTTTACAATGCTCTAGACTAGGTCTTCTTCCATTCCACACTTCATATGGAGTGGTTCCATCTAGTGACTTAGATGGAAGTCTATTTATGAGATATGTGGCTGTCGACACAGCCTCTGCCCATAGGTAGTTCGGCAATCCCTTTTCGTTGAGCATGGACCTTGCAGCTTCGACGATAGCTCTATTCCTCCTCTCTGCTACACCATTGAGTTCGGGTGTATACCTTGTAGTGACTTCCCTTTTAATGCCTCTTTCATGCAAGAAGGCATCAAATTCAAAAGAGAAGTATTCTCCTCCACCATCTGATCTGAGTCGTTTCAAAGTCCTACCTGTTTGGTTTTCAACAAGAGCAATATACTTCTTAAAGCAATTAAACACTTCATCCTTGTGCTTCATGAAAAACAGAATGGTCCACCTGCTACAATCATCTATGAAAGACACATAATATCTTGAGCCTGATATAGATGGCTCCTTACTTGGACCCCACACATCCGTGTGCACTAGATCCAAAGGATTTTGATACATATATCCTTTCTTATTGAAAGGTTGTCTATGAGCCTTGCCGAGTTGACAAGCTTCACACTTATAAATCATGTGTTGCCTTGTGATATTAGGAAAACCAAGTACACTTTGGTCCCTGCAAATCTGTTTGAGTGTCCTCTCACCAATGTGAGCAAGCCTTTTGTGCCATATCTCCAACTCTGTTAGAGTTTGAGATCCATAGCTAAACAAAGCTATGTTCTTTGTATCTTCCACTTCAAAAGTGAAAAGCCTTCCTGTCTTTTCTCCTTTGGCAATCCTTCGAAAGCCTTGCCTTGGGTCTTCAACATATGCTCCAAATCGATTGAATCTAACCTGCAATCCTTTTTCAACAATCTGTCCAACACTTATTAAATTTTTGGTAATTGTAGGGACATACAAGACTTTGCTTAAGAGGTTCATATTCCCATCTGATGTCTTCACATTACCTATCTTCTCCACTGAGTGCTTTGTGTCATCTCCTGTCTGCACTTCATGCTTGTTATGAGGATCTTCCAAATCAGAAAGTAAAGCCACATTTCCTGCTACATGGTTCGAGCATCCCGAATCAATGTAAAATATGTGATCATCATCCTTACCCTTCTTCGTTGATAGATTCATAATCAATAATGAATCTTCTTGACTTTGGTCCTCTGCATAGTTATTGTAATCTCTTCTTCCTCTATGGCCACTTTGATAGTTGTTGTTGTTGTTGTAATTGTTGTTGTAGTAGTTGTTGTTGTAGCCTCCATTGTACCTGCCTCTATTTGATCCATAGCCACCTCTATTGAATCCTCTTCCTCTTGAGTTCCTCGGGTTCCTGAAACATTCTTCAGTAGTATGGTTAGATAAGCCACATATGTTGCAAGGTTGAGATGATTGGAATCTCCCCCTGCCTTGCTTTCCACCTCTGCCTCTTCCTCTAGCTCTTCCTCTACCTGCAAAGTTTGCTTGGAAAGAGCTTCCTTCATCTTCATTCTTCCTATTCTTTGACTTGTCCTTGACCTTAGCTTTATCAGAATATAAGGCAGAAGTTTGATTACCTCTTGAGGACTCACCACCTTTGCTAATCTTTGCTTCATGAGTGAAGAGTTGGCCCATGAGTGTGTTGAGGTCGGGTACATGCATATCCATGTATAAATCCATGGCTGTTGTGAATGACTCCCACTTGTCGTCTGCTTTGATTCCATTCATGATTTGTCTTATGATTTGCTCCTCTTCAATTACCTCTCCAATGCTTCCAAGTTGGTCGGAAATCTCCTTCATCTTTGTGACATAATCAGTCACATTTTGCTTCGGGCTTTTCTTCATTGTTGTGAACTCCATCCACAATTGGTTCTTCCTTGCTCGAGTGTTGGAAGAGAAGAAAGAAGCAAGTGCATTCCAGGTTTCTCTTGATGTCTTGCATCCCTTGACATGAGGTAAAAGAAAATCAGAGATTGAGTTTAGAATATAGGACCTTGCAAGTGCATCCTTCGAACACCAATTCGAAAGTCCTTCCACTTCTTCATGTGATGGTTGCCCTTTGTTCCTCATGGTTGGCATTGCTTCATCTCCGGATATGAATCCATATAGATTCCTTCCTTGAAGGTAAGCCTCCATCCTTAGAGACCATGCCGGGTAGTTGTTTCGATCCAGTTTGTCAATTGTTGATGGAAATCCATCTCCCATGTTGCTTGACTATGCTCTGATACCACTGTGAAGAGAGATGGTGGATGCAATCCAAAGATGAGTAGGTGCCGCTACAACCAGCTTCACACCAGCCAACTGAGACTTCAGAGTTGATTAGTAGACCCTTTGAGCTTCCTAAATCCACCAAAATATCAGCCAAGTACTTTGGAACATGTATCCCAAAAGTTTAAGTCAAGACCGACAAGTTGCGAAATGACTAGCTCCCAAAACTTGCTATTTTTGGACATACACCTGCTGGAAAAAATGAACAGTGCTCTCAACCTGGAAGGAATTAGAAAACTTCCTTTTGGGCATAGCAAATAGACTTAGAAAGCTTCCTATTCCAAGTTAAAACACTTCAAATGATGGACTGAGCACTGAGAACAAGTTTCATCAAGTTCTGGAACATTCCCACAATTCTCGGGGCTCTGCAGAGATAGACCAGTAAGCAGTAAAATGCAGATATCTCCAAAAGTATAAATCCAATGACCTTGAAAATTTATAGGTAGAAACTAGACAGTGAGAGCTATCCAACGCACTTTAAAACACTGAAAAATGTTCAGTAAAACTCGAGATATGACCTTCTGAAGTTACTGCTCTGAGTGAGTATAGCAGAGAACAAAACAGAAAGGTAGATGATAATAAATGTATAGATTCACATATGATTACAACCACATTGGCAATGAATCTTTGCACAATGGGAGTAGAATGATAGAGCTATGGAGTAAGCTCTTCAATCTCTACAAAATGACATGAAGTGGTCACGTACAAGGCTTGCTAATCGCCTCTTCCTTCTTGCTCCTTTTATAGCTATTCTTGGAGGGAGTTTTGAATTCGAATTCGAATGGCTCCACCTAAAAGTGATCCCCAAAGTTAGGAGAGATTCCCTCAGCTCAAAAATTCGTGATTTTGGTAGTTGGAGCCACGAATTTGCTTTTACATCATGGATGAGGTAAGCCATCCTTTTACTTTTTTCTTTTTCCATTTACAAGAGATAAAATGTACTCTTTTACAAGAGGTGTTCACATGACTACTCATGTGACTTACAAATGAGGATAATATCAAGCATATCAAGCATGTAGGCTTGGGCAAAATGCACCAACAATCCCTTGACAGGCTTTACTTCTTGTCTTCAGCTTGTTTAAGAGGTCTGAATGCACGCACCCAGCGATCAAAGCGGCAACAAGGACTGTCAGACAATTGGTTATCTTATCCGAGGTATGTCCTTTGCTTCTGTTTTGCCCCTTGGTATTCCGTATATCACATATCTGGGTTGTTGTATTCAGTTGGGTTGCCACGCATGCCACCAGTGACCTTTGTCTTGCTTTTGGTCCTCTGATTTGTCCTGGTTGCACACATGTGACCCTGTGGTATTGTTTTGAGCCTGTTTACTTTCTTTTCACTGCACGCTGTCAGTGGAAGGATTACTACCTGCCAATTATTGTCTTGCACTTCTTTATGTATAGTTCCTGGCCCTGGTCTGTCCTTCCCATGAAATGTCCTGGTTCTGATTGATCTTTAATTCCAATTCTCAGGACTTGGATGATTCGCGTTGTTGCCTGATGCGTGCCCCTACGGGGCTTTGGGCAGAGGGTGGGTTTCCGATGTTATGATCCTCATTCTTTATTGAGTTGTTTTTTACTTTGATCTTCTTCTTCCTCTTTTCTTGCTTGATTCCCCTTCCACATGTCCCTCCTCTTGAACTCTGTCGTCCCCGACAGGCTTTTGTGGCGACGTGTATAGGTATGTATGACTGCTTGTTCTCATTGGTTTTGAAGATTAGCGTGACATATCATAAATTCCTTCCATTGTGTTGACTTTACCCCATCCTCTGGTGCTTGCCGATGATCCGCGAAAAAACTCGTTTCATAAGCTACCAGACGTGCATTAAGGTTCGAAGTCATTTTTACAAAAATTTCTGAATCTATTTCAAAGAAGCCGATGAAAAATGCTTCTTTGAAAGTTTGCATATACGTTGATGGCAAAAACATAATTCGAGAATAATATGCCATAAGTGTTAGGCGGCTTGGAATAGTAGATAGATAAAAAATGAGTGCTTCGGATCCCTGCGTGATGCCGATGAAATTCAAAAAAGTATATTTCGCGTGCTGGAAGACTTTGATTACGATAAGTAGCATGCTGAATATCTTATTTGTCATTTTAACTGCTAAATCCGGAACTGTAGCATATCTTGCAAACCAAAATTCCATAGTTTTTACCATATATTCCTCAGTCGGTAAGTAATTGTGTGGAGGACTAGGTAACAACGGATAGTTGAGCCACTGATTATTGATATTTCCCTGGCGCTGGCCATCCCAAAATTGCGTCTAGGCTCTTCGACGGGGTACTAGGCAAAAAGATGGGTTTACTTGAAGCACATAAGGTGATGCTTCCCACTGTACCCGCAGTGTAGGATTCTTTTCCAAAAGCTTCCTTCTCCATATAGGATCCGCGTTCTCAAATTCTTCTTGGGTATACTTGAATGTATCATGTCTGAAGTGCAGATTGTGGTCCGGATCTTTATTTGTCATAGTTGTTATATAGTGTCGCGTTTGTTCTTTAAGTAGTCCATAGGGTACACAAAGGCTTCAAAATTTGGTCCAAGTTTTTGCTTTCTATCTTAGCTTCCTTCATAACTGTGATGATTTGATCTTCAAATTCAGCCGTAAGCTGGGACACCAGTAGTGCCCTTTCCGGTCGGCTTAATTCTGCAATTTCCGGAGTGTTATGTTCAATGTGAACCTCCTGTTCCTCCCTTATCGGTGAATGATGTGAGGGGGGAGAGAGAGGACGTACCTCAGTCTCCACAGTAGCCTCTGCTGATTTTGGAACTACTGGTGTCCCCTCAATGTCCTTGTGTGTTAGTTGATCCTGGAGTTGTTTGATTAGCTCCTTCTTTTGATTTATTTCTTCTTGGGCCTGTAAAATTGTTTGCTTATTCTTTTGGATTTCTTCTTCCACTATTGCGAGTTGATCCGCATCTTCTTTACATTGCAGCAGGTACCAATTTTCAGCTTTCTTCCATTTGGTTCTGAGAGCTGCAATGTCGTCCATGTACCTCTTTTCCCATTCAGCAATGGTGAGTTGCTCCTTCTTGAGCTGATCTTCATACTTAGCTATCTTTGTCTCCAATTCTTTGATATCTTTTTCTGGTCTTTCTTGAACATTTACTGATTGATCACTGAGAAGGGCAGTCATGAGTTCTTTATTTCGATTCCTTAAGTTTTCTGCTTCTTCCATGTATACTTTGATCTGTGATTCCAGTATTTTGCTCCGGGCAGCCATTCGTGCCTTCTCAGTCTCGCTAGCTTCATATTTTGTCTGTACTTCTTGCAGTTGTGTTTTTAATCTTTCATTTTCGGTCATTAACTCATTGCACTGCTTTTTGGCTTCTTGGACTTCTTTCTCTTTGTTTCTGAGGTGCTCTCTTTCTAATTTCAATTCTGCTGAAAGATTCTTACTCTTTTCTTGAAGCTCGTGCTTGTCCTGCATTGCTTGACCATAGTCTTCATCAGCCTGAAGCATTAGTTGTTGTCTGTCTAGTGCGGTTCTGATCATGTCTTGTACTACTGGCTTGAGCTGAGCTATGTCGACATTTAACCACATCCTAGGTATGCTTGGAGCTTCACCAGATTGTACATCTTTTCCCTGCTCCACGTGGATGGTTTCGTTGTGTGGTTGTCTAATTTGTAATTGTATGTTGTGTGCTTTTTCTTGTTCATCCAAATCAATAGCTTTTGTGGCGCTCCCTTGAAATGTGACATCCATGGGGGAGGTTTCTGCCACAACTCTTATTGGTGTGAAGGGTTCTTCGTCTTCTAGTTTCTCTTCTTGAGGCTCTTTCTTTGGTATCTTTATGGACATTTCGCGAGGTGGTGTGGCCTCCTTGATACGAATAGTGGAAGTCTCATTAAGTTTTATCACATGCGTACCTTCCTGGTCTGCTTCCTGACTTGTGGTGTTCTTATTAGTATGCGTAGTGTGGTCATCCGTTTTTAGGCCTTCTGCTTCTTCATTGTAGTTAACTTCATTCAACTCTACCCATTGTCCATCATCCTTTGACTCACTTTGGATATCCACATTTAATAGTGAGTTGTCTGGTTCTTCTTGTGCATCCGAGGATGAGCTTGAATTGTCTAGCCCTATTTCCCTGTACCGATGGACTTTGGTGAGTTTTCTTTTCGCTTCCGTTTCTTGTTGGGTCTGTTGATAATGGTGGCCTTGCATCGGTAAATTGACTTGTCCTTCCGTATATTGGTGCGTCTCTTCCAGGGCCCTAGTTAAGTCTTCCTCTGTAATCGTTCTTTGCTCTTCAATTGTTGTTTTCGGCAATACATGTGTCCTTTTCGTGGCTGGAGCTTCCTCTTCCATTTGCTTGACTTCCCTTAGTCTCTTTGTGCCTCTTATTCTGGGTTGAGAGCTAGTTTCTGCTTCTTCTACAATCTTGACTCCTCTTTTCTTTTTAGGAACAGTGGCAACTTTGGCATACTTCGCCAGGGCCGTTGATGATGGCATTTCTTGCAGGTGCTCTCGAATGCCTAAAGCGTGGTAGATCAGTATTGTCAGGGCCACACTACCATTGAGGAACTTTTTGTTATTCCATTGCTTTTTTGCTTCAAATAATCTTTCTTGGATGTACGGAGTCAGATTAATTTGATTTCCAATCTGCTTAGTGGCGTGTGAGAGTAGTTGAACAATAATCTTTTGAGGGGCCATGTACCTATGCATATACGAGAAGCAGAAGTGTTGGTGAATAATCCTTACTTCCTCCTCTATGTCTACCCGGTTGATGTATGTAAATGTCCTGGTCTTTGCACCTCGGCTTTCTTCTTTTACCATGGTAGTTCCATCCTTTTCCCATCCAAAGGCTTCTTTAATCAAGTCATGTGTAAATTGGATGACTACCCATTCGCCGATTTTATCCATCACTCTAGCCTCAGGCACCAAGGGATCATGCAGTGCTGGCTGTAGAGTATTCATGACCTGTGTGCATCTTTGAAAGTCGGGCTTATAGATTGGCAGTTCGAAATATTTATGTATGCCCGCTTTCTTCATAGTTTCTACGATAGACAAGAGTTCATGGAGTACTCGAAAATCCTGGGACATGATTAGAAAATGATGATCTGTATCCATGATTTCGATCGTCGCCAAGAAGAGATACTCCCCAGCTAGTTGATCTTCTCGAAACCAGTGTCCCTTTGCCTTGGTGATACTCTGGAGTGGAAATTCCAACACTTCCTCTTGTATTGTTGCTTCAGAATCTTCAGAAGCCATCTGCACTTGTAAGGAAAAGTGCATTAGCTTCAAAGGAAAGCGTGAATCTGTGTAGTGCATTGTAGTGATTATTGTCATTCCATCACTCCATTTCCCATGGTTCCATAAGTGAGATCTCTTACCACAGTTTTTTATTTCTTATCCTGAAAGAAAAACAAGTGTTAGTATAGCCGAAGCATTTATTTATGTACATAGCATGTCCATTCCTAAGAGAGTTGAAGCTATGATCTAATCTCCATTGGAGAATGTGCACCACTAATTCTATCAGGTACATCCTGTGCCAAATGCGTGGCCTTGTAATGTGGCCCTATTATGCATACTTTAGGTGCAATTGACGCTTCATGAGTGCAATTGGAATCTTTGTCATCTCGATGGTCCACTCTTTGCAGTCGCTTGGGTTTCCAAATCCATTTTATTGTTATGATGTCCCGAGTCTTCTCTCCGCTTTTTCGCTCTTTTTGTTGTTCGTTTGTATATTTTGGTAGCTGAGCACTAGAATTGTTGCTTTTCCTGGTTTTCGTATGAGTGTGTCTCTGCTTTGTCGTTCGACTGTTATGAGGTAGTGTATGCTCCCACTTGCATATCTCTTGCTTGGCGGTCTGCCTGGCCTGCTTGGGGATCCATATTTGATGTCGTGCTCTCTGAGCTTCAATCAAAGGCTTGGGGAGCCATACTTGCAAGAGTCCTTTTGGTTTGGACTTTGATGAAGCTGACTTCTTCATTTCTATTTTCTCCTTATGAGTTGATGTTGACGTCTACTCTTCCTCCTTCTGATCTTTACGTACCCATTGGTATTTGACCATTCCTTGCTGTAAGTATCTGAGTGGGGTATTCCCTATTGGTGGTCTTTTGGCCTGTTGAGAAGCTCCATGAGAGTGGGTTTCCTTAGTGGCTAGTTGTTCCTCAACTGGATGGAGTGATTCTCCTACTACCTTGGAGATTTCAGGGTTTGAACTTTCTACTTCTTCTAGCTTGGTTTGTGAAATGGTTGGACTGGAATCATGTTTGAGTAGCCTTTCCGTGCATTTCCCTGAACTCTCGATGGTGGTGGGTTGGGATAAGGGCTTATCTCCTAATAGACATATGTGTATGTGTATGTGTATGTGTATGTGTATGTGTATGTGTATGTGTATGTGTATGTGTATGTGTATGTGTATGTGTATGTGTATGTGTATGTGTATGTGTATGTGTATGTGTATGTGTGTGTGTATGTGTCTGTGTGCGCACGTGTGCCTATGCGTGAGTGTAGTATGCGTATGCGTATCGTATGCGTATGCGTATCGTATGCGTATGCGTATGCGTATCGTATGCGTATCGTATGCGTATGCGTATGCATATTCGTATGCATATGCGTATGCGTATGCGTATGCATATGCGTATGCGTATGCGTATATATATATATATATATATGTATATGTATATATATATGTATATGTATATGTATATGTATATGTATATGTATATGTATGTGTATGTGTATGTGTATGTGTGTGTATGTGTATGTGTATGTGTGTGTATGTGTATGTGTATGTGTATGTGTATGTGTATGTGTATGTGTATGTGTATGTGTATGTGTATGTGTATGTGTGTGTGTGTGTCTTTGTGTGTGTGTGTGTGTATCTGTGTGTGTGTGTGTGTGTATGTGTATGTGTATGTGTATGTGTATGTGTATGTGTATGTGTATGTGTATGTGTATGTGTATGTGTATGTGTATGTGTATGTGTATGTGTATGTGTATGTGTATGTGTATGTGTATGTGTATGTGTATGTGTATGTGTATGTGTATGTGTATGTGTATGTGTATGTGTATGTGTATATGTATATGTATATGTATATGTATATGTATATGTATATGTATAGTATGTATATGTATACACTACTAGAAACATGGGGCATAGCGACACCCCCCATTGAGAAAAAAAGAAAGTTTCATCGCTTATGCGATGCTCATTGCCCAGTGTGCCGCATAAAAGATGTCTCTTTTTTTATTAAAAAAAAAGGAAGTAACATCGTATAAGTGATAAGTAACGTCGCTTATGTGACACTCTATTGGCCCTCAATAACAAACGACGCTCACGCGGCTTGCGATGCTAGAGCGTTGCATAAGCGAGGCTTTAGATTCATTAAAAAAAAAAAAGCAATTTCTCCCACACATTTGTTCTAGGATTGAAAGGGGAGAGAGAGAGAGAGAGAGAAGCGATGAGATAAACACACATACTCACACGTACACACACACACATACAAATGTATACACACATAGACACACACACACACAGAACACACATACACACATAGACACACACACACACAGAGAACACACATACACACATAGACACACACATAGACACACACATAGACACACACATAGACACATACATACACACATATTTATATCGTAAATATATATATATATATATATATATCTATATATATATATATATATATATATATATATATATATATATATATATATATATATATATATATATATATATATATATATATATAGATATATATATATATATATACATATACATATATATATATAGATATATATATATATATATACTTTATATATATATATATATATATATATATATATATATATATATATATATATATATATATATATATATATATATATATATATATATATATGTATGTGTGTGTGTGTGTGTGTCACAAATCTTATACTTTATCTTCTTTTGAATATAGGTCTTTCAACCTGGTATATTCCACAGGAGCACTTTTGCGTAGCCTCCTCATAGAGACTTCTGATAAACGAGATCTTACTGGCAACTTTGAATGGTGTGGTGAAATATCATCAACATCATACATTGGAATCTATGCACATGAATAAAAATCATTAGCATTCCATAAATGAATGAAAAGTAAACTTTAAACATAAAATTAAATATGTAAATTATTTTGAAAAGAGATTGAAATTAGAGTTTTCAATGCATTATAGGATAGGTGGATATAAATTTTTCATTCTCTCTCTAGCTAAAAGGTGCTTTTGGAGGTCTACGCCATCCATAATTCACTAATAATTCATCACCAACATGTAATGAAGTAATAGCATTCACAACTATGTATCTTGCTACATCTCTACTCATGTATGATGATTCATGAGTATTTTCACACTCCTCTAACGTGCAATTAGTCTTTAAACTATTATGTAACCCTCGACTACTATTTATTGAACCTGCTATATTTCCATGTGTGTAAGGTCTTCCATCAATATATAATCTTTCATTTTCTGCATATGAAATCCCTCTACTAGTAAATGAGGATGCATTCAAGAATATTCCATAAGTACTCATGCTTTGAACATAACACGCAAGTCGATGCCAATCTCCTCATCCATATATAAATGACATAAGAGTGACTTCAGAGTCCGAAGGCACATACAAATCCTCTACAATAAAGAGACCATGACCAGCACTAGTAATAGTGGACGGAGCAATCATATCGCAATTACCCCAAAAGTTAAAAACCTCTCCATCTAAAGGAAGTGGTTCTCTATTCCATCCTCCATATATTCTTCTATCATATGTTTGTACTAGAGAACAATCACGAGTTGGCAATGGATAATCTCCAGCGGTTTCATTCTCTAAACCAGGAGGTAGAGGATTTCTAAAAACCTCTGCTTGTAATTGATGAATAGCAAGTCCATGAAGTGTATGAGATATATTAGCATTATGAGTATGATAATTATTATCATCATCATCATCATCATCGAGAAAATACTCTTGTATATTAACAATAATTTGATTTTGTATATGGATTTAAAATAAAATAATGATATTAATTTATAGAAAGAATACGTATCCAAGCATTATCATGTTGACCAAGTGGTGGTGCATGCTCAAAAGTACCATACTCTACCTCATGTCCAATACATTCCAATCGTGGTCTTCGATACGTGCCATAGCAACACTTACACCAATATATAATATGCTCTTGATAGTAAAATTCATCATAATTCCTATCGGAGGACACATGTGAAGTCGTGCATGGATAGGAGGTGGTGGAGTGCCCTCTGATTGATCAGAATCTGATTATAACAATAAAAAACATATTTCAATTATGTATCTATCAAATATATTTAAAATTAAAAGTTTGATATACTTATAGTATATTGTCCTTACATGATTAGGAGATGGTGGTGGAGTTCCGTCTGATTGATCAAAATCTGCAAATAATGTATTAGATAGTCATAATCTGATTATTTACATACATAAACATTCACATATGCACATTTACACATACACACATATTCACATATAGGATAAATGCATGTATTTTGTATGAATGTGTGTATATGCATGCATGTGTATGTGTATGTATATAGGTGGATATGTATATGTGTGTTTATGTATGTATGTATGTATGTATGTATGTATGTGTATATGTATGCATCTATGTATGTGTATATGTTTGCATGTATGCGTGTGTGGGTATGTGTATGTATGTATAAGTATATATGTGTATGTATATATGTTTGTGTGTGCATGTATTTTGTATGTATGTATGCATGTATGTGTGTGTATGTGTGGATGTGTATGTGTGTGTATGGATGTATGTATAAGTGTATGTATGTAAATATAAATATAAATATATATAAATATGTATGTAGTAAATATATATATATATATATATATATATATATATATATATATATATATATGTGTGTGTGTGTGTGTGTGTGTGTGAGTATGTGTATGTATGTATGTGCAAATAAATATAAATATAAATATATATAAATGTGTACGTAGTAAATATATATATATATATATATATATATATATATATATATATATATATATATATATATATATATATATATATATATATATATATATATATATATATATATATATATATATATACACTATAGATATGTGAGTATGTGTATGTATGTATGTGCAAGTGTATGTATATGTGTATGCGCATGCTATATGTGTGTGTATGTATGTGTATGTATTCTGATTCTTTTTTTATGTTTGAGATTAAAATAACAGGAGATATTGTATGGTGGAAAAAAATAAGAGGAGACTTGACATAGCACCTGAGACATGGCAGTTTTTTCGTAGATAGCTACGTCTTCAAGAGTCATTTCCTCAACAAAAGGTATACAAATTAATAGTTTATATTTATAACTCTCATTTGTTTTATTAATTTTTTGCATTTAATTTATGTATTTTTTTCTATTAAATAAACAAGCTGCTGCAAAGAAGAGAATCGAGTCGGGTCATGCATCACACTTAGACCAAATGAACCATCATGGTTTTGTAGCTTCATTTGTAAGTATATGTGTTATTGAAAGTATATTTTTTATTTTAGTTAAAATGCAAGAGACCAATCTTTTTTATTTGTTTCAATGTAGTGAAAGGATTATGGTTGATATCCTATGAAACATGAGATCGAGTATGCTACACATTTTTTATATCGGCGTTTGAACGAGTATATGCAAGATCATCTGGATGCTTTTGTGAGTATTATTAAATTTCATATAATTATTTTAATTTTTTGGATGTTTTGTATGTTTTACTTATTTATGTTTGTTATATGTAATACATGAGTATTATGGAGAGGTATATATGGATGAGGTGGAGAGACAAAGACAGGAGGGACGACTTCGATCGTCACAGAATGCTTGCAACCGTTATCCATGATGCCACTACAGATACATCAGATCATGCGGATGATCATGATGATGAGGATGAGGATGAGGATGAGGCTCTTGACGATGACGATGATCATGATGATGATCATGATTACTATTCTTGATTATGACATTGGATATATATTTACATTGATATATATATATATATATATATATATATATATATATATATATATATATATATATATATATATATATATATATATATATATATATATATATATATATATATATTGTTCATTCCAGTTATGTTTTGAATTGTGTCTATGGTATTAAGTAATGAAAAGTCTTGTTCTAATGATTTTT
>CM035430.1:80220983-80300983 GCA_020310875.1 Ceratopteris richardii | reverse complement strand
CATCCATCGCGCACGTCCATGCATGCATGCAAGTGTGTGTGAGAGTCTCGTGTGAGTTACATGTGCATCACGTGGGAGTGCGAGTGCGCTTCACGTGCATATCATGTACATGAGCATAGGCACATGCACCTATGCATGTGTGGGCCTGAGTGTGGGCAAGTGCATTGCATGCATGTGCGTGTGTGTGCAGGTGTGCACATATGCCTGTAGGTATACTCATGTGTATACCCATGTGTGTGTGCGTGTGTGTACATTTGTGTATGCATGTGTGCATCTGTGCATGTGCATGTGCGTCTGTATGTTGGTATGTGTATGCATGTGCATGTGCATGTGGATATGTGTGAGTGCACGTGTGCGTGTGTGTGTCCATGTACATGTTTATGCACATGGCCATGTGTGTGGACGTGTGCGCGTGTGTGCATGTGTGTTTGTGTGCATGTGTGTGTGTGCATGTGCATGTGTAGCATTTCCTTAATCACAAGCTTCTGATCACTCAAGAATAGCATAATTGAGAAAAATGCAGGACTTTCACAAGATAAGAGAAAATCGGATACGAAAGAGTAGACAAGATATGACTCAAACAAAGAGAAGTTCTCGTATTATAGATTTGAATGAATCGATACAATAGCTTTGGAAAATAGCTTCTTGACAAAGCCCTAACTTCTTGACCACCCTCAAGCTATTACAATTTTATTCACACTCGCACTCTCAATCACACTCTCACTATCACTCTCACTCTCAATCACAAGCTAATGCTCTGATTTTCGGTCTCTTTTTATTTATCGCTACAAATCCCCTTCAAAACAGAGTATCCCCCAAGGAAGTGTGCTCTCTGCATATTGCATGCAAAACTTTCGTAAAAGCATGCATTTGTAGTAGTCAAGTGCTTTCTTTAGCGGTACATATCCAAAAATAGAAGAAAAGCAACAAAAAGGCATATCCAAAGACATACGTAAGTATGCATGATAATATGTATGCTTCAAATTCAGGGATTTGAATAGAAATAGAGAAGCCCTCTTTTTTTCTTAAGTGCCTAAAAATGGTACTTTTCCAAGTGTTGTAACTCAAAAACAGTGAGGAATTAGCTAAAGCTTGTGAGACAAAAATAGTCGACTCTTAGATCTGCATAATAATGTTCGAGATGACTTACGTCCAAATCCACCTCCAAGTATCACTTTTGAGCCCTGCAAGTTTAGAAATTCTAGAGAGAGAATAAAATCAAGGCATTTTCTTACAATGAACCAAATGTAGAGCCTTGAACAAGGTACTTAAAACATGATTCACAAAAAGCTCATAGAGATACTTTTATTCTCTTATGCATGCTCTACCTTTCTCTTATACAACATTTCTCTTCATTCTTTCATCTTCACATTCAATTTTCAACCCAAAAACATGATGGGAATAAGGTTTAGAGAGAGAATATAAGATTTTTTATCTCCAAATTTTACATACATGCATAAAATGACCTAATTATTCATTTTAAACATTATCCCTAGAGTGTAATTTGAAAAGTTCAAAATGAATTACTTCACTGTAGAAAGATCTATTACAATTCTTTCCTACTTTTAAGAACTCTGTCCTAAGAGTTGGAAAGAAGGATAATGTGCAAAAAAATCGTTTAAGTTCACCCAAGTCAAATCTTCAATTGGATATATGTGCCATTTCACCAAAATCGCTATTACAGATCTATTTCTAAGTAATATTTTCCTCCTATCTAATACTATTTCAAGTTGAAGCTCAAAAAAGCCATCATCTTTAAGTTTATAGTTGTCCTACAAAACATAAGCAGCATTAGAAATATATCTTTTAAGTAAGCTTACATGAAATACAAGATGCACATTTAAATGTTTAGGTAATTCCAACAAATAAGTAAGAGATCCAATCTTTTCAAAATTTTAAAAGGGCATGCATATCGTGGAGAAAGTCTATGATCCTTTCCTAGCAACAAGTTAGACCGGTAAGGATTGACTTTAAGAAATACCATGTCATCTGTTTGAAATTCAAGTAGTCTTCTCTTCAAATCTAAAAATTTCTTTTATCTTTTCTAAGCTTTTTTTAAATATATTGCTTAATTTTTCCAAGTTCTTTATCTATCTTCTCAAGCATTTCTTTAGATACTACTTTATTTGAAAAACTAGAAAACAAAGG
Organism: Ceratopteris richardii; assembly: GCA_020310875.1. Classification (NCBI taxonomy): domain Eukaryota; kingdom Viridiplantae; phylum Streptophyta; class Polypodiopsida; order Polypodiales; family Pteridaceae; genus Ceratopteris; species Ceratopteris richardii. The sequence goes on along the minus strand of CM035430.1, from coordinate 80,298,835 downwards.
TGGAGTCAAACAATTATAGCCATACACAGCCTTAAACAAAGTCATTTTTATAAACGCATGCCATGCACCATTGTATGCAAACTCGACTAAGGAAAAATATTCAATCCAATTATCCTGCTTTTCATTCAAATGCATATGCAAGATATCTTCAAGTACCCAATAAACCCTCTCGATTTCCCCATCCATCTATGGATGGAAAGTTGTACTCATACGAAGTTGAGTTCCAATCGATTCAAATGGTGCTCTCAAAAAGTTTGATGTGAATCTAGAGTCTCTATGAGAAAATATGTTTTTAGGCATTCCATAAAAAATCCTTTTACAAATAGCCTTGCAACATTCAAGGCAGTATCATTCTTTTTCATAGGAAAGAAATGTATCATCTTGGTAAGTCAATCAACTACCATAAATAAGGTATCATGTTTACTTCTGGCTATAGATAATTTAGTGATAAAGTCCATAGAGATAGGCTTCCCTTTCTTATTTGGAACATCCAAAGGTTGAAGCATTCCAAGCATTCTCTCAAACTCAGATTTTACTTGTTGACACTTTAAATATTTACTAACATATTTTCTAATATCCCGCTTCATACATGGCCAAAAGTAAGAATACTTTGTTTTAACATAGGTCCCTGAATAACTTGATGTGCATCAAAAGGTGCATCATGACAATCGTGCAATATTTGAACTTTCAATGGAGACTTAGAAGATATGCATAGTCCATTGTTACAATACAAAGATCCATTCTGCAAATGAAATTGTCCTTGATACATCGATCCCCTGTTTGCATGCAAAAAATTCAAGATAGGTGGATAAAAAATTCATGTTTTAATTCTTCTTGAATTTGATTGAGAAAATCAAAATTTATTACAGAAAGGAGATTACATAAAGGTCTTCGACTCAATGCATCAATGACCTTGTTTTCCTTACCAGCCAAATGTTTAATATCAAAGTCATGCTCGCTTAATAATTGAATCCAATGTTTCTGCCAATTGTTAAGCAATGGTTGTGGAAAAATGTATTTTAGACTTTGATGATTTGTTTCAATTCAAACTTAACCCCTAACAATAGATGTCTCCAATGCTTAAGTGCATGTATAACAACAAGCATTTCTAGATCATGAATAGGATAGTTAAGATCATGTTTTCTTAATTGTCAAGATTCATATGCAACCACCCTTCCATCCTGTGAAAGAACATATCCTCTCTGGCTACCACTTGCATCACATGCAACCACAACAGGATTTTCCATTTCTAGTATTTTCAAAATATAATTTTCAATGACTTTTTGTTTCGACGATTCAAATGATTTTTTACAAGCTTCACTTCCCTCCCCCCCCCCCCCCCCCGATAGTTGATACATAATCTATAAGATCCGTCTTTCTTCTAAAATAATGATCATATACGAAAAGTATGGATATACTTCATGAAAGAGAAGACTAAGGTATCTACTCGCTTTCAAAATTTCAAGGACATGGTGGAAAAGCAAACAAGAAAGTATATTCAGACATTAAGATATCATGGAGGTGAATACATGTCAAATGAGTTCAATAGCTTTCTAAAAGGTCATGGAATTCGACAGGAGTTTTCATCCAAGTACACATCACAATATAATGGTATGAACAAAAAAATAGAGGTATTGCACAATTACAAGAGCCTTGATGGCTGACAAAAGATATGCCTTATTGTTATTCGACAGAAGTTGTGCATACTATCGTATACATCATAAATAGGACGAAGACGTCTACATGTAAAAATCCAAACTTATCACATATGAAAGCATTTGGCTATATTGCATACATACATATTATAGATGAGTTGAAGATGAAACTTGATCCAAATGCACAAAAATGCATCTTCATTAGGTATTCCCTCGAGCAAAAGGGATATAAGTGTTATAATCCACTCACACAACAAGTGAAGATAAGCAGAGATATAGTATTTGATTAAATATCAAGCTTCTATGCAGATGCCAAAGGACTTAATCTTGACTCAAACGACAAAGCATATGTTGAAAACTCAAGTGCAGAATCTCAAGTTTTAAGTGGACCTGATGTGTCACCAAGCAATAATTCCAATTCAAATCCATCGAGTGGAAGATTGCATGGAAATTTCAATCTAGCAAATTCATCGACTACATCTGTAGCTCAATGATGAGTAGCACCTCCTTTAATGTCAATCCGGGAAGACGTGAGGATGGTATGAAGACCTCGAGCAAGTGGCGGCACAAGTGCGTGAGTGAGAAGCACACAAGCATGCACACACATACACACACACGCGCACACAAGGCAAGACAAAGAGTGAGAATCAATGGAGCTTTTTAGATTACTTTCAAAATGCTCTTACAAGTTCGTTTCAATTACAATCTAACCTCAAAAATGAGCTCTCTAGCTCTTTTTATAGTTTTTGACTAGCTTTTGGCCCTGTCCAGACCTAGTGTCCGGCCTAGTTAAAAATTAGGTTCCAGGGCCAATTTGAGGGCTCAAACGGAGTCTAAAAAATACGAAAATTGATATGTAGGTACTTCTAAGGCTCCTCAAGCTCAAGGACTCCTTGGCTTGCACAAAATGGAGCTACAAAAATATGAAATGGTATTTACAATGATTGTTAGTGATAAGAATCACTGTTAAAAGATGTAGATTGGAAAAATTGAAGGGCCTATCTGCCAGATTTGCGTCGACTGCTTTGTCTACTTACTCCTTCACCTTGTTCTGACTCTCTCCGTTGGCTTCCTTGTCTCGTCAATCCTTGGGTTCCCTGGCTTCCTTGTCTAGTCAGTCCTTGGGTGCCCATACTGCTCTCAACACCCCCCCCTCTCTCGCGTCTGTCGTCCCTGACAGACCCTTGTTGCTGGGGGTGTTGGATGTAATATTCCACAACCTGAGTGGCAAGCTGATGTTCTTGTAAGCGTAGTCCTCTGGCCAAATCTGTCATCATACCATCCCAATCGATTGGTCCTGGAACATCCGGATGTGGCAGACGTAACTGATCTGCATGGATCGCTTGTTCTACTGCGAATAGATGTAGCAAATGTGTGGGTCTGGGAATGAAAATTTCGGAATTGTATTCCCAGAAGCCCGTAGAGAACATTTCCTCAAATGTTTGCTTGAAGCATGCGGGCAAGTACTTGATTCGTGCATGCCAAGCAAAGATAACAGTGACCGAGGGGGTTTGGCTCATGTCGTAGACTAAATCCTTGTTGCCTTGAGCGAATCCAGGAGCGGAGATGTATGGAGCTTGGACATTCCGAAAGGTTTTGAAGACAATGGTCATGAGCTCAAATATCTTCATACACATTTTCGCTGCTATATCAGGTACATTGTTTAGGCGTGCGGACCAGTGCCGAATGGTTGATATCATGTAAGCTACGGTTGGAGGTCCTCGAGGTGGAGCAAAATACGGGTAGTTAACCCAAGCCGAGCACTCTTTATTGTTGCGTACCTTGATTGCAAATGCTTGCCAGGATCTGCGACGTACCACTGGACAATAGCATGGATTATACTTGATATAGAGTGGCATGGTAGCCCAGGTACTCATCATCTCAGGGTAATCGGTGAGTAAACGTGCACGCCAATTAGGTTGGAAAATCGAGCCAGCACGTGCATCGGTCGGTAAATCCCCTATCTCAAATTGAGTAGCGAATGTGGGCTCCTTCCCTGTATGTCTTTTGATTTCTGCATTATAATCATGTAGTAAGACAAAATAAGGCATGTATTGCGATTCTGATGTTGTGATTAACCGTTGATGGGATAATTGTTGAAAGTAGGAAGACCGAAGGACCGTTTCTTCCAGATTCGTGAGAGATTGCATTTGCACGGCCACACGATCATCATGTGTCTTACCCACTTTCTCGACCCTTCTGACCCAATCTGGAACTTGAATTTCTAACGTGTCTTGTCCTTCTTCTGTAGTTCGTCCACCAGGCGTCGGCATAGGCTCGTATGGTTCTTCGTAGCTGTCTTCGACGGGGATTTCCACTACTGTTTCAGGTTCTGGTTCTTCAATGGGCGAGGGGGGTCGTTCATATGGTAGGAGGCGTGCTTGGAGTTCTGCCACCTGTTTCCGAAGGGTCTCCATTTCTTCTGTAGATTGTTGCAAGATTACCGGCTCCTGTTGAGCAGTGGGTACACTGGCTAACTGTTTCTTTAGATCGGCACATTCAGTCTCTAGTTTTTCATATGACTCCAGGAAATTTGCATGCTCCTCAAGTAAAATGCGGATGTCTTCTGATGGAACTGCTCTATATCGGGTAGGGCTAATGGTTGCTCCTACGGTTCCTTCCATAGCCGCTTCAAAGTTGTCTTGATTTTGTTGTTGAAGTCGTTTGTTCTCCTCTAGTGCTGCGGCCATATGCTTCCTTAATAGCCCAATGTTGCGTCTGAGTGTGGCATTAGATATCATTTGCGCTTGAAGCACTGTTTCTAGCTCCTTAACTGCTTGGTCATCTACAGTTGATGCCTTTGATTCCAATTCGGAGTGAGCCTGCTGTAGTGTGGTATGCTCGTCTAGGAGCGTCAGGTAGTCAGCCTCAATAGTGGTGACTCTAGCTTGGAGACGTTGAGATTCTGCCTGGAGGGTAGCATTGCGTTCTTCTAATTGATGGAAGTCTTGTTGTAGCTGATGTGCGCACTGAAGTAATGTGTCGAACGTACTATTTACATTATGAGATGCAAGGGAAATAGTTTGAAATGCAGAGGAGGTGGGATTGGGTAGGGGTGTAGTGAATGCTGTGTGTGCCACTGATGTGAGTGGTGAGGTGGGGGGCAAGGGAGGGGAAGGTGGGGAAATCGTGGGGAGAGGTGCTGTGGTTGGTGAAATGTCCATTGGATCAGACAAGGTGGTGTGTGCAGGGGCTACCATATAGGTGGGTATGGTAGGTGAAGTGAGTGTGGTGTCCGTTTAAATTGATGTCGTTGCGAACATCGGAGGAAGGTGCCTTTGAAACATGGGAGAGCGGAAGAACTGCTCCACAAAGGACGGGTATTGGGGTGGTGAGGTCCGGTTGAAAGAGGTGTAGGGGCCAGCTGGGAAGTGAGGGTTATGGAATGGAGGTACTCGTATTGGGGGGTAGGTCGGGAAACACAGGGTTCCTTCCGTGGGTGCTGGGTTTCCAACTACGCTGGTAATTATGGGATGGCCAGTCATGGGTTCAGCGGATAGATGGGACGAAGTGTACAAGGGATTGGTGACGAAGGAGAAGAGGGTGTCTTGTGAGGTGGGTTCTCGAAATGAGAATGATTTGAATGAAGATGGATTATAAGTGGAGGTAGAGGTGATGACTGTCGTTTCTTCCAAGGTGGGAGGTGGTGGCGGGGGCGGAGAAGGTGGTGATGGAGGATGCTGGGGTGAGATGGGTGATGTCTGAACGAAGGTTTCAGCGGAGAGGTCAGTGGTGGTTATGGGGGTGGCTGTGGTCTCAATGGGTACTTCCGGTTCTGTGACGGGTATCCTGATAGTCTTACCTGCTCGTGGTAATGTGTCCACTCTGCGTTTGTCATACCTTACGGACTGGCGGACTGCGGTGTGGACAGCCTCTGGAACTCCTAAGGAGTCTGACACTAATTTGAGGGTGTCAATGAATTGTTGGTCCACTCCTTCATCTGATAGCATTTCTTGCATCAAAGCTTGACCTGATACCAGAGAGAGCTGATGCCTTTCTTGTACTGCTTTGATAGTGTCGTATAGCCTTCGTAGTTGAGCTGTATATGCAGGTGCACCTACAAGTTCTGGCACTTCTTGTTGCTCCTCTCCTTGCTCTTGATCATACTCCTCCTCATCATCCTCCTGTTCTTCATCTCCGTCGTCTTCTTCCTCCACTTCAATAGGTGTGACAGGTGCTTGGGAGGTTGTGGCCTGCGTTTGTACATTTTCCGCTTGTTGTGCCTCTTCTGTCTCCAGCTCTACATCTTGTAATAGTTGTTCGAAGTCTTCATTAGTGAGTTCGTCCAATGGTGCACCACTAGGAAATTCGAGATCCGTTGGGATGGGAGGAAATATCAAAGTGGAACCATCGGTGCTGCGTCTTGGAAGTCGGAGTGTGAATGGTCGGACTCTTCGGGGTGGAGGGGTGACTTCTGGTGTTAGGGTCGCTCCACGTGGCTGAGCACATGGGACTTGGACCGTGCCTCTCATCTTCTTAGAAGGGGGTCCAGTGGATGTCCTGCCTCGAAACTGCTCTACCCGATTCCACATCAGGGCTCGTTGGATTGGGATGTCATAAGCCAAACACCTATAGATGATTCTTGTCAGAGCACAGCAACCATATAAAACCTGTTTCCGCGGCCAGCGTTTGTGAGCTAAGTGTATCTGATCAATTATCCAGTGGGGTAGGTTGATGGTGAGGCTCTGTGTCTCTGCCAGATACAGGCTAAACCAAATCTTTTTGTGCGGCATGGTGAATCTATCCTGCGCCGGGAAAGCAAAGTGTTGCATGCACATGCGAAGGTGTATTGCAATATTAGGCGTCATGGATACCATGTCTTTGAGTTTGGTGAGACTTCGATTCTTCATGTAGTCCGGTACTAGGGTTTCCTTTTCTGTAGGAATATGCATGCCGCGCATATCCAGAGCTTCTCTCACCAAATTGTTTGATAGCCTAAACCTCTTGAGCTCATTCCCCTTTGTCAGAGATGGAATCACAAATGAGCTTGCACCTTTTGGGTTCGGATTTGGAGTCAAGGTGTTGATGAGATAGTAGCATCGCATGAAGTCAAGTTTTGGGAGTCGGGCACTGAAATAGGCACTCAATCCGGCTTTTTCCCATATCGGACGTAGACTTTCCGCATTTTGTAACTTCTCAAATTCTCTTGTAAAGAAATGGTATCTGCCTTGCTTTCCATTGTAGTCCAACTCTGATTCCCATAGATACGTTCCTTCCCCCAATGGTCCTGCTACCTCGGTAAACCAATGTGAAGTCTTTCCCACGGGCATGGTGTGGCCACGCGGAGGGTCCGCAATAGGTATGATTTTGAAGGCCTGCAACTCTTCTGGTCTTTCAACTGTCTCAGGCAAAACGGGTAAACTGTCCAAGTCCACCACTTGCGGGTTTGTTTCTGTGTGAGAGCTAGTTCCTGCGGCCTCCGCCATGTTGAAAATGTCGCAGCTGATTCTGTGAGAATATATGAATAAACGTTAACATTGCAATGGACACAAAAATGACATGGTGTCCCTTGTTACAATATTAACTTAAAGTTCTGGAGTGGTTAGGAGTTAATAAGTGCTCGGTGCTGGTGTGTGTAGTTAGGAGTTAGGTAGACCTAAGAGCTAAGCGAAATGATGTGATGAGAGTGAAGCGGTTAGTAGGTGGTCATGGATTTACAATAGGGTCAGGGGGTTTGTTACAAGTCTTGGGCTGCCAAATGCAGTGGATGGGTTTTACTCGTGGTTCCGTAGAGATTCTCGAGAGCTTTATAGGTGTGTCAGCTTTAACCTGAGGCCTTTTAGGGGCCCATTTACAACTGATTTTGTTCGTGTTCATGTGCCTTGGTGTTGAAAATGAGTGGATGTAGGTTGTGCGAGTGAATGGATCATGCTGTGTAGGGTGTGTTCTTGGTATAGCTATCTGAGCCCGCAAACAAGCCTTAGGCACCCAAATTTGTCTTGATTGTGGGCTAGCCTTCATCGACCTTTTGGGCACCCAAATAGATTTCACGTTAGCAGCAGAATTTCCGAAAGACTTCTTATTAGTGACGTGTTGTTGGTTACTAATAAGAGGCTTTGTCCGTGCGGTTGGCGTGGTTGCAACCGGGTGTTCGCCTTTTCGCACCCACACTTGGTTCACTTGTTGGGACATTCTGCTGCGCAGGTTCTTTTGATGTCCGGCATAGGTAGTACTCTGCTTCTTTTGCCTTTGCTCCACCTTTGGTTGTTGCCTCCTTCTGGCCTTTGGAAAAGAAGGGAGTTCCGTTGCATCCCTGACTCCTTTTTTGCAAATATCATTCCTCTGCAACACAGGGTTTTGAACAAGAACAGCATGGTCATCTTCATGTGTACCCCTGGAGGGACCAGGAGTCTGTGCCTTTCCTAGTTCCTTGAGTGTTCCTTTATCCAACTCTATTGTAATTCGACTATGATTGACCCATACGTGAAGAAGTCCACTTCTTAGGTTTAAGTTGACTGCTTGGTCATAGATCCAGTCTTGGCCCAAGACAAGAGGTTCAGTGAGATCCTCATCTTGACACACTAGTGCTTTAACTGTCATTGCCTCATCATGAATGTAGAGGGGAAGTTCCACCTCGCCCATGCAAGGGGTTTCCACGCCTCCCAATCCTATGAGATATGCTTCCACAGGATTGACAGTTAACTGTAACTCTTGACAGTAAGACACTCTAACAGCACTAGTGGCGGCACCTGAGTCAATCAAGGCTTTTACAGTCCTTGCACTCTTTTCTTGTCCTATTTCTAGGGTTACGAAAGGACGTCGATCAGTTATCCTAGGTGAGCTGGTTCCTGCAACTTCACACATTGCCATATGATATCCTTGGTCTGCATAGTCATCTGTCCTAGGCTGCTCTCTACCTTGCCTTCGTAATTTCATCCTTCTGATGCGTTCTAAAGCTTCTGCTTGAGCTTCTTCTCTAATTCGCTTCTCTTCCTCTTTGCGTTTCTTAGCAGTGTTGAGTCGGCTGAGCATTTCCTCCGTGAGGGGTTCCTGATACAACTTGACTCTGCATCCGCTAATATAATTAGGGAGAACATCACCCTCTAACGTGGCTAATTGTACTGCTCCACTCGTGGAGATCCTATTGATGATCATAGGTCCGTAGCCTCTCTTTTCTAGCTTCCTCGTGTGTTGTTTTAGTGTATAGACTAAGACTAGATCTCCTGCTTTCAAACCCTTATCCTTTACGTGGGCATCAAAGTATGCCTTCTGTCTCTTCTTGGCAGCATATATGCCTGCAGCAGCTCGCAGTCTTGTTTCTCCTAATCGTTCAAGGTCAAAAATTCTAGAGGAGAGCTCATGACCTGTCCATTCATGCTCTTGGGCTACTCTCAATGTAGGAATCAGGAAGTCCAAAGATAGCACAGCGTTTTGGCCGAATACCATCTGAAAAGGGGTGGCTTGGAGTACCGTTTTGTAGGCAACTCGATATGCCCAAACAGCATGGTGTAGCTGTTTGTCCCAATCAGAGCGTTTAGTGTTCACTAATTTGGTCAGTACATTGCATAAGATCTTATTAGTGCTCTCAGCTTGTCCATTAGCTTGAGGGTGATAAGGGGCAGACTTCTTGTGTATTATCAGGAATTCTTGGAGTAGATTTTCAATCACTTCGTTCAAGAAATGAGTGCCTCTATCGCTTACAAGCTCTATAGGTAGCCCATATCTCGTGAATACATTCTCAAACAAGAATTTGGCAGTTGTTTGAGCATCGTTCTTGGTTGTAGCTTTTACCTCTATCCACTTGGTGAGATAATCTGTTGCCACAATGATGTATTCCGCATGAGAACCCTTAGCTGGGGGATTAATAGGACCTACGAAGTCTATTCCCCACTTAGAGAATGCACGTCCACCCATCATAGGTTTCAGTGGCATCTCATCTTTGCGTATAGGATACTGGGTCCTCTGACAGACATCACACCGTTTCACGTAGGTATGTGCATCCATGTGAAGGGTAGGCCACCAGAAGCCCGCAAACAATATTGCCTTGATCACCCGATCTGGTCCAAAGTGTCCTCCTGCTACACCTTGGTGAGCAGTTTCTAAGATCTTAAGATACTCACTTTCATGGACACACAGTCTCAGGTAACCATCCTTACCGCGTTTGTATAGATTATCACCAACAAGTGAATAATCCTGGGCTTCTTGTTCCAAACTCCTTTTTCTAGCTAGAGTCATGTCTGGAGGGAATGTGTTTGTCCTCAAGAATGATACTAGGGGTTCACTCCAATCTGGCGCAATGGATACTTGATAGAGAGTGGCATGTTCCACAGGTGGTTTATTGCAACAGATTGGGCATTCCTTGCACAACTTTTGGACATCCGCTTCCATAGTTGGCCAATGCACTCCGAATCTCTTTAGAGTCTGCAACGTTCGTTGTTTTGAATGGTGTTGCTCTAACGCACCTACATGTGCTAATTGCAACCATTTAGCGTACTCATCCTCTTCTACGCAACAAGCCAAGATCCCTTGATCTGTGTGCTTGTACATGCTTCCTGCCATGATGTGATACTTTTGGGCTTTTACAATCTCTCTATTCCGTGTGTTTACCACTGGATGGCTAGGCCCGTACGTCAATACTGGTACCAATGGCTTAGCCCACTGCGGTACAACTTCCAAATTAAACAAGTAAGCATCAGGAAGGTCATCTGACACTCCTTGTGGGGCTTCTCCCGATGTGAGCCTAGAGAGGTGATCTGCTCGTAAGTGAGTCCTACCTTTTCTTACCACAACCTCAAAATCATATTCCATTAGCAAGAGAAACCATCTTACTAATCTTCCCGTATTGCATGGCTTGTTTACTAAGTACAACAATGCCTGATGGTCCGTAAAAAATTTAAACTTATTTGCAAGCAAATAATGTCTAAACTTTTTAACTGCATATACCATGCCTAATCCTTCTCGTTCAGTAGTGGTATAATTTCGTTCAGCCGCATTCAATTGTCTACTGGCATAGGCGATTGGAAGATCCATATTACCTTCACCAGTAGGTTGTGCAAGCACACATCCAATAGCATAATTGGATGCATCCACATGAACATGGAATGGCTTATTCCAATCTGGTGTGGTCAAGATTGGTGCTGAACATAATCTTCGTTTAAGCTCTTGGAAGGAATTCTCACATTCATCCGTCCACTCAAAGTTTGTCAGAAGTCCGTACATGGGCTTTGCAATGACAGCATACATGTGTATAAATCGTCGGTAATAACCACAGTGCCCCATGAAAGCTTGTACTTCCTTGACATTCTTTGGCCTAGGTAGCTCTGCTATGGCTCTCACTTTTTCTTCGTCGGTAGATATGCCATTCTTTGACACTATGTGTCCTAGAATCTTGCCTTGCCTTACCATAAAAACGCACTTTTCTGGGTTCAGGCAGACTTGGTACTCTCTACATTTGTCAAAGATTTGTTTGAGTTCAGGAATATGGGTTTGTCTAACATTAGAATGAGCACAGAGATCATCAACATAGACTTCTAAACTCTTCCTCAGGAACTCCTTAAACACATGGCACATCAGCCTCTGGAAGGTGGCTGGTGCATTGGTAAGCCCAAATGGCATTACTCTAAAAGCAAAAATGCCCCATTCTGTGGCAAAGGCTGTCTTGTGCTGATCCTCTGGAGCTATGGCTACTTGATTGTAGCCAGAAAATCCATCAAGGAAGCTGTACACTTCCTTGCCTGCCACTCTTTCTAAGAGATGTTCTGTGATGGGAAGCGGATAGTTATCTCGAATCGTGGCGGCATTAACCTTTTTCAAGTTAATGCACACACGCAGCTTGCCATTCTTCTTGGGCACCACCACTATGGGGGATACCCATTCGGTGTGCTCAATTTCGTAGATAAATCCAGCTTCAACCAGTCTATCTATCTCTTCTTTGATCTTAGCAGCATAATTATCGTTATATGTATAAGGCTTTTGCTTAGAGGGTTTAGCATCTGAGGTCATGGGAATAGTGTGTGAGCATATGTCCGGGTCAACCCCTTTCAAGTCCTTGTAACTCCAAGCGAATACATCTCTGTATTCTCTTAGCAAGGCAATCAATTCGTGCTCTTCTTCTTCTGTCAGGTCATGGCCTATATACGTGCATCTCTCCTCTCCTTCTTCTATGGCCACTACTATTTTCTTGGTGGTTTCTTTGTTATCATAGGCCTCTCCTGATTGTGCCTCTCGTTTAGGCATTCTTATCATGACTCTCCTGTCATCTATCTCATACTTCTTAAAATTTTCTGGGACCTCAAACAAAGATTCTTCCTCCTCTGGTGAGACTTCTTTCTTCTTTCGTTTCTTTCCTTCTTCCTTCGGGGTCATATGGGTTGCTAATCTTACATCATTTGTAACCTCTCCATGCCTCTGGGGTTGAAATTCTACTTCATGGAAATATTCTTCATCTGATGCAAATGGTGGGTCCATAATGATTGACTCTAGATCGGAGTCACTTGCATCCTCAAATGCATCAGGGCTAGGTTCGCATTCTTCTAGAACTGCCTCTCCCATGATTGTCTCTATGGAGAAGACTGAAATATCATAGCCATCCTCATCACAGTGAGGTGTCCATTGTTCTTCATTGATGGCTACGTCCATTGTTGCTAAGATTTCTGCCCAACCGTGAGGTTCAAATTCTTCGTCTGGAAAAACTATAGGTGCATAGGCTGGGTCTTGGATTGATCTATGGGTTTCTTTCGCACCTACCTCTCTGGCTTTCTCTCTTTTCTCTTCTTCTACTGCTACCTTGCACATCCATAAGTGGGTGTCTTCATGCATCCACGAGGATCCAGACCCTATGGAATGCACCGATTCTGTGTCATCTTTGGCTCTATGGATGGGATTCCATTGGATAGGAGGTACGTCTCTGTGAGAAAAATCCTTGAGATTGACTTTGGTTGTAACACCCAAGTGTTGCAGATACAAAGAATTGGTTCCCCAATCCTGTACCACTTGCAACTGTCGCATGAATGGTCTTCCCAAAATCATCTCATAGGCATGATTTTTGCTGAAGTCACATATAGCAAAACTATGCTCAAACTCGACACCACAAGTGGTGAGAGTTATTCCTTCTAGCAATCCTAGGGGTCTCTCTATGTGACCATCGGCCATTTGCAATTTCATTCTCGTTGGTCTGAGTGCCGGCTTGCCCCAACGCTTCCAAAGGGAAGTGGTGGCAATTGCAACTCCTGCACCTGAGTCCAAAATTGCCTTAGTGGTGTAGTCCTGGTAGGTAATGGGAAGATAGGTGTTCCCTTCTTCACCTTCACACATATCTCCTATCTTATCCAAGGGAATTTCTGGCACTGTCCTATGGGATCCTACCCCGGAACGTGGTTTTGCAACTTCAGTTACTTGACTAGCTACATATTTCCGCGCTTTTGGTCTATCCTTAGGCAGTTCTTCCAAAGTGAGATCGTGCTGCACTTTGGTGTTCTTTACTATCTCCGTGTTTCTTGGTAGAACTGAATCGTTGTTCCTTACCATGACTGTCGGTGCTCTCATACATGTGGACTTTGCTTCCCATGGGCCTGTGAAGTGAGGTAGCTCTTGTATGGAGTTAGACTCGAAGTCCAATCTCTCGTGAGACTGAGCACTCTCATGTTCCCCGTAAATAGATGGGATGTCTTGTGGGAATTGATCGTGTGCATCATCCACAAGTTCAAAAAGAGGAGCGACTTCACTTTCGTTATCCCATTTATCTTCTTGAATCTCTCGTAGGAAGTCTGGTGCAAACCTATTCATAGAAGAAGAAGTGTCTGGCTCCGTAGAATTAGGCACATAAGCAACCTGGGAAGGAGGGCTTATTCTATCGTTGGCTCTCTCCTTGTTCCCATAGATGGCTGGAGCACAAGCTTCTTGGGGAGGATTACTTATTCTATTACTTTTCCGAACAGGCTCATGCGCTCTCTGAGAAGGAGTGTGGGTCACCTGTGGAGGTACATAAGCTTTCGGGGGAGGCTCATGTGACTTTTGGGGGGGGAGATAAGCTTCTTGAGGAGGCCCATGGGCTTCCTGAAGAGGCTGGCTTATCAGTTCTCTTACCCTCTCCTTTCGTTGAGGGGCAGGTTCCTTCTCTGATTGTGCAATTAACTTCTCTATTCTTTCCAGCAGTCCATCAAAGTGTAACTGCGTCTTAGCTGAACTAGAAATGTTAAATAGGCGGCTGGCCTCAAACATGGTCTGAGCCAATTCCACCATTTTGGCACAAATCTTAGTTCGTTCAAGCTCTAGCTCGGCTCTAGGGTAGCACTTTTCATGATCGGTGATGGTTGGCCCTTCTTGGATTCTGGCCTGATATGCTTTAAGCATCATATTAAGGTCCTCGGGAGTGGGGTCAGCTAGGACTGATCCTACTCTAGGGGGTGGTGGGATTTGATGAGGCGGTGGGGAAAGTGGTGGGTTGGATGGAGGTGGGAGTGGTGGAGGCGGGGTAATGTGAGAGGGAGTTGGAGCTGTGAGTTCAGTTATCCTCGCTTTGGTTTCTCTTATGCTTTCTTCAAGTTCGTTTATCTTTTTTGCCCATTGTCTTTTCATTCTTTCTCGACTATCTTTCCATGCTCTAGTTCTTTTCTTTGTTACGCTCTCGGTTTCACTCGCCTCTGAGTTCTTTTCCTGGTTTACCCCTTGATTCTGCTGCAAGGCTTGAGCACGAGTGACTACCTGTACGGGAGCAGTGGAAGTGACACTTCCTGTGGAATCTACCACTAACCCAATAACGTTGATTGGAGTAATTTTTGGCATATTATTAGGATTCTTAGGGCAATCTCGTAAGAGGTGTTCTTTTCCACAATCTTGGCAAAAGCCTTGGATCGTCACGGACTGATTTTGTGTAGGTGGAGGTAAGGGACAATCACGAACGAAGTGATCCCCCTGACATCGGTAGCATGGTCCTCTAGGAAGGGGTGGTCGTACCTGCCTAGGTTGAGGCCTAGGGTTGGGGTTTGCATACATGACATTCGTGTAATCCGACTCCCAACTAGGTTCACTTGGTTCTTCACTATAGTAGGATTCACCATGTTCTGGAGACTGCATGTAGTAAGCCTGGGGACTATCGACATGCGTAGAATCAAAGCTATGGTCACTCGGGTCACTTTCTGAGATCAATGGGGTTACTGGTACTATGGCCCTATTCAGGTTTTCTTCTGCCACAGCATACTTTACTGGAATCACGTTAGCGGGGTTTGGGGGCTGTTGAGCTAGCACCGGTTGGGGTCTCTGTTGGGCCTGATATTGTGGTTGGTAGGTTTGTTGGGGTCTAGCATATTGTGGTGGTGGATTTTGGGTTTGGTATCTGCCTTGTTGGTAGGGCTGCGGGTAGGGTTGCCTAACTGCCTGCTTGTTGTATGGGCAATCTTGTGCGGTGTGATTGGTGTATCTCCGTTCTATGGTGCAGTACTGGCTACTAGGGTTTACTTGGGGTTGAGCCATAATAGGGCAGACATTCGCCATGTGGTCGCCACCACAAGTATAGCATCTTTTCACAGGGGCAAACCTAGGAATTTGTTTGCTAGAGACGCCTAGTTTTTGTGCCACTTTCTCTGCGAGTTCCTCAATTGATGTGGATTGCATGGAAGAGTGACTAGATGCACTATCTGAATCTTTGTAGATTTTGGAAAGCTCTAGTTCTTCCCCTAGGTTATCTTCAATGTCAATGCACATGCGTACACATTCTTCTATAGTCCTAGGGTCCTTCAGATACACATAGGATCTCAATTTTGTACTCAGCAACCCATCAAGGAATAAGGCTACTTGTTTAGCAGATGTGGGTAGCTCCGAAATAGGGCACCTTTCTAGGTATTGTCTAAATCTTCTTCCTGCAAGTCTCACGGTCTCTTGAGGGGTTTGCTTGAAGCTGTGAATCAATGAGGAGGTGTTGTGTCTTATGCCACTCTTGGAGAACTCAATAATAAATGCTTCTAGGAGTTGGTCTATGCTCCTGAACTGGCGCTCATCCAATGGCTGAAACCATGTAAGTGCTGTGTTCCTAAGGGTTAGACCGAAGGCATTGTACTGCGTGAACAGATCTTCCACTTGTTCAGCTCTCAAGACTTGCTTGAACTCTGCCACATGATCATAGGGATCTCCTGTGCCGTCAAAGTAATTCTTCATGGACTTAACTAGCTGGGTGGGTCTCAAAGTTCTTGTATGCTCTCTAGGCCTCGGCAGAGGGAATCCATCTACATTTCTTTGGTTTCTGTGGGCTCTATGCATCTCAGGTTCTACCCTATTCGTCTCTGTTCTCGTTCTTTCTCTGCCTACAGGGTTGGCGAAACTTACTTCTGGTCTATCCCTACTTCTGTCTCTTTGCGTGCCATGAGCTTGGGAAGTTCCAGCCCCAGGGTGACCATAGGATACATTTGATCTTGGTTGAGGGAAAATAAATTCACCCTTCCAAGTGTAAGCATGCCTATCATTTTCTGTCACCACAAAGATCCGTTCTGAAGCATGATCTAAGTAGGTCACTCTGCCTGGGCTATCCGGATCCTTAAACTCATAGATCATGATATTTCCTACGTCTGTTGGCTGATTAGACTTATACCTCCAAAAGGCTTCATCAGTTTCTCGATTAAGGAGCAACTCTATGCTCTTGTTGTCTTGAGGGACCCATTCAGGCGTGATAATCCTAGTGAGAACTGATTTACCTCGAGGGGTTCTAGGTTCCGCACCCATGTTCCCTTGCTCCAGGTCACCTAAGTCCGCTTCTGAGATTACATTCCCAAAGTCATCGGTCCTATCAGGGTGACTAGTGACTACATATATAGTTCCTTCTTTGTCCAGGTATGCACCATTTTCAAACTTCACAGCTGGGTGCTCTAGTCCTATGGATTGGTCAGGGTTTTTAATCTGGACCACCGATCTTCCTAGGCCGTCCTCATAGATGCTAGCACCTAGTCGGTTGGTCCTAAGGTACTCCAGCTGCGTTTTGTAAGGGCCTTCTACCCTGTACAGGTAAGGCACTCCTGAACTTCCCGTAGGTCTGTCCATGCCTTGAGACATTTCTGACTCACTGGTCTCAGAGCTAGGGTAGTATGAGTGGTGGCTCAACTGCTGGGCCCAAGACCTTGCAGTGTGATTGACACTAGCCTCTGAAGACCTAAGGCTTTGTCTTTCCCTTGCTAAATGTCGTCCTGATCTAAGGTTCATATGCCTAACTGATTAGCCCAATTTTTTTCAGAGTACAACCTCGTTGCCGATTAATTGGTACCAGTCACTTGATTCTTTTTAGTTATTTTATCAGGTTTGAGTTCTTGTCTGATATCACGTCGTCAGGAATGTTTGAATGTAGTTTCGCACTTGCAATTGATCGTTCCACGTTAGGTCCTTTTCCTTTATGTTATCGGCAGTACAGAGATTAAATTTTTAACTTGAACTTGAGTTTTTAGGTAGTCTTCAACTTGATAACTGCCTATCGTCGCTCTGACTTACTCCTACCTCTCGTCGTGCTTAGCCTAAGCTATGAATTGACAGAGGGGGTTAAAAGTGTCCAACCTTTTGTTTCTTGCTCGGTTGCCCTTGAGTGCCCAGGAAATGTGTTCCCAAACTCGCACTTACACTTGCTTATAACGCCTCTCGATGCTCTGTAAGAGTTTCAAAGTTAGCTTTGAAATTTACATTCCACAGACAGAATCAATTATTTTCATTCATGTAGCACAAACACAAACTTCCATAGTGATTTTCAAGAAAACCTAAGGACCCCTGACTTTGATCCCCCTGGGTATGGTCAACTTCAAAATACCCTATCTAAAAATCAATGCACTATCTTTATAAAAAACAGTTGAGGGCGTGTAGTATATGCTACGAGCTTTCCAACAAGCCCTAGAGCTCAAAAAATGGATCTCGTATGAAAAAGTTGTGACCGTTCAGGGTTCTAGGGTTACGATAGGGTTCAAACAGGATCACTGTGCAACAGGTTTTCCCAAAGTTGTTTTCCTAAGGCTTCCCCATGTGCTCAAGAGCATAATATTTGTGCCCAAAATTAGCCCAACTTTTCAATTAACAAACCCTAAAAAATTTGGCTAAAATTGGCTGTCAATCGCGATGGATAGGGCTGTCAATCGCGATGGACACTCAGTCAATCGCGATGGACAGAGAGTTCAGTCGGTCGCGATGGACACCCAATTCAATCAATCGCGATGGACAGGCAGTCAATCGCGATGGACAGAGACCTCAATCAATCGCGATGGACAAGGGGTTGAGTCAATCGCGATGGACAGGCAGTCGGTCGCGATGGACAGCGACTTCAGTCAATCGCGATGGACAAGGGGTTCAGTCAATCGCGATGGACAGGCAGTCGGTCGCGATGGACAGAGACTTCAGTCAATCGCGATGGAAAAGGGGTTCAGTCAATCGCGATGGACAGGCAGTCGGTCGCGATGGACAGAGACTTCAGTCAATCGCGATGGACAAGGGTTTCAGTCAATCGCGATGGACAGGCAGTCTGTCGCGATGGACTGGCAGTCAATCGCGATGGACAGAGCTGTCAATCGCGATGGACAGGGCTGTCAATCGCGATGGACACTCAGTCGGTCGCGATGGACTGAAATTTTGCAAGATTTTCAAAAATTTTAGTGGGAATGTGGTGTGCAGGGTCTCTAGTCCACTGTGGTGCACTCAGATTTACCAACAAGTGAAAATTTCTGTCAATCGCGATGGACAGAAGGCGGCGACTGCGAGACAGTTTCGTCGAGTTCCGTACCTGCGCGGAAAGCTGGAGATGGTGATGTGACCTGTACCTGCAAGACAGCTCAGAAAACATGCAAAAACAGCACATGCAAATTTGCTCTCTCGCTCTCTCTCACAAGTGAAATGAGGGAAATGAGGTGGAGGTGGGGATATAGTCAAAAAACTGAAATTTTCACGATGATGGAGATGGACGTGGGAGATGGTGATGATGATGATGGTGATGAAGATGGTGAAGAAAGTAAAAGAAAATCGAGGAGAGTGAAGAAAATACCTACAACTCCAACGCGTCAACTCTATGTCTTACCATCACACGCTCGTCCTCAAAGCTCGATCCCCGGCAACGGCGCCAAAATTTGGTGTAGCTCAATGATGAGTAGCACCTCCTTTAATGTCAATCCGGGAAGACGTGAGGATGGTATGAAGACCTCGAGCAAGTGGCGGCACAAGTGCGTGAGTGAGAAGCACACAAGCATGCACACACATACACACACGCGCACACAAGGCAAGACAAAGAGTGAGAATCAATGGAGCTTTTTAGATTACTTTCAAAATGCTCTTATAAGTTCGTTTCAATTACAATCTAACCTCAAAAATGAGCTCTCTAGCTCTTTTTATAGTTTTTGACTAGCTTTTGGCCCTGTCCAGACCTAGTGTCCGGCCTAGTTAAAAATTAGGTTCCAGGGCCAATTTGAGGGCTCAAACGGAGTCTAAAAAATACGAAAATTGATATGTAGGTACTTCTAAGGCTCCTCAAGCTCAAGGACTCCTTGGCTTGCACAAAATGGAGCTACAAAAATATGAAATGGTATTTACAATGATTGTTAGTGATAAGAATCACTGTTAAAAGATGTAGATTGGAAAAATTGAAGGGCCTATCTGCCAGATTTGCGTCGACTGCTTTGTCTACTTACTCCTTCACCTTGTTCTGACTCTCTCCGTTGGCTTCCTTGTCTCGTCAATCCTTGGGTTCCCTGGCTTCCTTGTCTAGTCAGTCCTTGGGTGCCCATACTGCTCTCAACAACATCCAAGAAAGGTAAAGAAAAGGTTTTTGTTGATAATAAAACGTCTACAAATTTTGAAGACATTGATGGAGATTCAAGTAGTTTAGAAAAGAGCCTTGATATGGAACTTGGATTGCCCTCTATGAAGACTCCAAGATTAAGAAAGGTGTATGCAGATCATATAACAAGAATAAGTGACCCAAGAAGAAGATGATCTAGGAAGAAGCAAAATTCAATGCAACGATTGATGTATGATAGTTACATGGATCGTCATTATGCCCTCATGAACAAGGTAATATAAGGTACTGAACCTACTTATTTTGAAGATGAAATTAGAAATGCAGTTTGTGAGAAAGCTATGAATGAGGAGATGGTTGCACTTTATGGAAATGAAACATAGAAGTTGGTTTCATTGCCACAAGGAAACAAACCTACATGCTCCAAGTGGGTTTACAAGATTATGCAGAATACTAATGGTAACATAAACATGTATAAAGCATGATTGGTAGCAAAAGGATATGCACAGACATATGGCATTGATTATGAGGAAACTTTCAATCCTGTAGCCAAAATGTCTACTATAAGAGCACTTGTTGCATTAGCTACAACAAATAGATGGATTTTGCATCAGATGGACATGAAGAATGCTTTCTTACATGGTGAGTTGCAAGAAGTACACATGGACCAGCCACAAGGATATGAGGACCCAAAATATGTTTGCAAAACTTTGTACGGGCTTAAACAAGCCCTTGTACTTACCATGCAAAGATTGTAGATTATTTAACCACCATTGGATTTTCTATGTGTGATGTAGATCATTTCTATGTGTGATGTAGATCACTCATTATACGCAAGGAAGGGTGATGATGGCATCGTGATTGTGGCTATTTATGTTGATGACTTGATTGTAGGTGATGATAATGAAGAAAACATTAAAAAGGTAAAGAAACCCTGTATGCAAGAATTTGACATGAAAGATCTTGGTGTGCTACGCTATTTTTTGGCCATCCAATTTATACATACAAAAACAGGTATATGGATGTCGCAAAGGCAATATGCCTTGAGTATATTACAAAAGTATGGTATGGCTGATTGTAAGCTAATTTCTACGCCATTGAGATGTTGCAATGGAAGCATGCGACACATCATGACTAAGGATGCTACTTGCATTTTTATGTGTGGAAGTGCAAAAGCCTATCATCATTTATTGTGATAATCTTAACAACATCCAGTTAGCACAAAATCTTGTTCTTCATGCTAAAACAAAGCATATCGGAGTACATTATCACTTCATCAGAGAAAAGGTATTAGCTGATGATATTGATCGTGTTTATGTGAGGACAGATGAGCAAGTTGCTAATATTTTCACTAAAGCACTTGGAGCAGAGAAGTTGAAGAAATTTTTGAAGATGCTTGGATTACAAGACATGACATTGAGCTTGAGGGGGAGCATTGAGATATCAAGCAATCCAATAATTGTTGGGTAAAATTATCGAAGTGCCATGCACATTGTTTGTATCTTTTTTTATACCAAAGTTCCCAGATGCCTTTTCTAGAGTCCATTTGGAGCCCACGATATTTATGGAATCCATCCACCTTTCCCAAGCCTACTTCCTAAACTCTGACACTAAAGGTGTATGCAAGACAGTGGATTTGAATGCTTGACATGCTGACTAGGAGTTCGACAAGCTAACCACTTGCCCCAAAAACCATGGTTGAGGATTCTTCCTAAGGCATGGTTCAGCCATCTTCTATCTGCCACTTTATGACATTCTTCCCTGCTTGATTGATCATTCTCCTCAAGGATCATCCCTTGAACTCCCTAGTGCCTTTGAATTCATGTCTTCACTCTCGCATAGTCTTTGAAACCTCTTGTTCACAACTTTGGTGACTTGAACCCTCGTTATCAACCTCATTACTTTGAACCTCATTCTCACCCATGCTCGATATCTTGAACCCTCAATCAAGTTATCCAAAGAGTTCATTCTGAGACCTCTCCAATGGTACCTTATGCATCTCAATCCAACCTAGTGATTGATATACACACTCCAATCTTTGATGGGCAAAATTCTCAAAGCTAGGAGTCTGATGAACTAACCACTTGCCCACAAGCCATGGTCAAGAATTACTTCCTAATCCTCACTCCTAAGGTGTGGTTCAACCATCTCTTATTTGTCATTTATGACACCCTCCTAGAGTAATACCTCAAATAAAAAGGGTAGCGTTTGAGCTTTTACGCAATCATCCTTCATCACATACACTATCGAAAGCATGCAAACATATATATATGAGGTTTTCTTTTCTTGAGAAATTCTATTTTTATGATGGACAACTCTCTCACTTAAGAGAAAGGAACATAGCATAGGCCCTAATACAAAATGAGTAAAATTTTTCATGAGCTAAGCAAAAATAAATGGAAGAAAGGAACATAGCATAGGCTAATACAAGATGAGTGAATTAAGCAAAAATGAATGCAAAACCAACCCCTATCACTTAACCTTGAGTTGTAAACTAAGCATAACTTCTACATTTGAAGCAAATGATCACATCCCTACATTTGCATGTCTCAATGTAATCCATCTATCAAATATGGGATTGATTAGTTTCAAGGAATCCAACTCTTTGTGTGTATGTGTGTATATAAGTGTACACTCACATGAGTAGTAATGAATGTACCTAGGAATAAGAACGGTCAAACAATGAAGCATAGTTGCTGAAAATTTGGGTTGAGAAGAGCCTATAAGATTATTTCGTTACAAGATTTGCATTCAATAAATATTATGTTACTTAAAGACTCACAATACACCTTATTTTTTAACAGAAGTTCGATCATTGAGTTCTACTCTTTTGGATCAGCTTGAATTAATATGAAAGTACAATGAAAGGTGGACATAGCACCCATGGGGCCCCCCAAATCCCACAAAGCAAAGGCTGGACACAAAACAACTATTAAGATACAGTGCTCAAAAGTTGGACATAATACACCTTATTGGTTATGCTTGTCTGTAGAGTAATTATGACTATTTTCCACGTTAGAAATTGATAACTAGATATTCCATACAAAAAGGGACCTTCCTTTTGATTGAGATAAAACCTACAAAATGGACATGGCCCCTTTCTTTTGACTGAGATATTTCAAGATCTATATCAAGATTTGTATAAACATAAAATGCTCTCTCTCTCTCTCTCTCTCTCTCTCTCTCTCTCTCTCTCTCTCTCTCTCTCTCTCTCTCTCTCTCTCTCTCTCTCTCTCTCTCTCTCTCTCTCTCTCTCTCTCTCTCTCTCTCTCTCTCTCTCTCTCTCTCTCTCTCTCTCTCTCTCTCTCTCTCTCTCTCTCTCTCTCTCTCTCTCTCTCTCTCTCTCTCTCTCTCTCTCTCTCTCTCTCTCTGTGAAACATATATAGCCATACACTATTTCTACTACAAAAACTTGACATCCAGAGAAGAATTTTTTCTTTCCTGTTATATTCTTTCTATGCTCGAACCCCACACATCTTCTTAAAACAGCATGACTTCCTGCATTAAAAAGTAGAATAGTAAAATGTGTCATAAACAAGGATATAATACACAATGATTAATACAGAAGAGTGACCATTGTAAGAACTCCAAGTGAATAAAGTTTAAAAAAACTGGAAAGTAAAACATAGACCAGCCATGACTATCATCAAAAAATGTGTGAATTGAGGAAATCTGTTAAAACAACGACACACATACATTCAAATGAAAGCCCTTCTCGATATTATTGAACTTCAAGGACTTTCAAATTAAAACTTTAAGATTCAAAAGAATCCACAATCATGCCTATTTGAATGGTTTGCAACACAATATCTATGTTTCCCTCATATATGGTTCCAATTGACCCAAATATGGAATGTATAACCTGATAGCCTCCCCAGAAATATTATGACGGACAACCCAAGGATAGAACTTAATCATGTAGGTCATAGTTAGAGCTCACACAACATGGCCTCTCTTGCTACAAGGTGGACTGATTGGCTTTATAAATCATTGAAGTACAGATATTCCATAAATGTTTTTAGGCTGGAAATCCTCTTATGCATTACAGATGATAAGGAAAACCTACCTTCTGTTACAAAAAGAGCGAAGGTTGTAACTACTGCGATATATAACTTTGCCAATATCAGTTTCTGGAAATTGATAATCAGGATCATCATCATCTTCCAAGGAGCTATCAGCATTCTGATGACTCTCTCTCTCCCCCCCTGCCACAAGAATAAGCATGTATTGGATCCACAACAAAGCGAAGGAGCATCAAAAACTTACTGGCAAGCTTGAGTGTACGGCGAAGAATATTTGAGGCAAGAAATTGCTTGACAGATTTTGAAGTAGGAGCAAATTGTAATTGTCCAGAGCAACATTTGTCCTCAGAAGCATCAGGATATAGAGTAGATTTGTCATAATGATTGGCAAGCTCACAAAATCTCTGGTGCAATTGCAGAAGAAGTTCATGGCTCTGACACGAGAGGTCTCTACAAAATTACCAAGCAAATTTTATAAATGCTGCAGAGAGAGGGGGAAGGGGAGTCAGGGAGAGAGGGAAAGTGTTGAAACAAAATCAAATGATATATTAACATCATCAAAGGTCCAAAACAGCTTATGAGACGAAAGAGTTACATCACGCTGGATGATGGATCTGACACTTTTTTTCTGGGGAGGGGGTAGGGGAGGGCAAGAAAGAGAGTTGAAATGAAATGAAATGATATATTAACATCTTCAAAGGTCAAAAACAACCTATGAGACCAAAGAGTTACATCATGATGGATCTGAGAAAATATCTGAATGAATCCCCAGGAAAAAAAAGGTAACATGACTAGAGTATCAGGAAAGCCACTAAGCAGCTAATGGAGAAAGGTTATCTATTGGGTATTAATGGAAACTAGGTACCACATGCATGGATCAATACATAAAATAACATACGGAGGGGTATAAAACTAGCAGATAATGTAGGCAGTCAGCCAGCTCATATAATGCCCCATATCCAAGTGGAGTCACTTCTTGTGACGCCTCCCTGGCCTCTTGCCAGAATACCTTTCTCTTAACCCATTTGCTGAGCTGCTGCTCAAATAATGGATGCACACAATCTGCTGATGTGTGACCAATCATAATCACACAGTATGATCCATAGGACCTGGGCAACTCCAAGTCGCAACTCAGCATCACAGCATAATTCAACATGAATGCCACAAGCATGCCTTTTGCGTGTAAAATGCTCTCCACTAGCCCGTAAGCATCATCATTGGCTCTTCCATTTTCCATCCTATCAATGACCTTTAGCATTTGTGCAGCAAAGAAAGTAGAGAGAGAAACACAGAGAGAGAGAGAAAGAACAAGACAATCCAAAAACACAAAGAGAGCATCCAGAATAAAATACTCTGCACACAGACGCACATACTGAATACCAGTTTTTAGAAATTTGAAGCCTAGCTGTGACAACTAATGGAAATGAAGGATGATACTGCAGCCAGATATCTTAAAATCGCTTCTGTCATTCCTAATTAATGCATTGCATAAGAATGTGCGCAATGCTGAACCTGTGCTTTATGATACACTCTTCCTTTTAAATAGGTTCTAGAATAGTACTGCCTGTTGACAACGTAGTGACATCTCCCCATGCATAACAAGTTGCAAACCACTTCTCAATAGAACACAACACAGCACGCTCTTCAAATACTCGAGAGTTGCAAGAATGATTGGAAATAATTCACTTAGGCCCTACAGCAGTCCGTTAATATTTTACATGATGATGAAGAATTGCAATTGCCCATCCTAAATAAGGATGAAGTTATTGACCAATAATTTATGGTAATATCTGGAAATTCAAAAAAATAAGTCGCAAATGTGATGTTGTCAACTATAATGACAGGCTGGAATCCCAAGGACCATTTGAATTGAGTACGAGTTCAACTCACCTGTATGTAAAAATACGGTAAAGTATGATAATCAGAGTAGAAACTCCAAATGACATCCTTATGAAATACGAAACTGTTTGAATCCACTCTTGTCCTCTGGGCAAACTGCCATATGTTTTTGTGACATACATTTCCATAGCTATAGATATGCATAGGCCTTCATTACAGCACATCTTGCAGCTCGTCAAAATAGTGGGAAGACACAATGAGCCATATCATCAAAAGTTAGAAGACTTGCCAGCATATAAGTAGACCTTAGTACTTTGAAGCTGCTTGGCATTGGTGAAAATAGAAAGAAGAAAAAGTGATAACGCATAAAATGTTAGAGTTTTGAGAGCTCTTAAATCATACAAAGAGCTGTCAAATAGAGAAAATATGCGGTCCAAGGACGATAATATAGAACTTTGTTTGGTGCTCAAAGCCACCTGCAGTAATGTCACACATTTCTATATAAATCATATGATGATGTTGAAGCATAATCAGATAATCAAGCTTATCTTCTTACTTGGGCCTCCAGAATGGCATGTGCATTCTTTAAATGAAGGTCAAATGCAACATCGACTTTAGTCTGCAGTGAATGAAAGATATTTTGGGCTTTTTGAACTCCATTAACTAGCTCTTGCAAGCTTAACCTGTATGTCAAGAGCAAAGGGCTTCAATAGTGCATACTTATAGCAAGAACTACCCTTATATATGTGAGTTTCTAGACAATAAAACTTGGTGATCTCATGAAATGCGTTTCTATTACATGTCTAAGTCAATCGGAATTGATATTTATATAAAATTGCCTTCAGAGCTTACCTCCAGCAAGTATCCCTTTTTTCAACCAAGTAACCCCTCCTTTTCAATGTTTGATTTTCAAAGCCTATCTACAACATCCAAGAAGTATCCTTTTTTCCCCTTTTTGGAAATTTACCCCTTGTACCTTTTTCTATCCATTTTGCAGGCAGCACCTTAAGTTACAAGATAGTGTATTAGCACACAATGCAGAATATAGCCATGAATACCTTGTTCTAAAAATCCCTTATCTAGTAGCTAATAACTGAAGCTAAAATGCTACACCGACTGTCCTTCCTTATACCTTTTTCTATCCATTTTGAAAGCAGCACTGTTAAGCTACAAGTGTAATAGCACACAGTGCAGAGTATAGCCATGAATACCTTGTCTAAAAATCCCGTATCTAGTGACTAATATCTAAATAGCGACTGTCCTTCTCCAGGAATATCAATAAAGACTGCAACTAAGAATGTAAATAAAAAAAGAACTGAGATAAGAAGGGGTGAGGGATAAAATATGCAAAATAAGTATTCATTTAAAACTAATATAATGAGGCATCAAACCAGAGATTACTAGCTATAACCATGTATACCTTGCTTCTTGTGCAGCCAAGATATGTGACTCCTTGAGATCGTCGAAGCTGACATGGAAGCTTTCTTTCAAATGTTCAATCTTTTTAAGAAAAGAGTTAGCAAATAGGGTCTGTTCCTGCGCCAAGTGCTTATAACCCTCTGAAGTGCTATGTATCTGCTCATTGGCGTCTAAAACAGCATTCTGCAATTCTTTCATGTGATTATTTATAGTTTTATGCATATCATCATAGAACACTTGAAGCTCTCCCTGTTGGCTTCTAATTCTGCCATAGCTTTCGTAGACTTCTTGTGCAGTATCGAGCTGACTCTTAAGTTGTCTCTCAAAATGCTCTTTCTGAGTAAGGAGAGATTGTGAGAGGGCTTCTACTCCTGAAAGTTTTTCTTGCAGCTTTTCACTCTGCTTCAATGCATCGTTGATTATCTGATGAGAGAGGCCCTCCACTTCCTTCACCCTCTTCACCACCTCATGGCTTGTCTCTTTCAAATCATTCACTACATCTTCTGTTTCCTTCTTAAATACATCACTCCTGCGTGCAAACTGACTCTTTCAAAACCACTGCACTCAAGGACAAAACAAACTATCCAAGGCCAATGTTTTTCGTAATATACATCATCAGCTTACTGTATGGAAATACTTAAGAAAACGTTTATATTTATGAAGAGAGAAGGCAAAACAGATGCCATAATGCATGCATGAAAACTGATACCAAACAAGAGACGGTCTAGTAAATGGATACTCCCAGTATATGATGGCCACTGCCAGATATGAGTCACAGGACACTAAACAAAAATGATTACCTCCAGGAAGATTGCATGCATAATTAAACCAAAAAGACACAAGACAATGTACATTTATAATTAAAGTAGCTCAGCTTGGACAGGAAAACTGCTCAGATTACATCAATCCAAAACTGCAGGTTTTGATGCTGACAATAATCATCAAGGGTACTGACATCAAAACTGTGAATGATGCCCTTTATGTGATCTTGAATGATCATGAAAATCAGCAAGATGAACCGGAAAAATACATATATACCTTCATAAGTTCAGACTATCCAAACTTATGAACTAAAGATAATGAACAGTAACAAAAAAGTGTAAGAAAATACAAGATCAACAACAATAGATTGCACAAATTAAGATTAAGATAAATCATGAGATATAACTAGAAATCGGAAAGCGAAATCAAAATGAAAGGAATAAATCAACAAATAAATTAAACAAAAGCAAGTAAATAAGTAATCCAAAAAGAGTAAAAGATAATTTTAATAGATTAACAATTACAACAACAAACCAAAAAACAAAAAATAAATAAATAATAAAGATAAAGAAAAGAAATTAAAGAGGGAAAATAAAAAATTTAAACATTATAAATCCTTTTTTTTTTAAATAAAGATTTGAAGTTAAAAAGTGTGTTGGATAACCATGTTTTATAGCTAAGCTTCATGAGGAGGCTTGACACTTTTGACATAAACCCAGACTAGGATTTCAAGCAATAAATAGAACTCTTTATGCTCCATATGTTTTGTTTAATCTATAAAGAGCAATAGTGTGTGGCTCAGATGCCTTTTGGCTGATTTGGGTGCTGGTCAATCTTCTGCCATCACCATATTCACTGACAGTCAAATCTCATTGACAGCTGCAAGGAACCCTGTGTTCCATGCTTGCACTAAGCACATTGAGGTGCACTATCATTATGTCACGGAGAGGTTCTCCGCTCCAGATATCAGTTTGACATATGTGCCAACAGAGGCGAACGTTGAAGACCTTTTCACAAAGGCTTTGCATAGGGAGAAGTATGAAGCTTTCCGCAAAGCTTTGGGCTTACTTCCTTTTGTGGATTGATTCCACATAGCTTGGCACTTCCTTATACATGAGTGGAAGCTCCTTGTTCACCGCATCACTCTCAAGGGGGATTTGTTGATATATTTCGGTAGTGATATGTGTCAACACACTTAGGATCATCGGGGCACTTTTTTCCCTCTTTAGGAGTCCCCCTCCCCCTTGTATATACGCCTATAACCCTAACGGGTTACTTATCTTTGTACATTCACATGGTAATACATTCAATATTGTGTGTTGTGCTCCAAGCTTCTTCTTCTTCCTTGTGTTGTTTACGTGCTTCCGCAGACCTCAAACTCCAACAAGATATATGTGTGTGTGTGTCATATTTCAGTTCCAAATGAGTAGTCTCACATGGTTTTTAGCTTGAATAAGTCCCCTTTAGTGTGTCAGAGTGCTAGCAAGCAAGCCCCTTGCTTTCTCTTTTGTTGGTTTTGAGTAGGCGGAGTTAGAACGCTCTATACTTGAGTCATCAACATTGTTTCTCCTTCATTATGAATCCATTTTATGTAATCTTTGCGCCATTGGTTAGCTACTTGTCTCATCTTCATTCTTTGTGTAAGCTCTCAAAAATATGCAAAATAGTGAACTGTGGTGATTCATCTCTCTCTCTCTGAAGGCTTTGTTAGAGCTATCTACCTCTGAGTTATAAGCACTAGTTCTACTTCTATATTTATCCATTTGCTATGATTTTGGTGTCATTGGATAGCAATTACAGTTCTCTAAAGTTGGGTCAAGTTTTGAGGTTCATTCTCTCGTTACTCTTGGAGAAAAGCTTACTAGGGTGAAGTGTGTCACTCT
Source organism: Ceratopteris richardii (assembly GCA_020310875.1). Lineage (NCBI taxonomy): Eukaryota > Viridiplantae > Streptophyta > Polypodiopsida > Polypodiales > Pteridaceae > Ceratopteris > Ceratopteris richardii. The sequence continues at coordinate 80,269,572 of CM035430.1, read as the reverse complement.
ATGACTAGCTCCTGCATACAATCAACTAACCTATGGTGCACAGACTGTTTCTCTTAGTAAAGGCAACCATTTTGTGTGAAATTTATTTTGTTGGAAAGCTCCATTAGTCTGAATCAAGTCTACAAAAGCTCACTGGAAGTCTCTAAACAAACTCTGAGAAAAAGGAATTTTGGATTGCAGAGGTGCACAGAAATCTACTTGTGGAGGTCATTTGTGCTTCATTGTTGCATAAGGGTAGAGATACATCCCCATCAATGGAATCAAAACGAAGACCATGATTAGGGGTCTAAGGGAAGGAAGAGGAGCTTTTGGAGTTGTTGGAACCAGAATGAAGCTACATGTCAACATTTCTCAAGTTCAACCATCAAGAGAGAGCCGTTTTTGAAGAGAGGACAAGGATACATCATTTTGTTTGAAGTGCTTGGAGTCCAAAGGTAAAGCTTCAACACTTACATCACTCACATCACCAAGGTCACTTCGGGAGCATCCCAAAGTAGGAGGAGATCAACACACAAATGGGAAAACTTGACAAAAACAAGTACCAATCATGAAAATTTAGGATGTAAGGCTTCCTTATGGGCAAAGGCTTGTGGAGATTGATAAGTAGATGAGACCCGCTGCCTAAATTAGGAGATAACCCCACCAATGATCAATTGAGGGCACTAAGAGTGGAATGAAAGGGACAAGAAAGTAGCTTCATTCTCTCACAACACATTAGTAATGCAATGAGCGGACACACATAGGATTTAAGTACATCGATGAAGGTATGGGAAACCTTAGAGCAGTTTTACTCTACATCCAGAAAAACTAGGAAGATACAATTGAAGAAAGAGCTCAACAATTTAAGAAAATCACCATGCAATAATATCAATGATTTCATTTTGAAAGTAAAGGAATTAAGTGATGCATTAGGTTCCATTGGTTGTCATATTGATGATGATGACCTAGTAGCTTATACCCTCAATGGATTGAGAGATGATGAAAAATGGAAAGCATTCATCACTTCGGTTTATGTAAGAGACCACCTACCAAATTTTGAGCAACTTAAGGCTTTGATTATCATAGAGGAGATGAACATTAAAGGTAGCGAATCAAGAGGCCATGAGGTCCAAGTGGGGCAAAGGAAAAGGACAAGGCAGAGGTAGAAAAAACAAGGAAGACAAAGCAAGGAGACCATTCCTCATCACAAAGAGGAAGAGGGAGACATTCACGAAGAGGAGGAAGACAAAATCAATCTAGAGATGGAGCTTGTTTAAATGGTCACTACATGTGGCAAGTATGGACATTATACAAGGGATTGTTGTCAAGGAAGAGGCAACAATAAAAAATACAACTCATATAAGGGAAAAGAGAACTATGCATCTACTTCCTCAAAAAATGATAATGAAAGCATGCTAGCCACCATGCAAATTTCAGATAATAGGAACCATGTAGACAATACATGGTACATGATAGTGGATGCAACAATTATATGAGCTCCAACAAAGACTTCTTCTCCAACATGCAAGTTCCATCAACAAAGGAGCATGTGAAAACAGGTGATGAAACCCCTCACACTATCATACACATAGTGATGTTATGTTGGATGGATCACAAAACGCAATGTGCTTGAAGGATGTGTTCTATGTACCCACTATCACAAAGAACCTTGTATCAGTGGACAAATGGTGGAGAAGGGCTATCAAGTCAAATTCAATCGAGGAGGCTGTTTTGTGAAGAACCTCAAGGATCGCTACAAGGTGATTGCAAGAGGAAAGAAAGAAGGAAGGCTCTTCATACTTTAGGTAAAGCCAAACTCTAATCATGCAGTCTATTTCTCATTTGAAAATCAAAGGATTGCGAAGATCTATCTTTGGCAAAAGATGGGGCATATTAATGTCCAAAGGATGAAGGATATGGAGAAAAGGAAGGGTTGTGCAAGAATTACTAAACTTCAACTCACAAAGTTTGAAGCACTTATGTGAAGCGTGTCATCTAGGCATGTCAACAAGACTACCTTTCAAGAAGAGCAACTATGTAACTCGTGAGCCAACACCCCCTCGGCTTGATTCACACAGCTATGTGGGATCAAGCAAAAGAGTACTCCATGGGAGGTAATAGGTACTTTGTGACATTCATAGATGATTGTAACAGTACAGGGATGACATAGTTATATTGCATAAAGCATAAGTCTGATGTGTTTTATTTCTTCAAGAGATTCAAAATGCTAGTTGAAAGAAAAGTTGGAAGGTATATGAAATGCCTTAGATCCGATGGAGGGGGAGAGTACTTCTCCAATGATTTTTCTGATTTTTTACAAAGCAATGGCATCAAAAGGCAATTTACATCCAAGTATACATCCCAACAATATGGGTTTGCAAAAAAAAAAACGTGTATATCACAAAATGTGCTAGAGCAATGATGAAAGAGATGAGTATGCCAAATGGGTATTTGGTTGAAGCAACCACTATTGCAAATTATATCATGAATAAAGCTCCAACATCAGGTATACACTCATCCACACTTTATGAAGCATGGTATGGAAGAAGGCATTATGTATCCCACCTCAAAGTATTTGGATGTACATGACATGTCTTCATAACCTAATGAATTACAAAGTAAGTTGGATACTAGAGTGGAAAATTGTGTGTTCATAGGATATGCAGGTGAGCAAAAGGGATATAGCTACTACAATCCAAAGACTAAGGAGCTCGAGATCTCAAAGGATATGAAGTTTGCTGAAATATTACCATGGAACATATACAGGTTGAAAGTGAAATTGAAGCTATAAGCAACCATGTGCAGGAAGATACATAAACATACATAGAGTTGAGTGGTCCTCATGATTCACATATGGATGAAAGCTCATCAATTTCAGCATCTTCGAATGGAAACCTCAAAGGTAAAGAGAAGGTTTTTGAAAAAGTTAAGTCTCATACGTGGATCAACATAGACAACATAGATGAGCACTATGCATTTGTAAAGGGAGAAACCTTAAAGACACCCCAATTAGCACTTTGATAGCTTTGGTTGCAAGTAAGGGCTGAAAATGTATCAATTAGATGTTAAGAATGCCTTCTTGAATAGAGAGCTAGAAGAGATAGTGTATATGGATCAACCTTCAGGATTTGAAAACCCTAAGAAATCAACTCATGTTTGCATGTTAAAAAAGGTTTTACATGGACTCAAGCAAGTACCTAGAGCTTGGAATCAAAGGTTTGTGGGGTACCTACTCAAACATGGCTACCAACAAAGCAAGATGGAACCTTCATTATTCACAAGAAGAGAAGGTAAAAAATATGTCTACCTATGTGTATATGTCGACGATTTTATCATAATAGGTGATGATGAAGAAAGAATCAAGGACATAACGAAGAGGATAAGATCAGAATTTAAGATCCTGGATTTGTGAGAGCTAACATATTTCTAAAATATTGAAGTTGTGCACAAACCAAATGGCATTTGGTTGATGCAAGGAAAATACATACTAGATGTGTTCGAAAGATTTGATCTTACAGGTTGCAAGTCATTAATGAATCCTATGGATGTCAATGCCAAACTTAGCTCAATGGAAGGAAATGAAGTGAATGACCTTACACTTTATAGATCCATCATTGGTTCATTGATATATGCCACAATTACAAGACCGGACTTGTCATGTGTAGTGGGACTCCTCTCTCAATTCATGCAAGCTCCTAGAGTGCCATATCTTCTTCTAGCTAGAAGAGTGCCACATCTTCTTTTGGCTAGAAGAGTGCCAAGATATCTCAAAGGCACTATTAATGAAGGTTTATATTATCCTTTTGAGAGTGATTCTTAGGTCAAAGGATTCTTTGATGCTCATTGGATTGGTTCAAAGGATTATAGGAGAAGCACAAGTGGCTATGCGATCATGTTAAGGAATAAGTTTATCTCATGGAGCTCAAAGAAGCAACTTACACTTTCTTTGTCGTCAACCGAAGTCGAGTACAGAGCTTTGGCTCAAGTTACATGTGAAAAACATGTGGCTAAAGAAGCTATTTTTCTGATGGACAATGTCAATAAGGATGAGGGTCATGCTCATTGTGGCAAGGTCAACTTAAGTTCAAACCATTCTTCTCGTCAAGTCTTAGGGCCATCCCTTCCTAGTTCCTACCCTTAGTGAGCCTTAAGGCTATGTCATTCTTAGTAGGTGGGAAGTGCTGAACACTTGTTTGTGTGAGATTGGGGGGTCCCATGGGTGTTATGCCCTTCATTTGTGTACTTTCCATTAATTCAAGCTCTCAAAAAGAGTAGATAATAAGGTCGAGCTTTCTTAATTAAAAAAAATATACAAGGGAACATGGATATAGAAAGCAGCTTAATGTTATTGGTCTCATATATGATTGACAACTGACTGCATACAAGAACGAATTAGAGTAGAGACCTTTGAAAGAGAAAACGCACTATCCTTGACAGAAATAAGTTTGTGAGGCAAGTTACATTATTGATATGTTGATGATTAAGAAGGGAAGATCACAGAATGGTTCTTGTTACAAAGTGGGTATGTACAGGTACCTACAAACTTCCAATCAAGAAGGCAGCAAGGCACTCAATACACCATTACATGACAACCCTAAGTAAATGATGAAAAAAAGCTAGCTTTAGCGGCCAAGGTTTCTTACGCTTCAGCACTAAACAGCTTGATATATGATATGGCACGTAAACGTCCGAGAATAATGCTCTCAAACATCATTATAGATGCAAGAAAAAGTATTTTGCAGTGTGCAGTTTCAGCTCACCTTTCGAGCCGACCTACCTCAAATGCACGTATAGGAATTTCCCAAGAGAAAGTACGCTTATATTGAAAAGCAATCCATTAGATAGAAAAAAAAAGGACTAGATAAAGTGAAGACTTAACTGGATGTGATAACACATGGCAGCTGTTTCAATGAAGAAAGCTAAATAAATTCTTTTAGTATGGTCGTCAAACTTCTCGGTGCAAAAGCGGACGAGGCTTGTGTCCGGACAGCGTGGAAGGGGAGGCCCTCCAGTCATTTTCAGAAAGCACTCAGTGAATTCGAAGGCAAGCCGGCTTTTTTTCTCGTCATTCTGCAGGATTTGAGAGCAACTGCTCAATAATTTGTTGTAGGCACTTTGATAACAAAGCCCGTCCGAAGAGCTCTTTGCTGTCAATCGAGCTTGCTTCAGCAACAACGTTTTGGAAATCCCCTCTTCCTCCACTACTGCATGTCCTTTCCCGAACTCAAATGCCGTGCCGATAGAAGACTTTGCCGGATTCCAGCTATCCGATCCAGCCGGCGCTGCCGAGTTCTGGTTTTTGGCCCTCCACGTTGGCCACGCATTTGCGTTGCAAACGCAAAAGAGAAGCAACAGAAGCAGACTTCCACCTTTCCAGCGCTTGTGCATTCGAGTGGATGGCAGCAAGCACGCCACCCCAGCGGAAGCAGCGAGAAACAATCCGCGCGATAGTCGATGCCCGCCTTTTCACGTACAAAATTGCAGCGTTTGGGTTCATATGAGGCCTCCGAATGACTCCGTTTATGTTGTGGAAGGGGAAAAACAAAATGGCCATCTTGTGTGAACTAAAGAAGAATAAAAGGAACTAAATCTGATGCTGCAAAGGCAATAAGAAGTGTCCTGGAAGGGTGACGCTCTAGAGGAAAAAGAAATAACTTCGCCTGCACTAAATAGATTATCGTTTTTTTTTTTGTTGCTCTGGTCTAAACCATGAGAATCTTATATGGGCGATCAAAAAGACGTTCTTTCTCTTCCGTCACCATAATGTGAACCCAATGTGAAGTTAAAAACGAAGGAGACGAATGGATTATAGATTTTTTATTTTTATTATTTTTTTAATTTTTTGCGCACGAGATCGCATTTCAATTTGGCACGTTCTTCCTTAGTTGATACTTCTTTTCCTTTTAATCTCTCAACATTCTTTTAGCATGTTAGACTCATACTCGCTCCCACATTTTGACCATGAACCTTATGACAAGCTTTAACCCTCCTCCACCTTATGCCAAAGATTCGATTGTATTATCAATCGAGTCATATTTTTTATAATTAAATAGAAATAAATAGCTTGAATTTTTCATGTTAGCATATGTTAACGTCTATTTTTCATGATCATATGTATGTATGTGTGTATGTGTATCTATATAAGTATGTATATGTATGTGTGTGTATATATGTATATGTGTATGTCTATGTGTATGTGAATGTGTATGTGTATGTGTATGTGTATGTGTATGTGTATGTGTAGTTCATGTAGATATGTTTGTGCATGTGCATCTATATGTATATGTGTATGTGTGTGTATGTGCATGTGTATGTGTATATGTATAAGTATGTGTGTGTATAAGTGTATGTCTATGTGTGTGTATGTGCATATGCGTATGCGTATGCGTATGCGTATGCGTATGCGTATGCGTATGCGTATGCGTATGCGTATGTTGTTGGAGTTCGAGGTCTACGAAAGTACACGAATAGCACAAGAAAGAAGAAGAAGCTTGGAGCACAACACACAATACTTAATGGATTACCACTAGAATGTACAAAGATAAGTAACCCATCAGGGCAATGGGCATATATACAAGCCGAGGGGGAAAAAAACTCCTAAAGAGGGAAAAAAAGTGCATCGGTGGTCCTAGTGTGTTCATGCACATCATTACCTAAATATATCAACAAATCCCCCCTGGGAATGATGCAGTGAACAAGGAGCTGGAACTCATGTATAACGAAGTGCCAAGTTATGTGAAATCAATCCACATGCACATATGCCAAGATGATCTCTCCAGCACAGAACCTCTCCATGACATAGTGATAATGCACCTCAGTGTGCTTAGTGCGAGCATGGAACACAGGGTTCTTCACAACTGCCAATGCGCTCTGACTGTCACTGAAGATGGTGGTGGCAGAAAGCTGACCAACAAAAAAATCACCCATAAGGCGTCTGAGACACACACACTCAACTGAGTCACTGTGAAAGTTACCCTATACTCAACCTCACAACTAGAAGTGGCCACAATAGGCTGCTTCTTGCTCAACCAAGATATGCATGAGCTACCAAGCATGAAGCAAAAACCACTAGTGGACACACAAGTGTCATAGCAACTAGCCCAGTCAGAGTTAGAAAAAGCATGTAAATCTGGTGGTAGTGATCCCCCCTTGGGATAAAATAATCCAAGTAGCCAAGCACCACTCAAGTAGCGAAAGATGCACTTAACCGTCTGCCAATGCTTGACACCTGGGCAATGCATAAACCTGCTCATCTGTGAGATAGCAAATTGAATATCTGACCAAGTAATGCATAAGTAAATCAAGCATCCAATAGCCTGCTGATAAAGAACAGCATCAAATGCATCTCTATCATCATGAAGACTAAATTGTAAAGATGTCTCCATAGGAGTGGCAATAGGTTTACAGTCTTCAAGACCAAAATGATGCAATAATGTGTCAATATATTTTGTTTGACTCAAAGCTATTCCGCCATCAACTTGCATCTATTGAATGCCCAAATAATGATACAAATGCCCCAAATCAGACATCTCAAATGAGGCATGCAAATCAACTTTAAAATCAGCAATATGCTTCTCATGAGGACCAATGAGCAGCATGTCATCAACATATACAACAATGATCAGAAGCATATCATTAGCATGCTTAACATTTAAGGTGCGTTTAGTTGGACTCTTTTGAAAACCATGTGCAATCAGATAGGCATGTATCTTTTCATACCAAGCATGTGGTGCTTGCTTTAAACCATATAGTGCCTTCTTTAACCTACACACCTGGTTTTCATGTCTTTTTTGCACAAAGCCACGGGGTTGAAAAACATTCACTTCTTCATGTGAATCACCATTCAGAAATGTAGTTTTAATTTTAACTGATGTACATTCCAGCCATGATGAGCTGCAAGTGCACAGATGTGACAAACAGTAGTCATTCGGCAAGTAGGAGCAAAGGTCTCATCAAAATCAATTCCTCTTTCCTGAGCATAACCCTTTGCAACAAGCCTAGCCTTATACCTGTCAATTGTTCCATCAGCCTTACGCTTCAGCTTGTATACCCACTTAGTGCCAATGGCCTTCTTGCTAGGAGGCAAGTCACACAAAGACCAGGTACCATTCTTCATTATAGCATCATATTCAGATTGCATAGTAGCCATCCAATTTTCTGAATTTTGTGCTTCATCAAACAAAAAAGGCTCATTCTCATCACAAAGACTAGAGGCAGCCATAGGATAGCAATCTGATGCAAAAGAGGCACTATGAGAGCCTGAACGAGTATGATATGACAAAGGTGCATCTAATTTGCTATCATGCAAAGTATGCACAAGACATTTTGGCATAGTTTTTACCTCCTCAATATCAACTCTCTCATTAATAAGTGCATCATGTAAATCTGCATCAGAAATGGAATGATCTGCATCATCAAATGAAACTTGTAAAGGCTGAGAAGTTGCCTCATTAGCACCAACACTAGACTGTCCACCTGTAAAAAGAGGCAGCAAAGTATCATACATGTCTTTGGAGCTAACAAATGTCTCCTTAGTACATGAAAGTAATGGCTGAATAGCATTTTCCACAAAAACAACATCACGGCTAACCAAAATGCATTTAGTTTGTGGATGATACAGACAATAGCCTTTGCTTTCAGAACTGTACCCAACAAAAATACATTTCACTACTTTATCGTCGAGTATTTTGTGATGTTGTTCAGGCACTAATGCATATGCCATATAACCAAAAACATGCCGATGAGCAATAGATGGCTTGCGGCCATGCCAAGCCTCATATGGAGTGATAGACTACAACGCTTTAGTGGGACACCTGTTAAGTACATATGTTGCACACATAATAGCCTCAAACCAAAAACTATGTGGTAAAACTTGACTCTTGACAATACACCTCGCCATCTCCATGAGTGACTTCTTCTTCCTTTCAGCAACTCGATTTTGTTGAGGTGTATACGGCACTGTACACTGATGTTTTATCCCATGTTGAGCTAGAAATGCATTAAAATTTGAAGACATAAATTCCCTCCCTCGATCAGAACCGAGGGTGCCCATTTTACATGCTAACAGATTTTCAGTCAGAACTAGAAACTGTGGGAAGCACATAAACACTTCAGACTTTGCTTTGAGTGGATATACCCATGCATGCCTAGAAAAATCATCAATGAAAGTCACGAAGTAAAGATAGTTTAAAAAAGGGGGTGTCTGCATAGGACCACAGACATCACTATGAACAAGCTGCAATTTTTTAGTAGCTCGAACTGAACCATCTTTTGGAAAGGAGGAATATAGCCTTCACAGACATGCTTACCGGGTGCCTAAAGTTTGGGCAAAGAGGACACCGTTTCAAATTTTTGTAGGCATAGCAAACTAGTAAAAATCAGATGACCAAAGCGTGCATGCCAAAGCTTTGCATCTGACATGGCCTGAGAATCATGTACTCCACATGCTAAATCATTCTCAGATCTTTCATAGTCTATGAGCTTATACAACCCACGACATAAAATGCCAGAAGCAATAATCACATCGCCATTTGACAGATCATGAGCTGTACATCTGTCATCAACAAATTTCACAACCAAGACAATCTTGGCTAAAGCTGAAACCGAAATTCTTCTTGATCCTTGGCACAAATAAAGGATTCAACAATGTAAAAAAACTACCATCAGTAGTAGTCAGAATGGTCTTAGCGACTCTCATAACAAGATAAGACGAGTTGTTGGCGCATGTGACAATACTCCCTATCAGGGGAGGCTCGAGTGAAGTGAAGAAAATGTGCCACAAAGTTATATATTTGGTTGCCCCACTATCAAAGTACCAAACATCTGAGTCTACTACAAACATACACTATTCAAGAGAAGATGGGTCAAAAGTGCAGATATTAGTAACCACCCATTCTTCATTCTGCACTAGATTAGTAGACTCTCTTTTGGATGTAGAGGCCTTTGCAACAACCATTCCAACCTCTTTTTTCTTTGGCTCTTTTGCAGCCAATTTTGGACAATTTTTTATGACGATTATTTGCTTTATAGTACTTGTAAATCTTGCAAAACAATTTCTGCTTTTCTATTTTCTTGTAGTCTTTATCATCCTTCTTTGTTTGTGTCGAATTAACATATTTTTTCTTACTAATAAAAGACCTCCATTTGCCTTTGCCCTTCTCAATAGCCAGGAAAGCTTGATCTATAACATGCACAATGGACCTGTTCTACCTAGACTGATCTTCCTACAATAGAACAGAGACTAACTCCTCAAATGTTAATGCATTTGGATTGTCTTTCATCATCAAACGAAGAGTAGAAGCAAAACTCTGATATGAATTTGGAAGACCATTCAGAACAATCTGCACAAATGAACTATCAAGCAAGACTTCATCAGCAGAAATCAATTGTTCCTTCAAATCTTTGATCTTTGTCAGAAAATTGTCCATAGAATCACCTTCATTCATGTGCTCACTCTCCAACTGTTTTTGGAGGTAAGCAACACGAGCCCCATCCTAGCCTGGTACAATGTGGTAAGTGTATCCCAAGCATCCTTAGCTATTCTGCAAGAGCAAATGTGAGGAATAATGACACATTCCATAGACAAGGCTATCAATGCATGTGCCTGAGCATCTCTGCAATCCCAATGAATTTGCTCTATAGTAGGTGCAACATGAACTGTAGCACGAACAGGAATCTACAGAATATCATCATCTTCGACGCCATCTGCATTAGCTTGAATACTTGTATTTGCAAGTGTAATAGGACGATTTTCAATGCCCTACACAGTGTTCCACAATCCTTTTGTGACCAATACATGACGCATCATATAAGCCCACAATGGGTAATTCATACCATCGAAATTATCCTCAACAACCAACATACGAAATACATCACTGCTTTCAACCATGCCACTGACTAAAATAACATGATGCAGAAAAATGACTATATATGAAAAAGTTGAGCAGAACTACCTTGAAAAAATTTGTTATACATGTAGGAGACTTCGAGACGCTTATACTCATGAAGCAAAACTTGTATATATCTTTGGCACAAAGAGATGAAGTAGTCTGCATAAGCACTACAATAGTGCATTCGGAGGTTGAAACGAGCTCAGATCACGATTTTGGCACCATGCAACTAAATCAACTACCTATATCAACTTTTTGAATTTGATTCTACATCTCCTAGATTATACGAAAAGAGATCCTAGTTAGAACAACCTATCTTGTAAGTTCATTTGAATTCAAATTGATTTTAAGGAAGTCTTGGAATCCACAAAAAATCCTATTATAAAGACTCTCAAACATTAGTACAATAGGTTGGATGCTATACATGAACTTCTTCATCAACTTCTTACTTTTTCGTTATTTCTATGCACCTTCTTCTTCAAAGTTCACTAACTTGCTAAGGTTGGTCTCACTCCTCAGACGTCGAGTGCTTATGAGGAAGGGATCATTGGAAATTTATTAGTGTCTAATGTATATAAAATCTTGTATTATTTGGTTCAATAGTTTGTGAGAAACAGATGTTTTAGTCTCTTAGACTCATTCTCTACACACTCCTTAAAACTCAAGATTACAACTTCTTGATGTCAAACTTAGAGCTTGGATTGGTTATAGATTTAATGCTTATGCATAATAGTTACTGAACCCTATAGACCAGCATTCTCTAAGAGTAATTTAGTTGATTGTAATTAGGCTAGTTGCACTGAACATCAGAAGTTGCATGATTCAACCATAAATAGCAAGTTTCATGAACCAGTTTATATGAATCAATTGTTTCTCATTGATCTTCCAAAGCATATAGGGTGTTTTTTTGCATCAACTTGAAGCTCATGAAGTGTATTGAAGGCTCCAAAAGCTAAAGGGAAAGTCTCATGCTGACTAGCTAGACCCAATTTCATCATCTTCAACCATAGATTTTTGCTAATCTTCAATTCTTCAAGCACTCACATATACATGTGTGTGTGCATGTGTATGTGTATAACTATGCATATGTATGTGTGTGTATTTGTGTGTATGTGTGTATGTGTATGTGTATGCATGAGCATGCATGTGTGTGTGCATGTTCATGTGCATGTGTGCATGTGTATGTGTGTGTATAAGTATGTGTGTATGTGTATGTGAATGCATGTACATGCATGTGCATGTAGATATGTATGTGTATGAGTATGTGTATGTATTTGTGTGTATGTGTGTGTATGTGTATGTGCATGCATGAACATGCATGTGCATGTGAATGTGCATGTGCATGTGCATGTGCATGTGAATGTGCATGTGAATGTGCATGTGCACGTGCATGTGCATGTGCATGTGCATGTGCATGTGCATGTGCATGTGTGTGTGTGTGTGTATGTGCATGTGTATGTGTATAAGTATATGTTTGTGGGCGTATGTGTATGTGTATGTGTATGTGTATGTGCATGCATGTGAATGTGTCTGCAACACACATAATGGACCTATTTTGTTTGGACTGGTCTTCTTGCAACAAAGGAGTGACTAACTCTTCAAAGGTTAAGGCATTTGGATTTCCATTCATTTCAACCAAAGAGTAGAAGAAAAACTCTAATATGAATTTGGAAGACCATTAAGAACGGTATGCACAAGTGAACTATTTGGCAAGAATTCATCTGCAAAAATCAATTGCTTCTTCAAATCTTTGATCTTTGTCAAGAAACTATCCATAGAATCTCCTTCATTCATTTGCTCTCTCCCTAATTGTTTTCTGAAATAAGCAACATGAGCCTCATTTCTTGCCTTGCACAAAGTGGAAAGTGTATCCCAAGCATCCTTTACTATGTTTCAAGAGTGAATATGAGGGATAATGGTACATTTGATAGACAAAGCTATCAATGCATGTGCTTGAGCATCTCTACCATCCTAAGAAAGTTTCTCTATAGTAGGTGTAACAAGAATCACAACACAAACAGGAACCTGAAGATCTTCATATTCAATGCCATTAGCATCACCTACAATAATAGTATTTGCAGGTGTAGTAGGTTGTTATTCAACACCCTGCATAATATTCCATAGTCCTTTTGCGACCAATACATGATGCATCATATATCCCATAATGGGTAATTGGTACCATCCAACTTATCCTCAACAACCAACATATGGAATACGTCATTGGTTTCAACCATGGCCACTGACTAAAATACCCTGATGCAAAAAAAAGGTTGTATCTCAAAAATTTGAATAGAACTACCTTGCCGAGCTCCACTAAACTTGTAGCAAACTTCGAGGTGCTTGTACTGGTGAACCCAAACTTGTAGATATGTTTGGCACAAAAGGACAAAATTGCCTACATAGGAGCTGTAATAGTGGGTTTGGAAGCCATGAGTATGCTCACCGATTTTTGTCTGATTCTGAGACTTTGATCGGAGGGGTGTTGACGATGCCCAAGATGAAGTGGTGACCTACTTCGATACCAATTGTTGGATTTTGAAGTCTATACAACACAAGGAAGAAGCAGAAGCTTGGAGCACAACATACAATACTGAATGCATTACCAAGTGAATGTACAAGAATAAGTAACCCGTTAGGGTTATAGGCGTATATACAAGCCAAGGGAAAAAACCTCCTAAAGAGGGAAAAAGTGTTGCAACTATTCTAAGTTTGTTCAAACACATCACTATCAAAATATAACAGCTAATTATTCCTTAAGATATCATAAATGTTGATAAGATAATTTGCTTGTGAAATTGTATTGGTTAGAGGAAGCATCATTTACAACTTTCTTATAATCCTTCTTGATCACCCTGATCAAGTCCAATACTTCATTGTATGCCTTTCCTTGAGCTCTTGATTTTCTTTAGGAATCTCTGGGTTTGGGCAATGTAGCCCCTTGCAAGCTTATGAAAAACTGATCCATTATTGGATACATCAAGGTCTTGGAGTTTTTACCTCGCCTCTTCAAGCCAATGGGGAATACTTCGATCATATGTATGTGGTTTTTATGATTCTTTTTAGAGTCCCAAATGTAGTATGTCTATAACATTTGGGCAATTGATAAATTTCTTTAAATGTGCTTGTATTTACCCTAATAACACTAGATGGTAATATGGGAGAGTTTTTTCATGTAACCATCTATGAAGTTGCAACAAAATATCCTCCATTATTTCCTTCTCAATATAGAAAGTCATTTGCAACTTCGAGGTTTCCATCTCTTTTGTAACTATCTTATGGGATCCATGTGGTTTTTTCATCTTCTTTTTCAATTTGTTCAATCTATGGATAGATCCTATAAAGTCTTACAAAGAGGAATCAAAATGTGATGGATCTTGAAGTTTTTCCTTAGAGGATTTGGGTGGAGATTTTCAACCATTTCTTGATAATGAACTTGTCTAGATCCTTAAGAAGCTATGATATCAACTTCTTGACTCACATAATGAGTTTGAAAAAAGAATACTTCATGAGTGCAATTGGGATCCTGATGGTTCTTTTGTTCAGGTTCATGCGCTTTCTTTGGTTTCCATATCCACTGGAGCATTGAAGTATGAGATCTCATCCTCTCATCATGTTGCCTTTTCCTTGGTGTAGTTTCCTGAATCGCCAGTGTCTTCTTAGCTACCATCTTGCTTTTCTGATGTACTTGTTTGGTCTTGTTTGGTTTTGCTCTCCTGTCTCGTCGACAGGCTGTTTCTTTTTGGTTGTCGATTTCCTGTCATGCTACTTGTCGAACATTCTTTGGAATCCATATTTGTCGATGATTCCTTTGTGTCGCTACCAATGACTCTGGGAGCCAAACTCTCAACAGATCCTTTGATTCTGGTCTTTGCGATGAGGAGTCGTCTGCACCTTCTGATTAGTATTGACTTGTGTTTGTGTTGCTCCCCCTGATCCATTGATTTGGTCCTTGCGAACCCATTTTAGGTTAGGATGTTTGTATTGTGGAACTTTGTCGATAGAATTCCATGTCGATGATTTTAGTGTGGCTTTGGCTGGCTCTGTTTTTGTTTGTTTACGATTTGCGTGGAGTGAACCTGCTACCTCCTCTGTCGCTTTGGTGCTTAAAATCTGATCTACCTTTGGTTGTCTTTCCTGCAGCTCCTTGATGGGTTCAGGTGCTATGTCCTTCTTAGTATTGTGCTTAGCATTGTCGAAGATGCTTGGTCCATGAGATGGTTTCTCTTCTAAAAGGCTAAAGATTTCTTTGTGTCCCACTTGGCAGAGATGTATCCTTGAGCTAGATGAATACTCACTTCATTCTCGATTATCTAGTCCTACCCTAGTATTAGATTCTCTATGAGGTCCTCATCTTTACACACTAAGACTGGTTGTTCCATGGAGGAATTTCCTAGGTGGAGGGATACAGTAGTTTCTCCAATGCATTCTATGACTTGACCTCCGATACCTATCATATGTGCCTTAGTAGGTGTGATATTTGCATGGAGCGGCATGATGATTGTATTTCACAACTAAGTGATGCTCCTAAATCTATTAAAGCATCTATCAATTGGTACTCTGTCTTTCCAATCCCTAGGTTTAGGTAGGGTTTAGATATGCTATGATTCTGCCCATTGGAATGATGAACTTGATAGTTGGCCATGGGAATAGGTTCTTCACCTATTAGGTACCGTTCGTCTCTTTGCCTAATCCACTCTTTCCATTTCTTAATACGCTCCAAGGCTTCTTGTCGTGTCTCCTCTCTAATCCTCTCTTCCTCTTTCTTCCAATTTTGTGCACCTACGAGATGTGCTAACATTTGATCCGTCAATGGCTCCATAAACCGTTTCACTCTACATCCACTTATGTAGTTAGGAAGAATATCTCCATCCAGAGTGGCTAGATTACTGCTCCACTCGTCGAGATCCTATTAATGATTAGAGGTCCATATCCACGTTTTTGTAAATTCTTGGCATGTTGCTTCAAGGTGTAGACGAGGACCAGGTCTCCTTCTTTTAGTCCTTTGTCTTTTATGTGTGCATCATAATATGCCTTTTGTCTTCTTTTGGCCGCATAGATTCCGGCGATAGCCTACAACCGAGTTTCATGTAGTTTCTCGATTTGGTCTAGTTGTTGGGATAATTCATGTCCGGTCCATTCATGCTGTCGGGCTACTCTCAAAGTGGGTATCAAAAAATCAATAGGTAGAATTGCGTTCTGTCCATATACTAGATTGAATGGGGTAGTTCCAATGGCAGTCTTGTACACGACTCGGAAGGCCCAAATTGCATGATGCAATTGTTTGTCCCAGTCAGACCTCCCATTATTGACAATCTTTGTCAATGCTATGCACAACACCTTATTGGAACTTTCCGCTTGACCATTGGCTTGGGGGTGGTATGGGGATATTTTTTTATGGATCACTAAGAATTCATTCATTAAAGTCTCTATTACTTTATTAATGAAGTGCGTTCCTCGGTCACTCACAATCTCAATTGGTAATCCGAAACGAGTGAATATATGCTCGAAAAGAAACTTAGCAGTGGTTTGAGCATCGTTTTTTCTAGTAGCCTTTGCCTCTACCCATTTTGTCAAGTAATCGGTGGCTACTATGAGACATTCGGCATGTGACCATTTGGCCGGTGGGTTAATGGGTCCTATGAAATCAATACCCCATTTAGAAAAGGCTCTGGTGCAAACCATAGGTCTCAATGGCATATCATATCTCCAAATCGGGTATTTAGCCCTTTGGCATGTCTCGCAGCTTCGTACATAGGTCTCCGCATCCATATGTAAAGTTGGCCACCACAAGCCCGCAAAGAGGATCATTTTCACGGTTCTCTCGGTTGAGAAATGACCTCCTGTCGCACCTGCGTGTGCCATCTCTAATACGGGTTGTTAGACGGCCCCCAGAGTAGGACAAATGTATGCCGGATGTAACGGAGTTCCTTGAATTACGCGCGAAAAATTGGTACGCGCATTCTGTAAACGTCTTTTTAAAGTAATGGAAAAAGAGTGGCAGAGAACCAGTTTTTTGAGGAATTGTAAGTGTACTGTTGAAGTGTGTATGCCATTGGGAAGAGTGAACTCTACTCTGTTCTGTTCTGTTCTGTCTCCTGCTCCGTCTAGTCGTTTATTCGCACCATAGTGCATAGTTACGAATCTGTTCGGTAACGGTTGAGTGTGTCTCTGAGTGTTATTAAGTTACAGTGTGTTGTTGTCAGTTTGTATGCTGAACGAGAAATTGTGAATAGAAGCCCCGAACTGTTCACGTGTTCGCAATTTTTGTAAGTGCCAAGTTCGATGCAGTAGTCTATGTTCACTGTTAATTCCGATCACAGGAAGACTAGTATCTGTGATGAATGAAGGGCGAATAGGACATTGTTAAGTCTATGACGAGTTGAATCGTTGTCAGAAAGGTTGTTGCTTGAGGTTGGCATACGATGAGTTGCATAACTTCATGGTATATATGTGTGTTTGGCATAACTGTTTGCTCTGAAGAAGCACATATTAGATGATCTTCATTACGGTAGTAGATTCTTCTATTAGATACAAGTCACCGGACTACTGCTCAGATCACTATAGCAGGATTAGTCGGGAATTCTAAGTCAAATACACTGAACAATCATCAGTTGTTCAGAGTTGCGCGCTAAGCTGAGACGCTAGAAAGTAATTATGATTGTGTAATGAGTTGGGAAAATAGTATAGGGCCTCTGTCTAACAGACCCCTACCACTCCCAAGAACCCACTTGATCTGACAACGCCTTTCGGTAATTGAAAGTTTAATATAGTTTACGGTGAACCTCTATTTTATGTTAAATACTTGCTCGGTACGATTTCGGCTAGTTATTAAAACAGCGTAACTGTGTAACATTTAACACTTGGCGTGGTCTGTGGGAAGGTGGCATCAAAATTGCCAGTCATTTGTCAGAATTAGACTATCGTTCGATTGGCAGTAGCAACAGACCAGACTGTTGTAGACTGTCCCGTTAGTAATACTACACGAATAGTACAAAAGATGATATATGCCGGTTACTCGATCCGGTGAAACGTATCCCAAGAACCATCAGTCTGGAGTACTAAAGCCAACTTTGGGAGGTAGAGGTACAACTAGGACTGACCCAGTTGTCAAGAAAGTTAAGAACGTTGTCGGGAAGATTTACATCTTCCAGTTGATGACCAGAGAAAATGAAAACAGCTTAATTGGTCAATTCTAAACCTCTTTTTCACTGTTGAACAATTGTTCTGGATTGAATTAACTACTTTTGAAGTGTTTGCAGATACAAGAAATGATGAAGAAAATATGTTCAAATTAGGGTTCGAGATAAGCTACGCAGTACTCAATCATCCACCGGATCAGGCCTACAAAGCTATTGTCTTCCAATCTACACTTGTTAATGAAGCAGCTAGATGGCTTACAGAATACGATATTAATCATTTCGGCACCTATGAAGCAGTATGAGATGCTTTTCTGCAACGATTCAGGCTAAAAAAAAATCCAGCCGAAATTTTTGATTATCTGCAGAACAACAGACAGAAACCAAATCAAACTGTACAGGAGTATGCTACTCTCTTCAGAACACACTTAAGGCAGCTACCACCGGCCCATGCTAACTTACCAGATGATGTTATCACTCAGTGGTTCATCAATGGCTTGGTTCCACAACTTAAGCAGATCATGATCATAAGATGTGTCGGAGCCATGTCCCTCGATGCAGTCATTGCAATGACTCTGCAACTGGAACACAAAGTCGGTGGATTTACAGAAGATTTAGAATGGTTAAAAGCAAACAAGAATGTTGCAGAAGATATGACTAGACAGGTATACTGCAACATATGCAAAAATTCAAGTCATACTAGTGCCAATTGTGCACTCAATCAAACGTTTTGTGCTATCGGCAACACTACCGGACACACCACTGGAAACTGTGTTTACAATGCCAGAATACAGGGAACAGCAACGGTCAATGCAGTTATTCAAGAACATGGACAGCCAGCGAATCACTACGTGCCTCCGCAATTGAGAAACAATCAACCGCAAGGATATCGTAACTACCGAGGACAGAGGAACAACAATTTTAATGCAAACTGCTGGCAGAACGGAGTACCACCAGAAAATCCCAATCTACCACCACCACGCTGTCATTTTTGCGGCGAATTCGGACATATTAGAAGATTTTGCAAAGATGCAGCTGAGTATGATCAAAGGAAGAAGGAATGCCAAAATCCAATGGCCAACATGGTGAAACTCACACCGGTAGAGACACAGGCTGTTGCAGTGAAGACTCGTTCCGGTAAAAAATTGCAACCGGCAGCAGAAATATTTGAACCAGGGGTACGTGAACAACAGAATGTATAACAAAGCTAGTCAATGGACCACAACAAAACCACCAGTCTTTCCAGAGCCTATTCCGGTAGCCCAACCCTTGTTAACAAAGGAAGGAACACAACAAAGGGAGTTAGCAGCAGAAACATCATCAGCAGCAGATACATTGCCCACCGTAGACACCTCCGCATCAACAGAGGCATCAACTTCAACATCAGTAGAGCCTGTCAATCAATCTCAACAGGCTTGGGAAATCTTATCTAAGGCATCGATCACTCTACCTTTGGGCCAACTACTGGCATTAGTACCTGGAATTCGACAACAGTTCCAACAACAGTTCAGTCCGGTACCTTCTTGTATTTCGGCAACAGCAGCAGTTCAACCGGAACCTGATTCTACGGTTGATCATTCAGTTCCCTTGATTACAGTATGGTATAAGAATCATAAGATTACGCAGGTATTAATTGATGGAGGCTCTGGTGTTAACATTGCGACTGCGGCATTATGCAAAAAACTAGGATGGACCGAAATCGAACCAGTTCAATTTTTTGTCAGAATGGCAGATCAATCAAGAGTCCATCCTGTAGGACTTGTGCGAAATCTACCCATCACTTTGCAAGGTACGACCTTTAAAATGACCTTTGTTATACTAGATTTGCTAGAATCCACTTTGGATTACAACCTTCTTTTTGGCCGACCTTGGCTGAAACATGCGAAGGTAATACAAGACTGGTCTGCATAAGAGCTTACGTTTAAAGATGCCAATCGTAGATATGTGGTAAAATTAGATGCTATACAACCTTGCGAGTTACACGCTAGATCGTATTTTGCTGAACCAGTCCATATGCTAGATGGATTGTCAGATGATGAAGAAGAAGAGTTTTTGAAGAGTAACGCTGACTTAATTTCATTAGGGACTATTGATCTACAGCACGTTGTAGATGATTGGAATGCTTCAGTCTGTACAGTAATACCCGTCACAGAAGAGGCTAAGAAGGAAGACACTGTTTCGACACATGACGATGAATTGCAACAACTTTTTAAACCAACAGACAACACAGAGAAACATCAACAGTTCTATGTCCCCGAAGATCAGCTGATTACTTGCAATTTAGGAGATAAAGATCATCCGCGTTCGGTGAAGATAAAGCAAAACTTATCGGAAACATTTCGAGCAAATTTAATCCAGCTACTCCAAGAATTCATTAATGTCTTTGCATGGGACTACAAAGACATGAAAGGATTGGACCCCAGTATCTACCAACACAGGGTCATGCTAAAGCCAGAGTCAAGACCGATAAAGCAAACCAGCTACCGGATGAATCCCCATTATGCATCCCAGGTTAAGGCAGAACTTGATAGGTTATTGAAAGTTGGATTTATCGTACCAGTAGAGCATGCTGAATGGATCTCTCCGATTGTGATTATGCCTAAGAAAAACAAGCAATTGAGAATCTGTGTAGATTACCGGAAATTAAATGCAGCAATCGTACCGGATCCCTTTCCAATTCCCTTTTTGGATACCATGCTTGATAGAGTAGCAAGTCATGAGATGTATTCATTTCTAGATGGATACAGTGGCTACAACCAAGTAAGAATGGCCGAAGAAGATATACCGAAAACTGCATTTATTACCAATTGGGGTGTCTTTGCTTGTACGGTAATGTGGTTTGGATTAAGAAACGCACCAAGCACATTTCAAAGATGTATGCAGGAGATATTTTCTCCTTATCTCACTTCATTTATGCAAGTATATCTCGACGATTTTTCAATTTTCGATAAGATGATAGCACATCTGTTTCATTTACGGTGCTACTTTCAGAAATGCAGAGAATATAGACTCTGTTTGAATCCAAACAAATCGGTGTTTGCGGTCTCATGTGGCAAGTTACTTGGCCACATTGTATCTGCACAAGGTATCCAAATAGATCCAGATAAGATTTCGGCAGTATTAGAAACTCCGGTGCCAACTCCAAAAGAAGTTATGCACTTTATGGGCCAAGTACGGTGGCATGGAAGGCACTTACGATGGCTTGCTCATCTGGCTATACCACTAAACAAGCTAATCAGCAAAACACCTCGACAATTTGAATGGAGCCAGGAATGTCAGATAGCATTTGATCGTTTAAAGCATTTATTAACACAAGTTCCTATTTTACAACCGTCGGACTGGGATCACCCGTTTCATATATTTGTTGATGCTTCAGATATAGCAATTGGAAGTGTATTAATGCAACAAATTGATAAATGGTTTAGACCAGTGTATTATGCAAGTCAAAGATTAGCACCTGCTGAGAAAAATTACTCTGTAACAGAAAGAGAATGTTTAGGGCTAGTATATTTGGTCAAGAAATTTAGACATTACTTGCTAGGCCGTAAATTCACATTTCATGTAGACCACGCTGCACTTATCTATTTAGTTCGACAACAACATCTAGGTGGTCGATTAGCGCGATGGGTCTTACTCTTGCAGGAATTCGATTACGAAG
The DNA here is from genome assembly GCA_020310875.1 of Ceratopteris richardii. Taxonomy (NCBI): domain Eukaryota; kingdom Viridiplantae; phylum Streptophyta; class Polypodiopsida; order Polypodiales; family Pteridaceae; genus Ceratopteris; species Ceratopteris richardii. Next base: position 80,247,910 of record CM035430.1, on the reverse strand, counting down.
TCATTCACCGGCCAGGCAGTTCACACGCCTTAGCAGATTTTTTATCCCGCTTAGATTCCGGTGAAGCTCCGGTGGGTATAGATGACACGACACCCGCGATTTATGTATCAGAACCAATTAATGAAGATTCTGTAGACCCACCTATCCCCTTTTCATATTATGATCAGATCTTGACCTTTCTCACTAATGGTTGCCTTCCATCTCAGACTTCTAGAGTAGTATGCAGGAAAATTGCAGTTTTTAGCCGCCGATTTTGGTTAATTGCTGGAGAACTATATTATGTAGATCACACCGGAATCCTACTTCGATGTATTCCACCACATGAAGTTAACTCAGTTATCACTTTGGCTCACTCGATTCCTTCCGGTGGACACTTTGCTGCAGATCTAACTCACCGGAAAATTCTACAGAGTGGTCTCTGGTGGCCAACAATGTACAGAGATATATTACAGTTTGTCAAACAATGTGATACTTGTCAAAGATCGGGTCAGCCATTACAACGTCATTTTTTTCCTTTGCAACCCATCTTACCAATAGAACCTTTCCAGAAGTGGGGTCTAGATTTTATCGGTCCAATTACACCACCAGCAGTCTTCAGTAACAACCGTTACATACTGACCTGTACAGACTATGCAACTAGATGGGCTGAAGCTTGGGCTTTATGGTCTGCTACAGCAGTTACAGTAGCAAAGTGTCTGCTAACCGATGTCTTTCCACGTTTTGGCTTACCACTAGAAATTGTCTCAGATCAAGGCACTCATTTTGTAAACAATTTAATGAAGGCACTTACACAGTCGTTCCAGGTTACACATAAATTTAGTTCTCCTTATTATCCTCGTGCCAATGGATTGGCCGAAAGTACAAACCAATCTCTGTTGAATATCCTTCGAAAATTAATCATGGAATCACCGGAAAGATGGGATCAACTACTACCTGCAGTATTATGGGCATACCGGACTACCTACAAGGTAACAACAGGATTGACACCTTTCAAATTAGCTTATGGCTTAGAAGCAATAGCACCAATGGAGATGGTTATACCAAGTTTACGAGTAGCCATTACCCAGAAACTGCTACCGGAAGACTCACTGACATTTCGGTTGGACACACTCAGAGAGTTAGACGAACACCGATGGCTCAGTTTTTTAACCATGCACGAAGTTCAATTAAGACAGGCAAGAACACACGATCGAAACCTGAAAACTCCAGTGTTTTTGGTCGGACAGCTTGTACTTTTCTATAATGCAAAGTCCAACAGATCCGCAGGCAAATTCAAATTACGGTGGTTCGGCCCTTACAAAATCTCAGAGCAAATCGGGCCAGCAACTTTTTGGTTGACTACGTTGACCAGAAATCCACTTCCAAAAGCAATCAACGGCTCGAAGCTGCGACCGTATCAAAGCGCTATTAATCCGCATTAAATCATTCGGCGGTGGATCGCATTTTTTTGGTTTTACTTTTCATTATGTTCTTTCTTTTCTTTTCTTAAATAGCCGTGTTTTGTCATAAGCCGCCCTCCTTACCATTTACTCAAGCATGTACGCCAAATTTAAAACAATATCATTCCAGCACTGCACAATGATAAACATCAATCCCTACCCCCCACTGTAATATTGGTACTTAAGCTCTTCGGTTACGCCAAAAAATGCTATTGTGCTCTTGTGATTGTGATTGTGTTTTCTATGTATCCGTGCTCTGTGCTCTGTGTATTCGTGTTCGCGTGCGCAATGGAAGCATTGGCGAACTACACGACTTTTTGTGATGGTATCCCTACCGAGGTAGAAGAATACCTGCGTATCCGAGGGCTGGCTAACTTTGCTGAGCTGCCTTGGCACTCAGTGGGAGCCCATCCCTTCTTCGCACACATTATCCCAGCCATCACCCAATCTCCCATCGCTGAACGACAATGGATCTTTCCTTCCCTACCATCTAGAACCGTAATAACCTTCCAGGCCTTTGCCGAAGCCTTCCGCCTCAATCCACAAGGCCGCGAGAATGGCCCCAGTATCCTCGTAGCCCGCATGACCGAACTCTTCCCGCACCATTCATCAAATGAATACGCCATTCTCTGCCGCCCCGAACCTGAAAGAACTGCATTACAGTTCTTAGTCGCAATCCTTAACCTCCAAAAACGCACATACGGTATCTCCCGACCATTCTATTCCGCCATCGATCTTGCCGCACGAGAACCCGTTAATTTTGCCTCATTTTTCTTTCACCGAATCCATAAGGAGTGTGTCGCCATAGTGAAACAAATCAACAAAGGAACCACCCCTCGATCCAGACTTCCCCACATCCTTTCTTTTCTCTTCCCAACCATACTCGCCGCTCAACCACCACCACGAGGACCAGTTTTAAGGCACGAAGAGTCAGTTCAACTACTAGAAGATGAGGAAGAAGAAGATGAAGAAGAGCTCAATCAGTTGTTCCGCAGAAAACATATCAGGATTAGCTCCTCAGAAAGTGAAGCACAAGGTTCAGCAGGAAAGGATAAAGATGATGATAAAGAAGATGAGAAGCAAGAAGAAGAGACGTTTCATGATACTGCCACCTCAATGCATAATGAATCGTCGATTGAGCAACAAGAACAACAAGATCAAGTAGAAACGGAAATAATTTCGACCGAAAAAGAATCAGAACAATAGGAAAATGAGCAGCAATCCAATCAAGATGCACTAGACAAGCTACTGAAGGCCGTGGAATCTACAGAAGCACACAATGCAGAAACGAAACAAATAAACGAGGTAACTACTGACTCTGCTCTCCCCAAAACCCCGCCTACTAACCCCATCTCCCCACCGGAACCATACCACAACCCCATCAAGCCCAGTCACCACACCGGAACTTCTGAAGCCTCTACATCCTCCCTTAACTTTTCACCTCCAAACTCACAACAACTCCTCGCCGGAACCTCGTCACAACCTCGTCCTCCCCTGCCACCAATTTTTTCGGAACTAGAAAATATGGGTCGCCTTTTAATTAATCTATCCCAACAACTGCCGCAACACCTGAAGCACGCCACAGACAGTGCCCGAGAAGAATTTCAAAGGAAATTGGAAATAATGGAGGCGGATATCACCCCTCTTCAGGAAGAATTACAAGCAGCAAGAGCAGAAAATCATGCACTACAAGAGCAGATCAAGCAGCTACAGGCTACACTTCAAGTACAAGAAGAGAGCTCAAGCCAGAGAGATAAGGCAATGGCTGCAAAAGAAGAAATGCTGATAGCTGCCGACGCGGAAATAATACAGTTAAAACAAACACTCAAAGATACCAAAGATACAAGAATAGCACTAGGAAACCTACTGGAAGAAACAAGAGTCCAGTTGCAGGACACAATACAGAAATATCAAGAGCAGCAAAGAGAAGCAAAGCAGGCAGAGGATGAGTTACAAAGAGCAAAAGAATCCTTAGACGATGTCAACAACATGCTGAAACATCAACTAAACAGAGAATCTAAATATCAGAAGGATTTAGCAAATGCCCGCAGAGAACGGGATGCTTACTACCAAACCATAGAGTTCCATAACCAACAGTTCGGAAGATTAGATAATCAGGTATGCAACCAGAAAGACAGAATCAACTAGAAGCAGAAATAAGTAACGGACATGAAGACAGCAAGAGACGCGGCATTATCAAATGATTTTTTATTTACAGGAGGCCTTTTTGCAAACACAGGCCGAAATTTTGCTTACTGAAGCCATCGCACTTAGTTCCGTTAGAGTAGATGTGCAGATTTTAGAACCTGATACCCTTAAACAATTATTAGAAACACTTAAGAAAAAAATAGCCCGCACATTTAGACTAGCAAGAAATATGTATCTAGAAGGAATTGTAGAGGAACAATGAATTTTGTAATAAAAATCACTTGCGGGTTCGAGTCCACCATGCGTGCCAGTGTTAGACGGCCGCCAGAGTAGGACAAATGTATGCCGGATGTAATGGAGTTCCTTGAATTACGCGCGAAAAATTGGTACGCGCATTCTGTAAACGTCTTTTTAAAGTAATGGAAAAAGAGTGGCAGAGAACCAGTTTTTTGAGGAATTATAAGTGTACTGTTGAAGTGTGTATGCCATTGGGAAGAGTGAACTCTACTCTGTTCTGTTCTGTTCTGTCTCCTGCTCCGTCTAGTCGTTTATTCGCACCATAGTGCATAGTTACGAATCTGTTCGGTAACGGTTGAGTGTGTCTCTGAGTGTTATTAAGTTACAGTGTGTTGTTGTCAGTTTGTATGCTGAACGAGAAATTGTGAATAGAAGCCCCGAACTGTTCACGTGTTCGCAATTTTTGTAAGTGCCAAGTTCGATGCAGTAGTCTATGTTCACTGTTAATTCCGATCACAAGAAGACTAGTATCTGTGATGAATGAAGGGCGAATAGGACATTGTTAAGTCTATGACGAGTTGAATCGTTGTCAGAAAGGTTGTTGCTTGAGGTTGGCATACAATGAGTTGCATAACTTCAGGGTATATATGTGTGTTTGGCATAACTGTTTGCTCTGAAGAAGCACGTATTAGATGATCTTCATTATGATAGTAGATTCTTCTATTAGATACAAGTCACCGCACTACTGCTCAGATCACTATAGCAGGATTAGTCGGGAATTCTAAGTCAAATACACTGAACAATCATCAGTTGTTCAGAGTTGCGCGCTAAGCTGAGACGCTAGAAAGTAATTATGATTGTGTAATGAGTTGGGAAAATAGTATAGGGCCTCTGTCTAACAGACCCCTACCACTCCCAAGAACCCACTTGATCTGACAACGCCTTTCGGTAATTGAAAGTTTAATATAGTTTACGGTGAACCTCTATTTTATGTTAAATACTTGCTCGGTACGATTTCGGCTAGTTATTAAAACAGCGTAACTGTGTAACATTTAACAGGGTAAATATTCTCCTTCATGCACACATAGTCGTAATTGGTTGTCTTTTCCTCTCCTAAACAAATGTCTTCCCATGAGTACATAATCCTTGCTCATTTCCTCTAGGGATCGTTTTCTTGCCAAGCTAACTCCTTCCTCATGTTCTCTTCTCTTGAGGATTTTTTCTCGGATTCTATTCCATAATTCTTTTGGCCAGTCAGCCTCTAAATCAGGTATTGTTGACATAGGTTCGTCCTGGGTTTTCACTCGCTCACATCTGTCATCCTTCTCTTTAGGTTCTTTATCCTTGGCTTTAACACACTCCTTGTATTGCTCCTCTGCTATCCTTGTCTCTGGAAGGGCTGGGATAGTCTTTTCTAGGGTTGCTTGTGCTACCTCTATAAGTTTCCTGCATATAGCAAGCCTCTCTTTTTCTAATTCTCCTTGTGGGTAAAGCTTTTCGTGTTGTTCCACATTCGGTCCGTCCTTAATTCTAGCTTTGTATGCTTTTAACCACATGTCTAAGTCATCTGGTTTTGGGTCAGCTAGAATTGATCCTGGTTTCTCTGCTTCTCGGATAAGCGGTGGAATGGGAACTTCTTCCCGAATCTCTGGTTCTTTATGCTCCTTACCGCTTCTTGTATGTTTCTTATTTTCTTGAATTTTATTTTTCATCCATTTTTCTTTGAGTTTCTCTCTTCTTTCCTTCCATTTTTGTGCTTTTATGTTCTGGGTATTCTCATGTGGGTCCTCTGAATCTTCTACTATTTGAATTTTGTGTTGGGAAAGATGGATGGACACTCCAAGGGATTGAGTAGGTACTGGCAAAACCTGCTTTGTACCAGCCCTCTAATGATTCAGACTTGATAAGTAGACCTCCTTAGCTTTCCAATGACACCATAAAATGGCCTATGTACTTTGGAAATGATGTGTGTAAAGATTAAAAAAAACAGATAACTTTGGACTTCAAGATCTCAAGAAAACCTTCTATTTATGTCTTGACACCTATTGGATCTTTTGCTCAGTATGACCAGCACAGTAGGAATTGGAAAAATTCATTTTAGGAGTATTTAATTAGTTTAGCAAGCTAACTATTCCAAGTGGAATGATGTTAAAAAGATCAACTATGCTCAGAGAAACCAATTTAGCAAATAAACCTTTACCCCTGATTTTTTAGGACTGTTGCAGTCAATGACCAGTGATCACCTCGACAAGCTTTTCTCTGAAATGGCTGAATAGAATCTCTTTAAATTTTGATACTATGTAGAAAGCTCTTAGCTGAATCCAACAAGCTTTGAATCTTTGAATTTGGTGGAGAAATGACTGAGATATGCACTCCACAAGTTGACAGACTTTCGAGTAGTATGACAGAGCACTCAGAAATGACTAATGAAGATATATATATCCAAGAAAATACTTTAGTAGACCAAGATCGTTGATCTTGAACTCCTTCATCATCTGGCTTTTGATTTGTCTGATTCCATTAACATCATTACCTGTAAGTATGATGTCATCAACATAAACATAAAGGTATATTACCTCTAAATTACTTCTCTTGATGAATAGAGAAGTATCTGCCTTGCTCATGACAAAACCTTGATCTTGGAGGTATGTAGTTAACCTGTAATTCCATGCCCTAGGTGCCTGCTTTAATCCATATAAAGCCTTTTTCAATTTGCAAACATATGTTACCTTCTTAGGGTCCTCATAGCCAGGAGGTTGTGACATATATACCTCCTCTGAAATCCATCAATTCAAGAAAGCATTCTTGACATCCAATTGGGACATGTTCCAATTTTTTGATGCAGCACACTTACCAACACTCTGATTGTTGGCATCTTGGCCACAGGAGAGAATGTCTCTTCATAATCAATGCCTTGGGTTTGTGCAAAACCCTTGGCTACCAATCTGGCTTTGTACCTATTAATTGAGCCATTAGAATTTCTTTTAAGTTTATAGATCCATCTGGATCCTATTACCTTCATGGATTCCTTCTTTGGTACTAGCTCCCATGTGTCACTTTCTTTGAGTGCTTCAATCTCCTCATCCATAGCTTCTTTCCATTCTATCTTGGTTATGGCTTCTTCATATGATCCTGGTTCTTCAATTGACAAATCTTTGGCAAGAAAAACAGAGTGTTTAGTAACAAGAGATGTATCATACCTGTATCTAATAGGTTTTTTGCTCTCTCTTTGTGATCTTCTGATTGACTGATTTGAAGATTCAGGTATGTCTTCAAGCTTCTTCATTTTGACTTTGCCTTTGGACTTCCATGCTTTGAACTCTTCAAGGTTGATAACATCTTCATCATCTGAAGTTGAGTCTTCATTCTGAGTAGGTTCCTCTTTAGCAAGACTTGGAAACTCCTTTTCCAAGTCATAGGGTAGTTTGAACTTCCTTCATTCATTCTCATACCAAGAATCATTTTCATCAAAGACAACATCTCTACTAACCATGAATCCCTTATTGGAAGGGTTGTAAAACCTGTAACCTTTTTTATTTAGGTCATATCCAATAAAGATGCACTTTTCAGCCTTTGGGTCTAGCTTACCTCTTATCTGAGAAGGAATGTGTACATATGCTACACATCCAAATATCCTGCAATGGTCAAGTGAGGGTCTCTTTCCATGCCATGCTTCATAGGTGTCATCCCATCAAGGGACTTAGATGGTAACCTGTTTATGAGGTAAGTGCCAGTAGAAACACTTTCTGCCCATAGATAGTTTGGTAACTTTTTCTCATTCATTCTGTTCAGGAGTATACCTTGTGGTGGTTTCTCTTTTGATACCTTTGTCCTGCAAGAAGTCTTCAAACTCATTGGAGAAGTACTCACCTCCTCCATCTGACCTTAGTCTCTTGAAGTTCTTTCCTGTCTGATTTTCAACTAGTGCAAGATATTTTTTAAAGAAATTAAATACTTCATCCTTGTGCTTCATGAAGTACAATACAATCCACCTGCTATAGTCATTAATAAAAGATACATAGTACCTGGATCCTGAGATTGAGGGGTCTTTGCTTGGTCCCCATACATATGTATGGACAAGCTCTAGGTAGTCTTCATGCATGTATCCTTTCCTTGAGAAGGATAACCTGTGAGACTTCCCAAATTGACAAGCACTACATTTATATATCATGTGTTGTTTGGAAACATTGGGTATTCCAATTACACATTGATCCCTGCATATCTGCTTCAAGGTTCTTTCTCCTATATGCCCTAATCTTTTGTGCCAAATCTCAAGCTCTGAAAGTGTTTGATCTTTATAACTGTATAGTGCAATGTTCTTTGTATCTTCTAGCTCAAAAGTAAAAAGTCTACCTGATTTTTCTCCTTTAGCAATCCTCTTGAACCCCTGCTTAGGATCCTCCACAAATGCTCCAAATTGATTGAATCTAACCTGCAAACCTTTCTCCACAATCTTTCCAACACTCATCAGATTTTTGGTAATGGTTGGTACATAGAGTACCCTACTCAACAAGTTCTGATTTCCATCACAAGTCTTAACATTTCCAACTTTAACTACTGAGTGCTTGGTGTCATCACCTGTTTGGACTTGATGCTTACCTTTTGGTTCCTCAAGATCTGAGAGTAGTGCTACATTGCCAGCCACATGATTTGAGCATCCTAAGTCAATGTAGAATAGGTGGTCAACATTTGTACCTGGTTTTGAAGTTCATGATCAGAAGAGAATCATCCTGTTCTTCTGTATAGTTGTTGTAGTCCTTCCTGGATTTGAATCCTCCTTGGTAGTTGCCATTGTAACTTTTGTTGTAGTTATTATTGTAGCCTTGGCGATAGTTAAATCTACCTCTTGTATGTGAGTATCCACCTCTTTGGTATCCTCTTCTCTGATTCTTGTAATTCTTGAAACACTCATCTGTAGTATGATTTGATAAACCACAAATGTTACATGGTGAGGAGTTATAGGATCTCCCCCTTCCTTGCTTACCTCCTCTGCCCCTTCCTGTTGATGATCTAACTCTCCCTGCATAGTTGGCTTGGGAGGTAGAGCCTTCATCTTCCACCTTCTTGTTCTTGCCTTTATCTTTAGACTTCTTATCAGTGTATAGGGCAGAAGAGTTATTACCTTTGGATGTGTCTCCATTCTTGTTGAGCTTTGCTTCATGAGTAAACAATTGTCCCATGAGAGTTGTAAGATCTGGAATTTGCATGTCCATGTAAAGGTCCATAGCAGTGGTGAAGCTTTCCCATTTGTCATCAGCCTTGATCCCATTGATCACTTGCCTTACAATCTGCTCTTCTTCAATCTCTTCTCCTATGCTTGCTAACTGATCTGCTACATCTTTAATTTTGGTCACAAACTCTGAAACAACTTGCTTAGGTTGCTTCCTTAATGTGGTGAATTCAATCCACAACTGATTTTTTCTAGCTCTTGTGTTGGAGGAGAAATAAGATGACAAGGTTTCCCAAGTCTCTTGTGATGTCTTACAGTTCCTAATGTGTGGTAAAAGAAAATCAGAGATGGAGTTGAGTAAATAAGACCTTGCCAATGCATCCTTAGCACACCATGTGTTGAGCCTTTCATGTTCTTCCTTTGTTGGTAATCCTCTTGTTTTGAATGAGGGCAATTCTTCATCTCCTGAGATGTATCCATAAAGACTCCTTTCTTGTAGGTAGGTCTTCATCCTTAGAGACCATGCCTAATAGTTGTTCCTGTCCAATTTATCAATAAATGAAGGAAAACCATCTCCCATTTTACCTTAGTTTGCTCTGATACCACTGTTGGGAAAGATGGATGGACACTCTAAGAGATTGAGTAGGTACTGCCAAAACCTGCTTTGTACCAGCCCTCTAATGGTTCAGAGTTGATAAGTAGACCTCCTTAGCTTTCCAATGACACCATAAAATGGCATATGTACTTTGGAAATGATGTGTGTAAAGATTAAATCAAAACAGATAACTTTGGACTTCAAGATCTCAAGAAAACCTTCTATTTATGTCTTGACAGCTGCTGGATCTTTTGCTGAGTATGACCAGCACAGTAGGAATTGGAAAAATTCCTTTTAGGAGTATTTAATTAGCTTAGCAACTAACTATTCCAAGTGGAATGATGTAAAAAGATCAACTATGCTCAGAGAAATCAATTTAGCAAATAAACTTTTACCCTCGATTTTTTAGGACTATTGCAGTCAATGACCAGTGATCACCTCGATGAGCTTTTCCCTGAAATGGCTGAATAGAATCTCTTCAAATATTGATACTATGTAAAGAACGCTTAGCTGAATCCAACAAGCTTTGAATCTTTGAATTTGGTGGAGAAATGACTGAGATATGCACTCCACAAGTTGACAGACTTTCAAGTAGTATGACAGAGTACTCAGAAATGACTAATGAAGATATATATATTAATGAACACTTGTATACAAATCCATTGGCATGAAGATCATTGCCTAATGGTGTAGATAGGTGTGGGGTAGAGTGTAGGCCTCACACACACTCAAGAACAGTAATGAGAAGCTCGAGAGTGATGAGTTCTAACCGCGACTTTTCCATGACCACTTTTATAGTGATTGAGTAGAAATTTGAATTCAAATTCAAACTTTTGGCTCCCTATGATCAAGCTCCTATATCCTAGGAGATATTCCTTCAATCAAAAGCTAACTTTTTTCCATAAATCCTTTTGGTAGGTGTTTACAAAGATTCCAAGTCAAATATGACTTTTACAAAGAAGTAAAGTGGTAATTAACCACTAGCAATAGTTCCTATGCTTCTCCATTTGTGTATGGACTTCAATGTATCCATCAAGACAAATGTGTAGGCTTGTGAATTACACCAACATTTTGGGATTTACAGTTCTATTGTTTTCTTGTTCCCGATCCGGTTGTTTTTCTTTTCGTTCCTTCGTTTGAGCTCGTGTAATGGCCTTTAAAGGCACGGTGTATTCCTTATCACCTCTAGGTGCTTCTATCACTTCAATTACATTAATAGGTGCAGTGTCTTGGACTTTGGTGGGATTCTTTGGGCAGTCTCTGAAAAGATGTTCCTTCCCACACTCATTGCAATACCCTTCATAAGTCCTAGGTGGTGGTGGGTTGTAAGGTCGGGTGCATTCTCTAATAAAATGATCTCCTCCGCATCTATAACATGGTCCTCTCGGCACAGGCGATCTAATGGGTGGTCTCCCAGGTGTGGGTGCTTTGGGTGCAGTGTACATTAAAGTAGCTACCTCCGTTCCATAAGCTTGATCATAGCCTTCATATCCATAGTATGCCGAATCATATGCTGGTTCATACTCCAACATGTTGGTTTCATAGGGATAGTAGTCTCCTGGGGATAGCTCGTATCCAGGGTTTGCTGATTCTACACTGGTCATCGTTGAGGCTGGCACTATGGCTCTTTCCAAAATTTCTTCTGGCTGGGCATACTTCACAGGTACCACATGTTGGGGCTGTGATAGTTGTGGTCTTAACACTGGTTGGGGTTGTGGATGTTGTGCTTGCTCATATGGTCTCGGTGCTCCTGGTGGTGTTGGGTAGGAATTGTACTTGGCCATATCTCTGCCTGGTTCTCTTGGTAGATATCCATATGGCTGATATTGAGGCGGTTGTAGAGGTCATGTCTGCCTATTGAATGGGCAGTTTCCCATGGTGTGATTAGTGTATTTTTGTTCTATGTGACAGTACAAGGCAGTTCCTGGGTAATGTTGTCTATTGTAGGGGTATGTTTGAGGTACTCCGGCTCCTCCTCGGATGCACAAATGAGTGGGGTGATCTCCTCCACATAGACTACATCTTCTTAACATAGGCAGTCTTAAGGGTGGGTGTTGGAAATTCCTCTATCCTTGGACTCCCAATTTCTTTGCCACCAGTTCGGCTAATTCCTCCACATTACTGGAGTTGGATGTAATTGTACTCCGAGAGTCTTTTGATTTAGTGGGGCTGGGCATGCTCTTGAGATCCTCTGCTAGATTGTCTTCTAGATCGATACACTCTTGAAGACACTCACTCAGGGTTTGTAACCTCTTCACGTAAACTAGCGTTCTTAGAGTTTCGTTTGTTAATCCATCCAAGAATAATGAAATCATTTTTTGTTGAGTGGGTCTCTCTACTACTGGACATCTATCAACATACTGATTGAGTCTTCGGGCAGCTCTTTTCACAGTTTCATTAGGGTTCTATTTAAAACTATGGGTTAAAGATGTAGAATTGTGTTTAATCCCTCTCTTAGTGAATTCCCCAATGAATTCTTGAAAGAATTTCTCCATATCTCCAAATTGGTTGGGGTCTAATGGTTGGAACCAAGTCAGAGCCGTTCCTGTGAGGGTGAGTCCAAAAGACTCATACTGCACAAAGAAGTCATCTACTTGTTCTACTCTTAGAACTTGTTTAAATTCAGCAATGTGATCATAAGGTTCTCCCAATCCATCATAATGATTCCTCACACATTTGGCCACCTGAATAGGTCTCAATCTTCTCATTGGTTCTGAGTGTCTAGGCATTACAGGGAAGGCGGGAATCGTTGGTCTAATTGGGGGCATTCCAGGCTGCACCCCCATTGGTGGTCGTGGCCTTACCGGAGGTCGGTATTGATTTCCTATTCCAAGGTGGGTCTGATTTTGTGGTTGCACTGCGAATTGTACGTGAGCACGGTTAGGAACACTCCGTTGGCTAGTTTGTCCCGACATTGTGTGCTCTGCCTCTTGTTGGGTTTTGAAGGGGTTCTGAGAGGTGGTTGCCTGCTCTCTCTGAGGAAATACAGGCAGTCCCATGTATTTCAATCGAGCCCTGTCTATGGCATCTACCAACCAATACCTTCTCTGGTTCTTATCTAGGTATGTTATTCTAGTCTCGTCTTCCAGATCCTTTAACTCATAAAATGTCATCGGGCTTTCTTCTCTTCCTTGAGCTGGTGAGTCAGTTTGAAGCAACAAGTCCAGACCATGGATCAAATAGACTTCCAGTATTAGTCGTCTTGAGGTATTAAGTCCTCTCTCAAGACTCGCGTCACTTGGGACTTGCCTCTAGGGGTCGTCACTGACTCCTCAGAGTTTGGTCTCCCCGAGTTTTCTTATCCCACTAGCTCTCCCCTCACATTGATCAAATCCGGGTATTCAGTCACTATGTAAATGTGACCCAGCTTGTCCATGTATGCTCCTCCTTCATACTTAACAGCCGATCTGGGCACAATTGTTGCATCCATGGAAGTCACCATCCTAGCCACAGATCTATTTAAACCATCCAAGTAGATGGGGATCTCCTGGGGATTAGTAGAAACGTACTGTAAAGAAGTGCGATATTCTCCTTCTACAGTGGTCATGAATTTTCTACCCGGAGTGGGACCCTGCATGTCTTCTGAAGCCATGGGTATCTCCTCCTCTAAGTCACTAGAGGTGTCTGAATAGACTGAGCGGTGACTGACCTGAGCGGCACTTCCCACAGAAGATATGACACTTCTCCGGCTACCTAGCACCCTTCCTGACCTCAAGTTCATTCACCCTCCTGGGGATCTCTAGGTCTCTAAAACTCTCCCTAAGTGGCTCCTAGAATGCCTCAAAATTGCCTTTGAAAATGCTCTAAAAGTTCTGGGCAATACCACTTTCGGTGATATTGCACCAGGTGATACTACTCGTCAGACGATACGATACCACTTCTCTAAGCGATACGATACTATAGCAACAAATGATACGATACTGATGTTGAGCACGACACCCTGGCGATACAATACCTCAAGTCTAAACGATACGATACCAAATCTAGTCAAGATATGATACCTATGGAGTCCACGATATGTTAAACGTCGCTTGCCGTCAGAAGAGCGTTTAAACATCTATTCGGGTTCTTGGGAGTGGAAGGGGTCTGTTAAACAGAGGCCCTATGCTTGATTTTCCCCAAAATAACCACTTCATACACAACAATATACTAATGTTCAAGAACTCTATCAAGAATCTATTTACGCTTCACAATCTTACTATCTGTAATCGGACTCTTCCAAAGCTTACCGAACACACTCCAGTTAATGCTCTCTCAGCGTACAGCGCAGGCAATATTCAGTACCGTAATACAAGATTACTTTTGTCTAGCTTAAAGAACTGATCCAACACAAACTACCGTACACAACAGAGTCAATAAAACTCAATCTGTACCGTGCAGGTGCGGATAATCCACCAGAACAGAAGATGCAGGATGATTCAGAATTCTCAACCACAGAGTACTGAACTGTCATTATTGGAGCATGGGCTTCATCAAACAACTTACAGAACATCAACAAAACAGAGAGACACAACAATACGCAACATTATCAGAACAATCACAACGGAAACTACACAGAACGATTCGCTCAGACAGACAATCTAGCGATCTTCTAGTCGTCTAGGTAAATCACAAACGAACAGGTATCGATAAACAAACAAGACAGCGATGAGAACAGAATACTCAGAATTACTCAACGCACACCACAACAACGTTACAGATCAATCACCCAGACAGACAGTCTGGTGATCCCACTGATCAACACCGAAGCGTCTCTTTTTCATTGATTTATAAAGATTACAAACATCTTTGTAACAACCTTTCGTTCGTGCGGAATATGAAAAGATTCAGTCTTTACAATTGCCAATCCGGCGGTCGACTAACAGATACGATACCAAAAAACTGGACGATACGATACTATGGTTACAGACGATACGATATCACTTTTATAGACGATACGATACTGCTACTGATCACGATACGATACTGGACTTCTCACGCAATATGATACCAATGCAGTTGGCGATACGATACCGCCAATTTGCACGATACGACCTCCAAACTGGACGATACGATCTTGGGTGCATGATACGATACCAACTCTGTGGGCAATACGATACCAAAATCAGCTACGATACGATACTGAAATTCGACACGATACGACACTTGAGTTTTGCACGATACGATACTACTACTGAGCTTGATACGATACTCGACTTCTCACGTGATACGATACCACTGCAAGTGGCGATACGATACCACCAACTTGCACGATACGATACTAAAATGGTATCGCGATACAATACCGGGGAAGAGAGACGATACGATACCAAAAGTGGATCGTGATACGATACCACTTTGGTAAAGTGCGATCGTGATACCAACCAGGCGATACGATACCACAAGTGGTATCGCGATACCAAGCTAGTAATCGACGATACGATACTTTGGCGAGTATCGCGATACCTCAAAATTCAAAAAAAAATTTCCCCCTTGGCTCTTCTCTCACCCCTCTTCACTCGTAGCCTGCTGTCTCACTCAAAGAAGTTCAAAAAACACTCTGTGCCACCCCGCGATACCGATCGAAACTTTAATCACGTGTGTGAGCACTTCTATTGTGTTTTTGCTATTGGAATCTTATGGGAGCTCACCTCTGTGATGTCTTGCTTGTGCTTTGAGCTCACTAGCTAGCTTGGAAGGCCTGGAGAGCGCGATACTACATCGACGATTCCAATCGCTGCTTGGAGACGATACCACTTTTTGAGCAAATGAGAAATGAGCTAAAATTTTTTGGTTTTTATACTTTTTGGAGACTAAAACTTAACTACACTAATTTGGCAATTTTTTTGGGATTTTTCTTGGTAATGTTGGCTTACTCCTACTCCACTTCTCTTCCTAACCTAACCCTAACTCTTTCTTCTCTCCTCTCTCCTAACCCTAAACCTAAAATCTCATTACACACACCTCTCGGATGTGAAGTAACAAGTGCTAATGTGTTTGACTACTTGCCACTGAACGAGTTCACTTCTACAAGTACGATTTCGTCACTCTCAAACTATAACCATCACGATGGCAACTTGATTGAGTTGTTCCCCGGCAACGGCGCCAAAAACATGTGTACCTAAGTCAAGAAGTCTTAGGAACGTGTGCCAAAGAGACTAAATCTCATTTGCCACACAAGTGTGTACAGTGGGAATTGACACACACTTATTTGTCAATCCGATGGAACGACCTAACCAAGTGTATGAGGACATGTGCACACGTGATGGGAAAAGAAGTGGTTCAGCTCACATGCATGAGAAATGACTAATCTACCTCTCCAACTCACTTAAATACTGAAAGTGTCTGTCGCGATACCACTTACAATAGTTTTCACTAAATCGAGGATTTCTCCCAGCTCCGAACTCCGAATATGACAATAGTGGGTTCCTTTCGAAGCTCTCAGTGAGACGCATCTAATGAAGGTAGCTTCACTCGATTTTGACAAGTGTACTTCAAGTTATGACCAAAATAGTGAATGGCAGGAAACACCCACACTCACTCCACAACTTCTACTATCTCTCACACACACACTATAGTAGCTCAAAAACAGTGGGGAGGGGTAGACAACAGTCCTACGCACACATTCCAAGCATTACACACACATAGAAGATCAAAGAGAAGATGAAAATTTGCAAGAAAGAAGCAATTTTGAAAATCAGGAGCTCTCCTTCTTCACAATGGCAAAAAGTCTCTACAAAGAGTCACAAAGTGACTTATATACATGTGCCCTAAAAATGGTCCTTTCACACAAGTGACCTGCACTTTATTGACTAATTTCTTTTCTCCTACTATTTTACAAAAGGTATATTACAATGATTTGGGATTATGCATCTAGACGACTCCTCTAGTGCATTTACAAGGCTTGAGGGAATTTCCTAAGACTTTGAAGAAGAAAGAAAATATGCCCATTAATTTGAAAATTTTGGGGCTCCCCTTTCGTGCCTCTTTGCTCTGCAACACTCTCCCCCTCTTTGTCTCTGTCGTCCCTTGATAGGCTTTTGCTTCTCGTTTGCTCCTTAGATCCTTATATCACATATCTCGGTTGCTGTATTAAGTCGGGCTGCCACGCACACCATCAGTGACTAAGAATACACATCTGACCTGTTGTATTGCTTTGAGCCTGTACTCTCTCTGCCACTACACGCTATCAGTGGGAGGATTATTACCTCCCAAGTATAGACTTGCACTTCTTCATGGATACTTTGTGGCCCTGGCCCATCCTTCCCATGAAATTTCTTGTTGTCATTGTTATTTAATTCCATTCCTCAGGACCTGGGTGTTAGGCGTTGTTGCCTGATGCGTGCCCCTACGGGCTTTGGGGAGAGGGTGGTTCTTTTGCTTTATAATCTTTATTCTTTACTGAGCAATTTTTGTCTTTGATTTTCTTCATCTTCTCTTCTTGCTTGATTCCCCTTCCACAAGATACATATACATATACATATACATATACATATACATGTACATGTACATGTACATATACATATACATATACATATACATATACATATACATATACATATACATATACATATACATATACATATACATATACATATACATATACATATACATATACATATACATATACATATACATATACATATACATATACATATACATATACATATACATATACATATACATATACATATTGTTAGCACTTTTAGTCCAAGGAAAAATATCCTTACACACGCTTTGGGTTCACTCTTTTTCCTTGCACTATGTCACTTTCTTTTCCTCTAGGTCATTTAATAATATTCAAATGTAGACATGGGAAGAGGAGAAAATGGAGACTTGAATCCAACCACAACCTAAAACCCCCAACTCCAAGGACTACTTCTCGTGATGGCACCCGGTCTCACCCACACTTCCTTATTCCACTCACTCTATTCTTGTTCCTCTCTTTACTTCCCTCGTTCTTTTCCACTCACTTTTCCGTTACCTCGCTCTCCTCTTAGCACCCTTGTTCTCTCATACCTTCACAACTCCTTTCATTCTTTTCTCCCATTTTTCTTCACTCTCGTGGAATTCGCTCACATTCCCTCGCTTACACCCACCCTTTCTCATACATATTTTGGCACACACACATTCACATACATACACTCCTCCGCTGCCTCTCACTCATGAGTGTATGCACCCCCCCCCGCCCTTTTCTTTCACTTTCTTTCTCTTAAACTCATTTTACATATGCACTCACGCACACCCCTCTTTTCTCTTTTCTCCACCTTCCTTCGTTCACACACACACACAAATAAAAGCCTGCACCTAGCGACATCCAACCGCCCTTCCACACATTCCCGAGCACCCTCCTTCCACACACCTCACAACCTCTAGCACCCTTCACACTCACTTTCACCTATGCACTCCTGCACACACGCTTATATTCTCGTATACACCTACATCCGCACACACCATCATGCACATACCCATTTGTCTTCCACACCCACTCATGCTCCCTCCCTTTCTCAAACAATTTTCACTCTCCCCCCTTTTCTTGGTTCCAAATTATTTTTAACTCTAACCGTTAACAGTAAGGTTTGGTCACAACCTGAATATCTAACTAGGATTTCATCGTCACCTTGTAGATGCAAGAAAATCTCCACTAGACACCTCTAGTATTTTCAAATCAACCTTCTTGGGGGTTATATATGTTCTCATCCCAAGTAATAACGTTGGCCTTACTGAAGGGACATTCATTAATCCCTATTTCGAAGCATAGATTCACCGAAAGAATTCTAGGCAGTAAGGCACATGAAGAACAAAAAAAAATTTTAGACCTGGTGAATGGGCAACAAAAAGGCAAGTTTCAGCTACCTTGTATGTCCTCAACAAATCATGTCATAGTCTGGTTCGCTCATCTTCCTGCGTGCTATGTACTGACATCAGAAATAGATTCTCCTATGTCAATTCATTATAGCAGTTCATCAAGCGTACGTTCCAAGCATGGGGAAGGGAGGATTATGTATGTCATGCATGTACACACATCAAGTACATCACAATCTTGCACGCACAAACTAGAAAACTCGAGCTCTCTTCCACATAAAATAGTCGTACCAATTCAAGAATTCAGATTTTATGTCTGACATCATACAACTATACCAAAAGTGCAGAACCTTAAGGTTTCAGAAGACTCGAGTTCCTCATCACCATTGAGTCCAGAGCTTAGTGAGTGTGGCTATAGATGATGCAAAAGAAACAAGCACGTGCGCATTAGGCAAACACTTCAGCCCGAAACAGGGACACCATCCTTGCAACAGGAGTACACCTTTATAAGGTCATCAATGTGCATTGCATTTCAGAAAAACATATACAGCAGGGATGATCTCTCCCTTTCTATAGTCGCCTAGACTTCTGAAAGGGGTTGACAGTGAAAAGTCTGCTCAAACATACCTGGTGTGTAATCGATGCTGCGCTCAGTCAAGCTACGAACTTCTCCTCCATACAAGAACTACACTAATCATGCCAAGCTTGTTGTACAAAAGGCCACCAAACCTCCTCCTTCACCGTCCGTAAAAAATAGTCCTCAAAAACTTTTCTCTGGCTGTTCTGCCTAGTATTACCAGGTCCTTCTTCAAATCAGCTCCTCCTTGGACTGGTTGCCCGATGCGCCCATGCTTCCCAAGGCAGTCCTAGAAAAAAACCTGTGTTGTGTTGCCCTCCAGCCCCTTTTTGCCAAAAGTGTAACTCCAACTGCCTCCGTCGAAGGGATTTCATGCCCTAGGAATAGATCTTCTTAATCAAGCCGAAGATATTCTGGAGCTCTCAGATCAACTGAACCACCATCTTTCCCTTCCGCGTAACGAACAAACATTATTTGGGTTCTGCACAATTGTCTATCCAACACCGTCGTCAAAGCAACTGAGAGAAAAACTCCGTCCCTCTGATGCTGATGGTTGAACAAGCAATCATCTTGCACGTGCTCATTCGAGGGTTCGACCTCTCTGTGTGTGCTCTACTCTCCTACCCACAGATGGCGTTTTCCGATGACTTCCCAATCATCATGCCTTCCTTTGATGTCGGTCACTGAAGAGAATACACAAAGTTAGCCAGTCGAAGGGGGAAAAGCCCCTGCGCACTGTCTGCTGCTCCCCTTTTATCCAATTTCCCTTCCCCTGGTGTGTCGTTTCCCATTCCCCAGACCTCCAGCCCCCATTGCTTTGTGAGATAGCCCCCAAAAATGATAGCGCTCCCCCCTCTTTCATGTCCCCCATGCCATCTTCATTATCCTGACATGTCAGGGGTATTCCCCTCCTCAGAGCAGGCCAAGATTTTCCTCACACAGAAGAATTACCCCCCAACCGTCGATAGACAGAGTCTTCCGCATGCGGAGTAAAGATGTCCGTCCTCCCCAAAAAACATCTCCAAGCTTTTGAACCTCATAAAGGTCTTGTTGAGCATATGCACATCACTTAGAGCACCATAGTCTTCAATATACAAGGGCGGTATAACCTCCTGATTCCAGTTACTTGAAGCACATGATAGCTTCAACACCACAACCATGCCCCACATATCATGTCAACCAAAACACTGCTAACAGAGATATGTCCCTCTAAGAATGCATGCATTTCAACTTCAGAATGCCGCTCCAAACCCCTCAAAATCACATCCTAACTTTCCACATGCTTCCAAGAGGCAAATAAAGATTACCACATGTGGAAGGTCCCCCCCCCCGATTGCGTCCCTTCATATGCATTGAGTACCTGCTCAACTCTGCCTTGGTCTCTATATCCTGCAACCTTTACATTCCAGGAGACGGTGTTCCTATGGAGGAGCTCCTCAGGCACTTCATGTGCTTTACAAGG
This sequence comes from Ceratopteris richardii, assembly GCA_020310875.1. Taxonomy (NCBI): domain Eukaryota; kingdom Viridiplantae; phylum Streptophyta; class Polypodiopsida; order Polypodiales; family Pteridaceae; genus Ceratopteris; species Ceratopteris richardii. Next base: position 80,227,498 of record CM035430.1, on the reverse strand, counting down.
GCACCACTCATGTGATTAATCGATTTGCAATTGGGTGCTCAGACAGTCCCATGAAGAACTTCCCCTGAGGGATTCGCCCACTGTATCATTAACGATTTGCATAGACATATGTTCAGAATTCACCAGAGCGATCCTGTCACCATGAAAAGTTACATAGTCAAAGGGAACCATGATCATATCCAACCCTGCATTTTCCTTTCTTTCCAAACATTTCCATGCCTCCCCTATGGACTCCTACTTTGTATATCCTTCTGTTCACAACATTCAACATGTTACCAACGGACGGGTGCTGCCCTTGGTGTGGGCCCAATCAAACTTGCAATGTGTCTAAATCTCACACATATATCCCTTAACACATCAAAAATAACAACTCATGTAGCTAACATACTCCCCTCTTCTGCTCGCGAAGTCGTCCTCGACGAGCCAATGCGTGCCTGCACTCAAGCTGATGATTAGTCCTCTTCAAAAACATATGGAGAGTTTATCATCACTGATATGCTTTCATAATTATATGCATCACATTTCCCTTCTCCTATTCACTCACTCACCTCTTCTACTCTTCCCCATGTTCAAGCACCTAGCATTATGCACACACATACCCACATCGTGGGTTACACATTCTCACTCGCGCTCACTGATCTCTCCATGCATTCCAACAAAAGACACATGACAGCCACAGTCAAGTCCTCATGCGATCACCTTTTACATCTCTATCTCATCTCTCCTCTACATCTTGCCACATGTAAGTCCATGCAAACACACATATGCACCATGCCGCATACCATGTCCTCAACCATATCCATATACTTACATTCCCTTCACCATCCTATTTTCAACCATGGAATCACAAAAACCATGCTTACATCCTTGTCACCACTTCATTGGCTTGATCACTTCATACCTTACTTACCATCCGTGGCACTCTTCCTTTGGCCCGTGTTCCTGCATCACCCATCAAAACCAAATTCAACCATCACAAAAAAGCTTACCATATATAGACGTACCAGACATGATCCTTCTTTTCCATTGCACCTGCAACCTCACACAACTCAACAAAAAGGTAAGTACCAACGATGTATCAAAACCAAAATCATCATGTATAATCCACATGCATATAGGCATCCTTCCTAGCTAATCATATGCAAACAAGACGAAGTCTGACACAAAACCGAATTCGTGCAATCAAAAGAGACCAACTCCAAAAATAGAACGTGGCCGAAGTAAAAGAATCAGAGCGGTATACCTCATTGCCATCTTCAGAAAGGACCTGTTGACAAAAAATAGAAAAGCCAAATACAGTTAGCAGGTAGCAAGCAAGTCAAATACACATGTGAATACCGGTCCTCGTTGGCGTCGATGTTAGGCAGATCGATCTATCAACAATCACAAAAAGATCACAAAAACATATACATGCATGGCACACCCGTCTAGACGATCATCGTCCTCCTCCTTTCTCTCTCTCCCCCTCAAGGATGGGAACACAAAGGCTTTTCTTTTCTTTTTCTTATTTGTATTTATTTACACACGAGTTGGCCTATGCGGCAACCGGATGCGACTCATGGCCCTAACCGCCCAGCTAGGTTCGTTCCACCCATCTACCGGCGTAGCATAGCGCGCAACGACATAGATGCACGATGTATAAACACACACGAAAGGGCTTGCCCATAGCGAAGCTGTGCGGCTTGTGGTCTCGTCCGCCTGGCCGAGATGGCTCCACTTACTTGTCAACCCACTATGGCACGAAGCACCAAAACACATACACATACTCCAGCACCTATGGCGAAACTAGCGTCGGTTCGCAGTCCTGACCGCCCGGCCAGGTGGACTCTGCTCGCCTACTAGCCCGGCATAGCGTGCTGGCACATGTATAGACACGATGTTTTTGCTTTTTCTTTTTGTTTTGTGTTTTTCTCTTTTTTTTCTTCTTTTCTTTTCTTTTCCTTTTTCTGTTCCCCTCAAAAGAACCCTGAGAGTTAGGGAGAGGCAAAAAGGAGCACTCCCCCACATGTCCCATACGACAAGCATACAAAAAATGCAAACAAAACAGACTCCTGATAGATCGATCTTCCTGTTGTCTTCGCTTCCTCAGACACGACACTCAAATGGTATACTCGACTGCCTACGACCTAACTGACTGACACTTAGCTGTTCATTCCCTTGCAAGGCCTCTCTTCCAACGACTCTGCTGTAAAACCGACTCCTGGTATACCTCGTCAGCCATGGGTCGTCTAGTCTTCAGCAATCCCGCGTAGCAACACACTCGGTCAAAAAAGTTCTATGATCCCTGAAAACAAAAGGTAAGTTGTTTGCTAAAGTAGAGGAAGCCTCTCTCTTTTTGTTCTCGTATCCACTCGCACATCCCTCGTAAGAAGACCCAAATCATGCAAAAAGTTGCCATCACCCAACGGCTCACTCGAAGCCCTCTCTGTACGTAGTCACACGTCGGTCCTTGTAGTTTTTGCTCGCTATCCAGACCTCTGTCCCCATCAACCCTCGATTGAATAACTATGGCATGTTCAACACGAGTCGCTCCTGACTCCTTCAGGCCCTCGCCATTCTTGCTCGTATTCTGTGTACGGAGCACTTTCTTCACTGTGTCCTGTTCCTTCTCTTTCGATGCATGACCTTTCTCAAGTCCTCCATGTCTAGAATTCTTCTTTTTACAACCACCCCGGATCTCCTCATTCTTGCATTTCCCAAGGTTTTCTCTTTGATCAACTGCTCCCTTACTAGGACTATCGTGATCTCCACACCACTTTTCTTTCTCGGATTTACTTCCGCCCTCGTCGATGTGTAAGTTATACTCGCCCATCTTCGGTTGGCCTCGCCTAGTTGTTTGTAAGTTAAATCCGTCTTGCAATAGGCTTTTGTAATTTTCTACTTTCAGGGAAAACTTTTCACGCACTTTTTCACGCACCTCATTTTCAGCCACTTTCTTTTCCAATTCTTTGATCGGAACTGTTTTCTTAGTATTTTCCTTAGGGGTCACTTGCATTTGTATTCGGTCGGTTTTGGGCCCAATAGTAATAAACCCCGTTCTCCAATCATGTACACAATCAGCCTGCATCAGCCATGGTCGTCCCAATAGTATAGAAAATGTAGTTTCGGTGGATCTTGGTCTCACAACCAAGTAGTCGACGGGGAATTCGATTCCACCAACAATAGTTTGCACATTTCAAATTAATCCTGCAGGCTTTACCTGCGTCTAGTTAGCCATTCGGAGAGACATTGGGGTATGCTCCAGTTGTGTCAATCCCAATGCTTTCATCATGTATTCTGTCATTAGGTTCACTGCAGCTCCGCTATCCAATTGCGCACCTGGAACCGCATATCCATTGATCTCCACTGTGACTGCAGGGGCATTCGAGTCCACTTGATTCGTAATACTTTGGATCGTCCCTAAGATCACCTCGTCCACTTTTTCTTTTCTTTTCGCTTTCCTTGACTTCTTGAAAAACTCATTGTAGAACTGCTTTCTGCAGGTTGGCGAACACCTTAGTAATGTGGCCAAATCCAAAGTGACTTCGGTCTCGGCAAGCCTTTGTACAATGTCCATCCCCACTTCTGCTTGCTTCTTTTTTGGCAACTTCTCTTGGACTTTTAGCCTTTCTGGAAATGGTGGGATACCCGGTACAAATTTTCGTGTGATTGGTGGAAGGACCTCCACCTCGTCCTCTTCATCTAAACCCCTTTGCCTATGAGTCTCGTCCTCGTCATTCACTTGAACTTGGTTTCCTCGTGTATACTCTTGTGTGCGAGTGACCACAGCAACCATCGGTTCTTTACCTTTCTCTTTTCCTTGATTTGCCTCCACATGGTGGGTAGAGGTGCTAGCTCCTGGGTCCAATTCCCTAATTACTACTCCAGTATTGGGCACTCTGCCTTGAGGTTGCATCATCGGTTGTGGTTGCGGCTGTGCGTAGATGGACGTATCAACCCCTCTTTGTCCTTGGCCATAATCGTTTCTTCGTTGCGGGCAATCAACATCATAATGGCCCTCCCTACTACAATATTGGCACATCGGTGTGAAGTCTTCTTGCTTCCTTGCATTCAGACAATGTGCTTGTATATGCCCAAGGCACCCACATCGCCAACACTCTGGTGGTCCCATTCGCCTTTGATTTTGTGGTTCAGGCCTTTGATATCCGCCTGCTTGGCCTTGGCCTCCATAAGCATACGTGGGTCTAGTCCCCCATCTAGGCATGGGAGGTTCACTTTGGCCCGGTAATCCTTGATAAGCAGAGTTCCTATTGTTTAGCCACCTTCCCTTATCACGACACTCATCTTTAGTGTGATTGTTCCTCCTGCAAAAGTTGCAAAAGATTCTTGGTTCTACATACAGTCTCGAAACTGTAGGACATTCTGTGGCCATGTGCCCATATCCTCGGCATTTCGCACAAAAGATGTTTGATCTAAACACTCCTTGACTTGGCTCGGGTGCCACTTCTTGCCTTACTGCATATGCTTCATGAGTTAGAGTGGCAACTTTTACCGCCTGAACCACAATTTCGATAATCCTTTCTTCGGTCAATGCCGGCTTCACCTCTTGGGGCGTGTTTGTAGCGGCCATAAATGCCGGTGGAGTTGCAGCAGGATTTGCTTGAGTAGTGCCACTTGTAGGCCTAGCGTTTGTACTTAGCATTGGTTCAAATAAAAGTTCTTGCCTTTGTTGTTGGCCAAGTTGAACCTCTTCCCACATGCGAGCAACATCTTTGGCAGCCACCAATGTCGCCGGTCGGCTCAAACTGATATGCTGTTGAGCGCTTGGATCTCTAAGGCCCGCAATAAATCTTCGTTTCAAGGTATCTTCATTTGGGGCATTCGCGCCCATCTTCCTTACCAAGGTTTCCATCCTCTGGATATAGTTATCGATGCCCTCGTTTACCCCCTGCCGGAGATAATCCATTTGTTGAGCTAGACGATCTTGGAACCCTTGCCTACGAAACTTAGCCAAAAAGGCATCCTTTAGCATTTGATAAGTTCGCCTTCATGGCTCTTCCAAGTTCTCATACCAGTTGGAAGCCTCATGGCTGGCAAGATCCGAAGTCTTTGCGCTTGGTCAACCACTTCATTTGCTTCACACGTGACCTCGAACAATTGGATAAAGCTATCCAGATCCTCATCCCACAATCCCGAGAATTTAGGAAAATCCCCTAAACGCACTTGGACTCGGTGTGCCATTTCAAACAGTGGCGTAATGTCAATATCCTCACGGTCCCAAAAATTTAGTGCACGCGGCCTTAGGATCCCTCCTTCAAACTTTTGCACTTGATTCGCGACCCTCCTATGGGAGTACACTTTTTTGGTGGGTTTCTTCCAGCTAGTTGAGGTCGACTCTCCCTGTGACTCCCACCTTTGCCTTTCTCTTTCAAGGGCTCGTCTCTGAGCGCGCTCTTCTCTTTCCGTTCGCGTTTCTCCTAAGGATGAGCTCCCCTCGCTCATGTACTAGATCCGGGGTCCGCAAGCTCGGCCAACATGTGGTGCTAGACGAACCTATGGCACTCTCTTATAGAGATGTACCAAGCTTTTCCCGACAGGCGCACCAAAATGTTAGCACTTTTAGTCCAAGGGAAAATATCCTTACACACGCTTTGGGTTCACTCTTTTTCCTTGCACTATGTCACTTTCTTTTCCTCTAGGTCATTTAATAATATTCAAATGTAGACATGGGAAGAGGAGAAAATGGAGACTTGAATCCAACCACAACCTAAAACCCCCAACTCCAACCTTCCCCGGAGAATTGAAGCTTGAGGGGGAGTGTTAAAAGTCAAGCTTCAAGCTACAAATTCGTGGGGAATCTTTTATGGACATGTGGAGCAATCAAAGGAAACAAAAAGCCACGAGATTCCATCAAGAAAAGTCACTCAACAACTCCCCAAGTCATCTCAACTAATTCCTCCAAGTTAGGAGGCTGATTTGGAAAGGTAGTTCCTAGATTTTATGGGCACACTTCTCACTATAAAAGGAGCATGTATCCCGACTTCTTTTGGGCCATATTTTTGGAGTTTTAGCTCATGTAAAGTGAGCACTAAATGCTAGAGTTGTGATAAGCAAGCCCCTTGCTTGCTTGTTTGTTTTCTTTTAGTAGGCATATCTATGTGTGAGCGCAGGTAGTGTTGCAACTCTCTACCCCTGAGTTGTTAGCATTGGTTCTCCCTCATATTGTATCCATTTGATGTAATTCTTGTCTCATTGGATAGCTATTAGAGTCTATTTTAGCTCAAACATTCTTTGGATCATTATCTGAGTAATCTGGGACCAACATTCATTTTAGTGAAGTTGTGTGATTGATATCTCTCTTGGTGTGTAGGCTCTGTTGGAAATATTTTGCTCTCTGATGTAAGGGCTGGTTCTCCTTCTATATGTATCCATTTGCTATGATTTTGGTGTCATTGAGTAGCTATTAGAGTCCTCTAAAGTTGACCCAAGTTTGAGATTCATTCTCTGTATAATCTATGAGAAAAGCTTACTAGAGTGAAGTGAGGTATCTGCTTGACTGGCAGTTGTGAGCGTTC
>CM035430.1:80188483-80215983 GCA_020310875.1 Ceratopteris richardii | reverse complement strand
TTTGCAAGAGCACAAGGTGTCCATCTAAGGAAAGCTTTGGATTGAGGTAACCTCAGAGCCTCATTTTCATTTTACACACATTGGAGCATTAGCCAAGGGCTAGGTCAAGTATCAAAGACTAGATATGGGAGACTTCAACACTCAAATTGAAAAGCTAGACAAAGGTAACTATCAACCATGGAGATTTAGGGTCTCCAACTATCTTATGGGCAAGGGCCTTTGGGGGTTGATTAGTGGAAGTGAACCAAGACCTAGGTTGGATGAGAATCCAACCAATGACCAGAGAAGGGCCTTTAGGGAATGGAATGAAAGAGACAAGAGGGTTATCTTTATTCTTTCCCAACACATTAGCAATAGCATGATCGGCCATATCCAAGACCTGGATTCAAGCATGAAGGTATGGGAGACACTTGAAAGGCTTTATTCAACAAGCACCAAAGCAAGGAAGATCCAACTCAAGAATGAGCTCAACAACCTTAGGAAGAGCTCAGGGAGTAGCATAAATGACTACATACTTAAGGTCAAGGAGTTATCAGATGCATTGGGATCCATTGGAAGCCACGTAGACGATGACGATCTTGTGGCTTATACTCTCAATGGTTTGAGAGATGATGAGAAGTGGAAACCCTTTACCACTTCAGTTTATGTAAGGGATAATCTTCCCGATTTTATAGCAATTGGTTGCTCTCATGGTCACCGAAGAAATGAACATAGGTGGAAGTTCAACTAAAAGCAAAGATGCACAAGTTTTCTATGCAGGTAATCAAAGGGGCAAAGGAAGACAAGGACAAGGAAGGGGCAAAGGAAGGTTTGGAGGAAGGCAAGGCCACTCAAGAAATCAAGGACATGACCAAGGCACCTCATCACAAAGAGGGAGAGGAAGATCAAGAGGAAGAGGAGGACGACATCAACAAAACAGGAATCAAGATGGCGAAGGATGTTACATATGTGGCAAGTTTGGCCACTATGCTAGAGATTGCTACCAAGGAGGAAACCAAAGGAACTATAATCAAGGTTCTTCATACAAAGGCCAAGGTAATTATGCTTCTACAAGTTCAGAAAATGACAATCTCTTGATGATGCACATGAATGGGAATTCAAGCAAAGTAGATAACACTTGGTATATTGATAGTGGATGTAGCAACCATATGAGTTGCAATACTTCTTGGTTTACTAATCTACATGTTCCCAAAGGTAAAGCACATGTAGAAACAGGTGATGATACAGCCCATGAGATCTCCCATGTTGGAGATGTAGCTTTGGATGACAAGGAGGAAGGAAGATGTCTCAAGGATGTCTTGCATGTACCTACCATCACAAAGAACTTGGTGTCCGTTGGGCAAATGGTTGAAAGAGGCTATCAAGTAAGGTTCAACAAAGGTGGATGCTTTGTGGAGAACCCTAAGCAAGGTTACAAGGTCATAGCAAGAGGAAAGAAGCAAGGGAGACTCTTCACTTTGGAGGTAAATTCTCATTCTACTCAACATGTCTACTTCACATATGGAAACAAGAGGATTTCGGAGTTGGACTTGTGGCACAAGAGGATAGGTCACATCAACATACAAAGAATGAAGGAAATGCAATTCAAGAGGCTGGTTGAAGGTCTTCCCAACTTCCAAGGACAAGGTATGAAGCATTTATGTGAATCTTGTCAACTAGGGAAGCAAGCGAGACTTCCATTCAAGAAGAGTGGCTACATAAGCCAACATCCATTGGAGTTGATACATACAGATGTGTGGGGGCCAACAAAAGAGCAATCCATTGGAGGTAACAAGTACTTTGTCACTTTTATAGATGATTGCACAAGGATGGTTTGGGTTTATTTCATCAAAAACAAATCAGATGTGTTTACATGTTTCAAAGCATTCAAGGCAATGGTAGAGAAGGAAACAGGTACATATATCAAGAAGCTAAGGTCCGATGGAGGGGGAGAATATTTCTCAAATGAGTTTTCTGATTTTTTAATGGATCAAGGCATCAAGAGGCAAGTAACATGCAGGTACACACCCCAACAAAATGGAGTAGCAGAGAGAAAGAATAGATACATTGCCGAGATCGCTAGAGCAATGCTTAATGAGATGAATGTACCTAACATGTTTTGGAGTGATGCAGCAAATACCGCCGTGTATCTAATGAATAGGGCTCCTACCTCAGGGATCCATGACTTGACACCATATCAAGCCTATTATGGTAAGAAACCTGATCTTTCCCACTTGAAGATATTTGGATGTACTTGTTATGTACATGTGCCAAGTGAATTGAGGCACAAGCTACAACCAAAGGCAGAAAAGTGTGTGTTTCTAGGATATTCAAATGATCATAAAGGTTACAGGTGCTTCAACCCAAATACAAAGGACTTGAGGATATCAAGGGATGTAGCATTTGATGAGCTACTCCCTTGGTATAAGAAGTATGATTGTATGCAGGACTATGAAGAAGAAAAGCATGGACATGATGAAGAACAAATCGACCTAGAGCTAAGCGGCCCAAGGTGTTCCATCAATGAAGATAGTTCAAGCATGAACTCACCATGGAGGGGGAGATCTTCATCAAGCTATGAAGCACAATCAATCAACAAAGGCAAAGCAACATTGGTGGAGTTGGATGAAGAAGGTAATGAAGTTGAAGATGATGAAGGACACATGATGGAGAAAGAAGCCACGTCAAAGAAAGAGATCAAGTTCCCAAGGCAAAGGAGGTTTATTCCTCCAAAAGGTGAAGAAAGGAAGTCTTCTAGAGTTAAGTATCCAACTCAAAGGTTTACTTATGATTCATACATGGCAACACATTATGCATATATGAACAAAGTAGTAGAAGATCATGAGCCCGATTGCTATGAAGATGCAAGCAGGTACACCGAATGGAAAGAGGCAATGCAAGAAGAGATCGACGCACTTGAGGAAAATCAAACATGGACTCTAGTGCCCAAGAAGGAGAACATGAAGGTAATAGGTAATAAGTGGGTGTATAAAGTAAAGAGGAATTCAGATGGATCTATTTCTAGGTTCAAAGCAAGATTGGTGGCCAAGGGTTTTGCACAAACCTATGGAGTGGACTTTGAAGAGACATTCAGCCCCGTGGCAAAGATGAGCACCATTAGGACACTCATTGCAATGGCTGCTAGCAAAGGATGGAAGCTCTTCCAATTGGATATCAAGAATGCCTTTCTCAATGGAGACTTGGAAGAAGAGGTATACATGGAGCAACCACTAGGTTTTGTTCATAAAGAGTTTCCACATCATGTTTGTAGGTTGAAGAAGGCACTTTATGGCCTAAAGCAAGCTCCAAGGGCTTGGAACCAAAGATTGGTGGACTATTTGATCAAATGTGGTTACAATCAATGCAAGGCGGATCCATCTCTCTTCATCAAACAAAGAGGAGAACTTGTGGTCTACATGTGTGTGTATGTAGATGATCTTATCATTACAGGTAATGATACAAAGGGCATTGAGGAGATCAAGGCAAAGCTTGGAAAGGAGTTCAGGATCTCTGATCTTGGAGATCTTAGGTATTTTCTTGGCATTGAAGTTGTATACAAAGAAGAAGGTATTATGCTCATACAAAGGAAGTATATTCTAGACCTACTTGAGAGGTTTGGGATGCTACATTGCAAGCCTATTTCAAATCCCATGGAAGTTAATGTAAAGCTAAGCTCCATTGATGGAGAGCCATTAGAGGATGTAACTTTGTATCGATCTATTGTAGGCTCTTTAAATTATGCCACAATAACCAGGCCTGACATAGCATATGGAGTTGGAGTGTTATCACAATTTATGCATAGTCCAAGGACTACACACTTGCAAGCTGCAAGAAGAATGTTGCGATATCTCAAAGCCACTATAAATGAAGGATTGTTCTACTCATTTGATGATGATATGCAGGTCAAAGCTTATTCCGATGCCGATTGGGCCGGTTCGAAGGAAGATAGAAGGAGTACAAGTGGTTACCTAGTCATGCTAGGTAGCAAGATCATCTCATGGATTTCAAAGAAGCAACCCACGGTCGCATTATCTTCCACCGAGGCTGAGTATAGAGCTTTGGCTCAAGTCACATGTGAGCTAATGTGGATTAAGAAGTTATTTATGGAGCTTAATTTGCAGGTTGACACATATCCAATTTTTTGTGACAACATGAGTAGCATTCATCTAGCATCGAACCCTGTCTATCATGCTAGAACCAAGCATATTGAAGTGCACTATCACTTCATAAGGGAAAAGGTGATATCCAAGGAAGTTTCAGTACATCATATTGGTACTAAGGACCAAGTTGCGGACATGTTTACAAAGGCTTTGGATGGGATGAAGATTTCAAAATTCAAGCAATGCATCAACATGAAGGAGCTTGGATGAGGATGAAGAATTGAAGCTTGAGGGGGAGTGTTAAAAGTCAAGCTTCAAGCTAAAAATTCGTGGGGAATCTTTTATGGACATGTGGAGCAATCAAAGGAAGCCAAAAGCCACGAGATTCCATCAAGAAAAGTCACTCAACCACTCCCCAAGTCATCTCAACTAATTCCTCCAAGTTAGGAGGCTGATTTGGAAAGGTAGTTCCTAGATTTTAGGGGCACACCTCTCACTATAAAAGGAGCATGTATCCCGACTTCTTTTGGGCCATCTTCTTGGAGTTTTAGCTCATGTAAAGTGAGCACTAAGTGCTGGAGTTGTGATAAGCAAGCCCCTTGCTTAAGCAACCCCCTTGCTTGCTTGTTTGTTTTCTTTTAGTAGGCATATCTATGTGTGTGCGCAGGCAGTGTTGCAACTCTCTACCCCTGAGTTGTTAGCATTGGTTCTCCCTCATATGGTATCCATTTGATGTAATTCTTGTCTCATTGGATAGCTATAAGAGTCTATTTTATGCTTACCAATTCTCTGGAGCATTCTCTGAGTAAGCTGGGAGCAACATTCATTTTAGTGAAGTTGTGTGATTGATATCTCTCTCTTTGTGTAGGCTCTGTTGGAAATATTTTGCTCTGTGTTGTAAGGGCTGGTTCTCCGTCTCTATGTATCCATTTGCTATGACTTTGGTGTCATTGGGTAGCTATTAGAGTCCTCTAAAGTTGACTTAAGTTTGAGATTCATTCTCTGTATAATCTCTGAGAAAAGTTTGCTGGAGTGAAGTGAGGTCTCTGCTTGACTAGCAGTTGTGAGCATTCAACTAGCTCATGTTGTAGACATTGTTTCTCTTTGTGTAAGCATCCATTTCAAGTGAAATTTGTTTTGTTGGAAAGCCCTTGGTGTCTACTACAGGTCTACAAAAGCTCACTGGAGTTCTCTGCATAAGCTCTGAGTAAGAGCATTTTTGGTGTGCAGAGGTCAAAGAAGGATACCTGTGGAGGTCATTCTCGTTTCATCGTTGCTTAGGGGTTGAGATACTTCCCCCATCAATATACCTATACATATACATATACATATACATATACATATACATATATATATACATATACATATACATATACATATACGTATACATATACGTATACATATTGTTGAGAGCAGTGTGGGCACCCAAGGACCGACTAGACAAGGAAGCCAGCGGAGAGAGTCAGAACAAGGTGAAGGAGTAAGTAGACAAAGCAGTCGACGCAAATCTGGCAGATAGGCCCTTCAAATTTTCCCAAATCTACATCTTTTAACAGTGATTCTTATCACTAACAATCATTGTAAATACCATTTCATATTTTTGTAGCTCCATTTTGTGCAAGCCAAGGAGTCCTTGAGCTTGAGGAGCCTTAGAAGTACCTACATATCAATTTTCGTATTTTTTAGACTCCGTTTAAGCCCTCAAATTGGCCCTGGAACCTAATTTTTAACTAGGCCGGACACTAGGTCTGGACAGGGCCAAAACCTAGTCAAAAACTATAAAAAGAGCTAGAGAGCTCATTTTTGAGGTTAGATTGTAATTGAAACAAACTTGTAAGAGCATTTTGAAAGTAATCTAAAAGCTCCATTGATTCTCACTCTTTGTCTTGCCTAGTGTGCGCGTGTGTGTGTATGTGTGTGCATGCTAGTGTGCTTCTCACTCACGCACTTGTGCAGCCACTTGCTTGAGGTCTTCATACCATCCTCACGTCTTCCCGGATTGACATTAAAGGAGGTGCTACTCATCATTGAGCTACACCAAATTTTGGCGCCGTTGCCGGGGATCGAGCTTTGAGGACGAGCGTGTGATGGTAAGACGTAGAGTTGACGCGTTGGAGTTGTAGGTAATTTCTTTATTTTTCCTAATTTTCTCTTTCTTACCTCACCACCATCATCATCATCATCATCATCACCATCTTCCACCTCCATCTCCATCATCGCGAAAATTTCAGTTTTTTGACTATATCCCCACCTCCACCTCATTTCCCTCATTTCACTTGTGAGAGAGAGCGAGAGAGCGAAATTGCGTGTGCTGTTTTTGCATGTTTCTTGAGCTATCTTGCAGGTACAGGTCACATCACCATCCCCAGCTTCCTGCGCAGGTACGAAACTCGACGAAACTGTCTCGCAGTCGCCGACTTCTATCGATCGCGATTGACAGAAATTCTCACCTTTTGGTAAATCTGAGTGCACCACAGTGGACTAGAGACCCTGCACACCACCTTCCCACCAAAATTTTTGAAAATCTTGCAAAATTTCAGTCCATCGCGATTGACAGCCCTGTCCATCGCGATTGAAAGCTCTGTCCATCGGGATTGACTGCCAGTCCATCGCGACCGACTGCCTGTCTATCGCGATTGACTGAACTCTCTGTCCATCGCGATTGATTGCCTGTCCATCGCGATTGACTGAACCCTCTGTCCATCGCGATTGATTGCCTGTCCATCGCGATTGACTGAACCCTCTGTCCATCGCGATTGACTGAACCCTCTGTCCATCGCGATTGATTGCCTGTCCATCGCGATTGACTGAACTCTCTGTCCATCGCGATTGATTGCCTGTCCATCACGATTGATTGCCTGTCCATCGCGATTGACTGAACTCCCTGTCCATCGCGATTGACTGAACCCTCTGTCCATCGCGATTGATTGCCTGTCCATCGCGATTGATTGAACTCTCTGTCCATCGCGATTGACTGAGTGTCCATCGCGATTGACAGCCAATTTTAGCCAAATTTTTTAGGGATTGTTAATTGAAGAGTTGGGCTAATTTTGGGCACAAATATTATACCCTTGAGCACATGAGGAAGCCTTAGGGAAGCAACTTGGGGAAAACCTGTTGCACAGTGATCCTGTTTGAACCCTGTCGTAACCCTAGAACCCTGAACGGTTACAACTTTTTCATACGAAATCCAATTTTTGAGCTCTAGGGCTTGTTGGAAAGCTCGTGGCATATACTACACGCCCTCAACTGTTTTTTATAAAGATAATGCATTAATTTTCAGATAGGGTATTTTGAAGTTGACCATACCCAGGGGGATCAAAGTCAGGGGTCTTTAGAATTGTTCTCTTAAAAAATCACTATGCAAGCTAGTGTGTGTGCTACAGGAATGAAAATCATTAGTTTTGTCTTTGGAACTTAAATCTTTAAGCTAACTTTGGAACTTTTACAGATCCTTTGAGAGCATCGAAAGGCGTTCTAAGCAAGAGTAAGTGCAGGCTTGGGAACACACTTCCTAGGCAGTCAAGGCAACCAAGAAGGAAACAAAAGGTTGGAAATTCTCAACTCCCTTTATCAATTCCTAGCTTAGGCTAAGAACGACGAGAGGTAGGAGTAAGTCAGAGCGACGATAAGCAGGTATCAAGTTGAAGACCACCTAAAAACTCAAGTTCAAGCTAAAAACCTAATCTCTCTACTGTCGGTAACATAAAGGAAAGAACCTAACGTGGAACGATCAACCTAAAAGCACGAAGAACATTCAAGTATTCCGACGACGTAATATCAGACAAGACCTTAAACACGATAAATAACTAAAAAGAATCAAGTGACTGATACCAATTGATCGGCAACGAAGTTGTACTCTGGGTAAAGAATTGGGCTACTTAGTTAGGCATATGAACCTTAGATCGGGACGACATCTAGTAAGGGAGAGACAGAGCCTTAGATCTTCAGAGGCTAGTGTTAACCACACTGCTAGGTCTTGGGCCCAGCAGTTGAGCCACCACTCGTACTACCCTAGCTCTGAGACCAGTGAGTCAGAGATGTCTCAAGGCATGGACAGACCCACGGGAAGTTCAGGAGTGCCTTACTTGTACAGGGTGGAAGGCCCTTACAAAACACAGTTGGAGTACCTTAGGACCAACCGATTAGGTGCCAGCATCTATGAGGATGGCTTAGGAAGATCTGTGACACAGATTAAGAATCCTGATCAATCCATTGGACTAGAACACCCAGCTGTCAAGTTTGAAAATGGTGCATACCTGGACAAAGAAGGAACTATATATATAGTCACTAGTCACCCGGATAGGACAGATGAATTTGGGAATGTAATCTCAGAAGCAGACTTAGGTGACTTGGAACAAGGGAACATGGGTGCGGAACCTAGAACCCCTCGAGGTAAATCAGTTCTCACTAGGATTATCACACCTGAGTGGGTAAACCAAGACAACAAGAGCATAGAGTTGCTCCTCAATCGAGAAACCAACGAAGCCTTCTGGAGGTATAAATCTAATCAGCCAACTGATATAGGAAACATCATGATCTATGAGTTTAAGGATCCTGATAGCCCAGGCAGAGTGACCTACTTAGATCACGCTTCAGAACGGATCTTTGCAGTTACGGAAAATGATAGGCATGCTTACACTTGGAAGGGTGAATTCATTTTCCCCCAACCAAGATCAAATGTATCCTATGGTCACCCTGGGGCTGGAACATCTCAAGCTCATGGTATGCAAAGAGACAGAAGTAGAGATAGACCAGAAGTAAGTTTTGCCAACCCAGTGGGCAGAGAAAGAACGAGAACGGAGACGAATAGGGTAGAACCTGAGATGCTTAGAGCTCACAGGAACCAAAGAAATGTGGATGGATTTCCTCTGCCGAGACCTAGAGAGCATACAAGAACGTTGAGACCAACCCAGCTAGTTAAGTCCATGAAGAATTACTTTGATGGCACAGGAGATCCCTATGATCATGTGGCGGAGTTCAAGCAAGTCTTGAGAGCTGAACAAGTGGAGGATCTATTCACGCAGTACAATGCCTTCGGTCTAACCCTTAGG
This sequence comes from Ceratopteris richardii, assembly GCA_020310875.1. Taxonomy (NCBI): domain Eukaryota; kingdom Viridiplantae; phylum Streptophyta; class Polypodiopsida; order Polypodiales; family Pteridaceae; genus Ceratopteris; species Ceratopteris richardii. Next base: position 80,206,850 of record CM035430.1, on the reverse strand, counting down.
AACACAGCACTTACATGGTTTCAGCCATTGGATGAGCGACAGTTCAGGAGCATAGACCAACTCCTAGAGGCTTTCATTGTAGAGTTCTCTAAGAGCGGCATAAGACACAATACCTCCTCATTGATTCACAGCTTTAAACAGACTCCCCAAGAGACTGTGAGACTTGCAGGAAGAAGATTTAGGCAATACCTCGAAAGATGTCCTATTTCGGAGCTACCCACATCTGCCAAACAAGTAGCCTTATTCCTTGACGGATTGCTGAGTACGAAATTGAGATCCTATGTGTATCTGAAAGATCCTAGGACTATAGAAGAGTGTGTACGCATGTGCATTGACATTGAAGATAACCTAGGGGAAGAACTAGAGCTTTCCAAAATCTACAAAGATTCAGATAGTGCATCTAGTCAATCTTCCACGCAATCCACATCAATTGAGGAACTCGCAGAGAAAGTAGCTCAGAAATTAGGTGTAACTAGCAAACAAATCCCAAGGTTTGCTCCTGTGAAAAGGTGCTATACATGCGGTGGTGACCATATGGCGAATGTCTGCCCCATTATGGCTCAACCCCAAGTAAATCCTAGTAGCCAGTACTGCACCATAGAACGGAGATACACCAATCACACCGCACAAGATTGCCCATACAACAAGCAGGCAGTTAGGCAACCCTACCCTCAGCCCTACCAACAAGGCAGATACCAGAACCAAAATCCACCACCACAATATGCTAGACCCCAACAAACCTACCAACCACAATATCAGGCCCAACAGAGACCCCAACCGGTGCTAGCACAACAACCCCCTGCCCCAACCAATGTGATCCCGGTAAAGTATACTGCCGCAGAAGAGAACATGAATAGAGCCTTAGTCCCGGTAACATCCTTGCTTTCCGAAAATGACCTCAATGACCATAGCTTTGATTCTACACATGTTGATAGTCCCTAGGCGTACTACATGCAGTCTCCAGAACATGGTGAGTCCTATTACAGCGAAGAGCCAAATGAACCTAGTTGGGAGTCAGATTACACAAACGTCATGTATACAAACCCCAATCCTAGGCCTCAACCTAGGCAGGTAAGACCTCCATTCCCAAGAGGACCGTGCTACAGATGCCAAGGAGATCACTTCATTCGTGATTGTCCCTTACCTCCGCTTACACAAACTCAGTCCGTGACGATCCAAGGCTTTTGCCAAGACTGTGGAAAAGAGCATCTCTTACGAGATTGCCCTAAGAATCCTAATAATATGCCAAAAATCACGCCTATCAACGTTATTGGGTTAGTGGTAGATTCCACAGGAAGTGTCACTTCCACAGCACCAGTGCAGGTAGTCACTAGAGCTCAAGCATTGCAGCAAAACCAAGGGGTAGACCAGGAAAAGAGCTCAACAGCTAGTGAAACTGAGAGTATAACCAAGAAAAGGACTAGAGCTTGGAGAGATAGCCGTGAACGCATGAAAAGGCAATGGGCAAAGAAGATGAGTGAACTTGAGGAAAGTTTACGCGAAACCAAGGCTAAAATCATAGAGATCACATCCCAACCGCACTCTCACACAATCCCACCGCTACCATCCCCATCACCCTCCATCCCTCCACCCTCTAATACACCCCACGTAACCCACCCACCACCCCAAGCAGGATCAGTATTAGCTGATCCCACTCACGAGGACCTAAACATGATGCTTAAAGCATATCAGGCCAGAATCCAAGAAGGGCCAACCATAACCGATCATGAAAAATGCTACCCTAGAGCCGAGCTAGAGCTTGAACGAACTAAGATTTGTGCCAAAATGGTGGAATTGGCTCAGACCATGTTTGAGGCCAGCCGCCTATTTAACATTTCTAGTTCAGCTAAGACGCAATTACACTTTGATGGACTGCTGGAAAGAATAGAGAGGCTAATTGCACAATCAGAAAAGGAACCTGCCCCTCAAGGAAAGGACAGGGCAAGAGAACGGATAAGCCAGCCTCTTCAGGAAGCCCATGTGCCTCCTCAAGAAGCTTATCTTCCCCCCCAAAAGGCAGATGAACCTCCCTCGAAAGCTTACGTACCTCCACAGGTTGCCTACATTCCTTCTCAGGGAGCGTATGAGCCTGCTCGGAAGAGTAATAGAATAAGTAATCCTCCCTAGGAAGCTTGTGCGCCAGCCATCTATGAGAACAAGGAGAGAGTCAACGATAGAATAAGCCCTCCTTCCCAGGTTGCTTATGTGCCTAATTCTACGGAGCCAGACACTTCTTCTTCTATGAATCGGTTTGCACCAGACTTCCTACGAGAGATTCAAGAAGACAAATGGGATAACGAAAGTGAAGTCGCCCCTCCTTTTGAACTTGTGGATGATGCACATGATCAATTCCCACAAGACATCCCATCTATTTACGGGGAACATGAGAGTACTCAGTCTCACGAGAGATTGGACTTTGAGTCTAATTCCATACAAGAGCTACCCCACTTCACAGGACCATGGGAAGCAAAGTCCACGTGTATGAGAGCACCCACAGTCATGGTAAGGAACGATGACTCAGTCATATCAAGGAACACGGAGGTAGTAAAGAACACCAAGGCGTAGCGCGATCTCACTTTGGAAGAACTGCCTAAGAATAGACCAAAAGCGCGGAAAGGTGTAGCCAGTCAAGTGACTGAAGTTGCAGAACCACGTTCCCGAATAGGATCCCATAGGACAGTGCCAGAAATTCCCTTGGACAAGATAGGAGATATGTGTGAAGGTGAAGAAGGGAACACCTATCTTCCCATCACCTACCAGGAGTACACTACCAAGGCAATTTTGGACTCAGGTGCAGGAGTTGCTATCGCTACCACCTCCCTATGGAAGCGTTGGGGCAAGCCAGCACTCAGGCCAACGAGAATGAAATTGCAGATGGCCAATGGTCATATAGAGAGGCCCTTGGGATTGCTAGAAGGCATAACTCTCACCACTTGTGGTGTTGAGTTTGAGCATAGCTTTGCTATATGTGACTTTAGCAAAAATCATGCCTATGAGATGATTTTGGGAAGACCATTTATGCGACAGTTGCAAGTGGTACAGGATTGGGGAACCAACTCCTTGTATTTGCAACACTTGGGTGTTACGACCAAAGTCAATCTCAAGGATTATTCTCATAGAGATGTCCCTCCTATCCAATGGAATCCCATCCATAGAGTCAAAGATGATACAGAATCGGTGCATTCCATAGGGTCTGGATCCTCATGGATGCATGAAGACACTCACTTATGGATGTGCAAGGTAGCAGTAGAGGAAGAGAAGAGAGAAAAGGCCAGAGAAATAGGTGCAAACGAAACTCATAGACCCATTCAAGACCCAGCCTATGCACCTGTAGTCTTTCTTGACGAGGAATTCGAACCCCATGGCTGGGCAGAAATTTTAGCAACAATGGACGTAGCCATCAACGAAGAACAATGGACACCTCACTGTGATGAGGATGGCTATGACATTTCAGTCTTCTCCATAAAGCCAATCATGGGAGAGGCAGTTCTAGAAGAATGCGAACCTAGCCCTGATGCATTTGAGGATGCAAGTGACTCCGATCTAGAGTCAATCATTATGGACCCACCATTTGCATCAGATGAAGAATACTTCCATGAAGTAGAATTTCAACCCCAGAGGCATGGAGAGGTTACAAATGATGTAAGATTAGCAACACATATGACCCCGAAGGAAGAAGGAAAGAAACGAAAAAAGAAAGAAGTCTCACCAGAGGAGGAAGAATCTTTGTTTGAGGTCCCAGAAAATTTTAAGAAGTATGAGATAGATGACAGGAGAGTCATGATAAGAATGCCTAAACGAGAGGCACAATCAGGAGAGGCCTATGATAACAAAGAAACTACCAAGAAAATCGTAGTGGCCCTAGAAGAAGGAGAGGAGAGATGTACGTACATAGGTCATGACCTAACAGAGGAAGAAGAGCATGCGTTGATAGCCTTGCTAAGAGAATACAGAGATGTATTCGCTTGGAGTTACAAGGATTTGAAAGGTGTTGACCCCGATATATGCTCACACACTATCCCCATGACCTCAGATGCCAAACCCTCTAAGCAAAAGCCTTATACATATAACGATAATTACGCTGCTAAGATCAAGGAAGAGATAGATAGACTGGTCGAAGCTGGATTTATCTATGAAATTGAGCACGCTGAATGGGTATCCCCCATCGTAGTGGTGCCCAAGAAGAATGGCAAGCTGCGTGTGTGCATTAACTTGAAAAAGGTTAATGCCGCCACGATTCGAGATAACTATCCGCTTCCCATCACAGAACATCTCTTAGAAAGAGTGGCAGGCAAGGAAGTGTACAGCTTCCTTGATGGATTTTCGGGCTACAATCAAGTAGCCATAGCTCCAGAGGATCAGCATAAGACAGCCTTTGCCACAGAATGGGGCATTTTTGCCTTTAGAGTAATGCCATTTGGGCTTACCAATGCACCAGCCACCTTCCAGAGGCTGATGTGCCATGTGTTTAAGGAGTTCCTGAGGAAGAGTTTAGAAGTCTACGTTGATGATCTTTGTGCTCATTCCAACATTAGACAAACCCATATCCCTGAACTCAGACAAATCTTTGACAAATGTAGAGAATATCAAGTCTGCCTGAACCCAGAAAAGTGCGTTTTTATGGTCAGGCAAGGCAAGATTTTGGGGCACATAGTGTCAAAGAATGGCATATCTACTGACGAAGAGAAAGTGAGAGCCATAGCAGAGCTACCTAGGCCAAAGAATGTTAAGGAAGTACAAGCTTTCATGGGGCATTGTGGCTATTACCGACGATTTATACACATGTATGCTGTCATTGCAAAGCCCATGTACGGACTTCTGACTAATTTTGAGTGGACGGATGAATGTGAGAATTCCTTCCAGGAGCTTAAATGAAGATTATGTTCAACACCAATCTTGACCACACCAGATTGGAATAAGCCATTCCATGTTCATGTTGATGCATCCAATTATGCTATTGGATGTGTGCTTGCACAACCTACTGGTGAAGGTAATATGGATCTTCCAATTGCCTATGCCAGTAGACAATTGAATGCGGCTGAACGGAATTACACCACTACAGAGCGAGAAGGATTAGGCATGGTATATGCAGTTAAGAAATTTAGACACTATTTGCTTGCAAATAAGTTTAAATTTTTTACTGATCATCAGGCATTGTTATATCTCGTAAACAAGCCATGCAATACAGGAAGATTAGTAAGATGGTTTCTCTTGCTAATGGAATATGATTTTGAGGTTGTGGTAAGAAAAGGGAGGACCCATTTGAGAGTTGATCATCTTTCTAGGCTTACATCGGGAGAAGCCCCACAAGGAGTATCAGATGACCTCCGTGATGCTTACTTGTTTAATTTGGAAGTTGTACCGTAGTGGGCTAAGCCATTGGTACCAGTATTGACATACGGGCCTAACCATCCAGTGGTAAACACACGGAATAGAGAGGTTGTAAAAGCCCAAAAGTACCACATCATGGCAGGAAGTATGTACAAGCACACAGATCAAGGGATCTTGGCTTGTTGCGTAGAAGAGGATGAGTACTCTAAATGGTTGCAATTAGCACATGTAGGTGCACTAGAGCAACACCATTCAAAGCAACGAACTTTACAGACCCTAAAGAGACTCAAAGTACATTGGCCGACTATGGAAGCGGATGTCCAAAAGTTGTGCAAGGAATGCCCAATCTGTTGCACTAAACCACCTGTGGAACACGCCACTCTTTATCAAGTATCCATTGTGCCAGATTGGAGTGAACCACTAGTATCCTTCCTGAAGACAAACACATTCCCTCCAGACATGACTCTAGCTAGGAAGAGGAGTTTAGAACAAGAAGCCCAGGATTATTCACTCATTGGTGATAATCTATATAAGCGTGGTAAAGATGGTTACCTGAGGCTATGTGTCCATGAAAGTGAGTATCTTAAGATCTTAGAAACTGCTCACCAAGGTGTAGCAGGAGGACACTTTGGACCGGATCGGGTGATCAAGGCAATCCTATTTGCGGGCTTCTGGTGGCCTACCCTTCACATGGATGCACATACCTATGTGAAATGGTGCGATGTCTGTCAGAGGACTCAGTATCCTATACGCAAAGATGAGATGCCACTGAAACCTATGATGGGTGGACGTGCATTCTCTAAGTGGGGAATAGACTTCATAGGTCCTATTAATCCCCCAGCTAGAGGTTCTCATGCGGAATACATCATTGTTGCAACAGATTATCTCACCAAGTGGGTAGAGGTAAAGGCTACGACAAAGAACGATGCTCAAACAACGGCCAAATTCTTGTTTGAGAATGTATTCACGAGATATGGGCTACCTATAGAGCTTGTAAGTGATAGAGGCACTCATTTCTTAAATGAAGTGATTGAAAATCTACTCCAAGAATTCTTGGTAATACACAAGAAGTCTGCCCCCTATCACCCTCAAGCTAATGGACAAGCTGAGAGCACTAATAAGATTTTATGCAATGTACTGACGAAATTAGTGAACACTAAACGCTCTGATTGGGACAAACAGCTACACCATGCTGTTTGGGCATACCGAGTTGCCTACAAAACGGTACTCCAAGCCACCCCCTTTCAGATGGTATTCGGCCAAAACGCTGTGTTACCCTTGGACTTCTTGATCCCTACATTGAGAGTCGCACAAGAGCACGAATGGACAGGTCATGAGCTCTCCTCTAGGATCTTTGACCTTGAATGATTAGGGGAAACAAGACTAAGAGCCGCTGCAAGAATATATGCAGCCAAGAAGAGACAGAAGGCATATTTCGATGCCCATGTGAAGGATAAGGGTTTGAAAGCAGGAGATTTAGTTTTAGTCTATACACTGAAACAACATGCAAGGAAGCTAGAAAAGAGAGGCTACAGACCAATGATCATCAATAGGATCTCCACGAGCGGAGCAGTACAACTAGCCATGTTAGAAGGTGATATTCTCCCAAACTATATTAGCGGTTGCAGAGTCAAGTTGTATCAGGAACCCCTCACGGAGGAAATGCTCAGCCGACTCAACACTGCTAAGAAACGCAAAGAGGAAGAAAAGCGAGTTCGAGAAGAAGCTCAAGCAGAAGCTTTAGAACGCATCAGAAGGATGAAGTTACGAAGGCAAGGTAGAGATCAGCCTAGAGCGAATGACTATGCAGATCAAGGATATCCTATGGCCATGTGTGAAGTTGCAGGAACAAGCTCGCATAGGATAATTGATAGACGTCCTTTCATAACCCTAGATATAGGACAAGGAAAGAGTGCAAGGAACGTAAGAGCCTTGATTGACTCAGGCGCAGCCACTAGTGCTGTTAGAGTGTCTTACTGTCAAGAATTACAGTTAACTGTCAATCCTGTGGAAGCATACCTCATAGGATTGGGTGGAGTGGAAACCCCTTGCATGGGCGAGGTGGAACTTCCCCTCTACATTCATGATGAGACAATGACAGTTAAAGTACTAGTGTGTCAAGATGAGGACCTCACGGAACCCCTTGTCTTGGGTCAAGACTGGATCTATGACCAAGCAGTCAACTTGAACCTAAGAAGTGGACTTCTTCAGGTATGGGTCAATCATAGTCGAATTACAGTAGAGTTAGATAATGGAGCACTCAAGGAACTAGGAAAGGCACAGACTCCTGGTCCTTCCAGGAGTACACATGAAGATGACCATGCTGTTCTTGTCCAAAACTATGTGTTGCAGAGGAATGATATTCGCAAAAAAGGAGTCAGGGATGCAAAGGAACTCCCTTCTTTTCCAAAGGCCAAAAGGAGGCAACAACCAAAGGTGGATCAAAGGCAGAAGAAGCAGAGTACTACCTATGTCGGGGATCCAAAGTACCTGCGCAACAAAATGTCCCAGCAAGTGAAACAAGTGTGGGTGCGGAAAGGCGAACACCCGGTTGCACTCAAGCCAACCACACGGGCAAAGCCTCTTAGTAGTAACCAACAACACGACACTAATAAGAAGTCTTTCGGAAATTCTTCTGCTAACGTGAAATCTATTTGGCTGCCCAAAAAGTCGATGAAGGCCAGCCCACAATCAAGACAAATTTGGGTGCCTAAGGCTTGCTTGCGGCTCAAATAGCTACACCAAGAACACACCCTACACAGCATGATCCATTCACTCGCACAGCCTACATCCACTCATTTTCAACACCAAGGCACATGAGCACGAACAGAATCAGTTGTAAATGGGTACCTAAAAGGCCTCATGTTCAAACTGACACACCTATAAAGCCCTCGAGAATCTCTACGGAACCACGAGCAAAACCCATCCACTGCATTTGGCAGCCCAAGACTTGTAACAAACCCCCGGACCCCGATTGTAAATCCACGACCACCTACTAACCGCTCCACTCTCACATCACATCATTTCGCTTAGCTCTTAGGTCTACCTAACTCCTAATTCCACACACCAGCACCGAGCACTCATTAACCCCTAACCACTCCCGAACTTTAAGTTAATGTTGTAACAAGGGACACCATGTCATTTTTGTGTCCATTGCAATGTTAACGTTTATTCATATATTCTCACAGAATCAGCCGCGACATTTTCAACATGGCGGAGGCAGCAGGAACTAGCTCTCACACAGAAACAAGCCCGCAAGTGGTGGACTTGGACAGTTTACCCGTTTTGCCTGAGACAATTGAAAGACCAGAAGAATTGCAGGCCGTCAAAATCATACCTATTGCGGACCCTCCGCGAGGCCACACCATGCCCGTGGGAAAGACTTCCCATTGGTTTACCGAGGTGGCAGGACCCTTGGGTGAAGGAACGTACCTATGGGAATCAGAGTTGGACTTCAATGGGAAGCAAGGCAGATACCATTTCTTTACAAGAGAATTTGAGAAATTACAAAATGCAGAAGGTCTACGTCCGATATGGGAAAAGGCAGGATTGAGTGCTTATTTCAGTGCCCGACTCCCAAAACCTGACTTCATGCGATGCTACTATCTCATCAACACCTTGACTCCAAACCAGAACCCAAAAGGAGCAAGCTCATTTGTGATTCCATCTCTGACAAAGGGGAATGAGCTCAAGAGGTTCAGGCTATCAAACAATTTGGTGAGAGAGGCTCTAGATATGCGCAGAATGCATATTCCTACAGAAAAGGAAACCCTAGTACCGGATTACATGAAGAATCGAAGTCTCACCAAACTCAAGGACATGGTATTTATGACGCCTAATATTGCAATACACCTTCGCATGTGCATGCAACACTTTGCTTTCCCGGCGCAAGATAGATTCACCATGCCGCCCAAAAAGATTTGGTTTAGCTTGTATCTGGCAGAGACACAGAGCCTCACCATCAACCTACCCCACTGGATAATTGATCAGATACACCTAGCTCACAAACGCTGGCCGCGGAAACAGGTTTTATATGGTTGCTGTGCTCTGACAAGAATCATTTATAGGTGTTTGGCTTATGACATTCCGATCCAACGCGCCCTAATGTGGAATCGGGTTGAGCAGTTTAGAGGCAGAACATCCACTGGACCCCCTTCTAAGAAGATGAGAGGCACTGTCCAAGTCCCATGTGCTCAACCACGTGGAGCCACCCTAACACCAGACGTCACCCCGCCACCCCAAAGAGTCCGACCATTTACACTCCGACTTCCAAGACGCAGCACCGATGGTTCCACCTTGATATTCCCTCCCATCCCAACGGATCTCGAATTTCCTAGTGGTGCACCTTTGGAAGAACTCACTAATGAAGACTTCGAACAACTATTACAAGATGTAGAGCTGGAGGCAGAAGAGGCACAACAAGCGGAAAACTTACAAACGCAGGCCACAACCTCCCAAGCACCTGTCACACCTGTTGAAGTGGATGCAGAAGATGACGGAGATGAAGAACAGGAGGATGATGAGGAGGAGTATGATCAAGAGCACCAAGAGGAGCAACAAGAAGTGCCAGAACTTGTAGGTGCACCAGCATATACAGCTCAACTACGAAGGCTATACGACACTATCAAAGCAGTACAAGAAAGGCATCAGCTCTCTCTGGTATCAGGTCAAGCTTTGATGCAAGAAATGCTATCAGATGAAGGGGTGGACCAACACTTCATTGACACCCTCAAATTAGTGTCAGACTCTTTAGGAGTTCCGGAGGCTGTCCACACTGCAGTCCGCCAGTCCGTAAGGTACGACAAACGCAGAGTGGACACGTTACCACGAGCAGGTAAGACTATCAGGATACCCGTCACAGAACAAGAAGTACCCATTGAGACAACAGCCACCCCCACAACCACCACTGACCTCTCCGCCGAAACCTTCGTTCAGACATCACCCATCTCACCCCAGCATCCTCCATCACCACCTTCTCCACCCCCACCACCACCTCGCACCTTGGAAGAAACGACAGTCATCACCTCTACCTTCACTTATAACCCATCCTCATTCAAATCATTCTCATTTCAAGAACCCACCTCACAAGACACCCTCTTCTCCTTCGTCACCAATCCCTTGTACACTTCGTCCCGTCTATCCTCTGAACCCATGACTGGCCATCCCATAATTCCAAGTGTAGTTGGAAACCCAGCACCCACAGAAGGCACCCTGTGTTTCCCGACCTATCCCCCAATACGGGTACCTCCATTCCATGACCCTCACTTCCCATCTGGCCCCTACACCTCTTTCAACCTGACCGCGCCACCCCAATACCCATCCGTTGTGGAGCAGTTCACCCGCTCTCCAATGTTTCCGAGGCACATTTCTCCGATGTTCGCAACGACATCAATTTACACGAACACCACACTCACTTCACCTACCATACCCACCTACATGGTAGCCCCTGCACACACCACCTTGTCTGACCCAATGGACATTTCACCAACCACAGCACCTCTCCCCACGATTCCACCATCTTCCCCTCCCTTGCCCCCCACCTCACCACTCACATCATTGGCACACACAGCATTCACTACCCCCCTACCCAATCCCACCTCCCCTGCATTTCAAACTTTTCCCCTTGCATCTCATAATGTAAATAGCACGTTCAACACATTACTTCAGTGTGCACATCAGCTACAACAAGACTACCATCAATTGGAAGAACGCACTGCTGCCCTCCAGGCAGAATCTCAACGTCTGCAAGCTAGAGTCACCACTCTCGAAGCTGACTACCAGACGCTCCTAACCGAGCATACCACACTACAGCAGGCTCACTCCGAATTGGAATCAAAGACATCAACTGTAGATGACCAAGCAGTCAAGGAATTAGAAACAGTGCTTCAAGCGCAAATGATCTCTAACGCTACACTCAGACACAACATTGGGCTATTAAGGAAGCATATGGCCGCAGCACTGGAAGAGAACAAACGACTTCAACAACAAAACCAAGACAACTTTGAAGCGGCTATGGAAGGTACCGTAGGAGCAACCGTTAGCCCGACCAGATATAGAGCAGTCCCATCGGAAGACATTCGCATCTTACTTGAGGAGCATGCAAATTTCTTGGAGTCATATGAAAAGCTAGAGACTGAATGTGCAGATCTCAAGAAAAAGATTGCCAGTGTGCCCACAACTCAACAGGAGCCGGTAATCTTGCAGCACTCTACAGAAGAAATGGAGACCCTCCGGAAACAGGTGGCAAAACTCCAATCACGCCTCCTCCCATACGAGCGACCACCCTCGCCCATTGAAGAACCAGAACTTGAAACAGTAGTGGAAATCCCCGTCGATGACAGCTATGAAGAGCCATACGAGCCTATGCCGACGCCTGGTGGTCGAACTACGGAAGAAGGACAAGACACGTTAGAAATTCAAGTTCCAGATTGGGTCAAAAGGGTCGAGAAAGTGGGTAAGACACATGATGATCGTGTGGCCGTGCAAATGCAATCTCTCACAAATTTGGAAGAAACTGTCCTTCGGTCTTCCTACTTTCAAAATTTATCCCATCAACGGTTAATCACAACTTCAGAATCGCAATACATGCCTTATTTTGTCTTACTACATGATTATAATGCAGAAGTCAAAAGACATACAGGGAAGGAGCCCACATTCGCCACCCAATTTGAGATAGGGGATTTACCGACAGATGCACGTGCTGGCTCGATCTTCCAACCTAATTGGCGTGCACGTTTACTCACCGATTACCCAGAGATGATGAGTACCTGGGCAACCATGCCACTATATATCAAGTATAATCCATGCTATTGTCCAGTGGTACGTCGCAGATCCTGGCAAGCATTTGCAATCAAGGTACGCAACAATAAAGAGTGCTCGGCTTGGGTTAACTACCCATATTTCGCTCCACCTCGAGGGACCCCAACCGTAGCCTACATGATATCAACAATTCGGCACTGGTCTACACGTCTAAATAATGTACCCGACATAGCAGCGAAAATGTGTATGAAGATATTCGAGCTCATGGCCATTGTCTTCAAAACCTTTCGGAATGTCCAAGCTCCATACATCTCTGCCCCTGGATTCTCTCAAGGCAACAAGGATTTAGTCTACGACATGAGCCAAACCCCCTCGGTCGCTATCATCTTTGCTTGGCATGCACGAATAAAGTACTTGCCCGCATGCTTCAAGCAGACATTTGAGGAAATGTTCTCTACGGGATTCTGGGAATACAATTCCGAAATTTTCATTCCCAGACCCACACATTTGCTACATCTATTCGCAGTAGAACAAGCGATCCATGCAGATCAGTTACGTTTGCCACATCCGGACATTCCAGGACCAATCGATTGGGATCGTATGATGACCGATTTGGCCAGAGGACTACGCATACAAGAACATCAGCTTGCCACTCAGGTTGTGGAATATTACATCCAACACTCCCAGCAACAAGGGTCTGTCAGGGACGACAGATGCGAGAGAGGGGGGGGTGTTGAGAGCAGTGTGGGCACCCAAGGACCGACTAGACAAGGAAGCCAGCGGAGAGAGTCAGAACAAGGTGAAGGAGTAAGTAGACAAAGCAGTCGACGCAAATCTGGCAGATAGGCCCTTCAAATTTTCCCAAATCTACATCTTTTAACAGTGATTCTTATCACTAACAATCATTGTAAATACCATTTCATATTTTTGTAGCTCCATTTTGTGCAAGCCAAGGAGTCCTTGAGCTTGAGGAGCCTTAGAAGTACCTACATATCAATTTTCGTATTTTTTAGACTCCGTTTAAGCCCTCAAATTGGCCCTGGAACCTAATTTTTAACTAGGCCGGACACTAGGTCTGGACAGGGCCAAAACCTAGTCAAAAACTATAAAAAGAGCTAGAGAGCTCATTTTTGACGTTAGATTGTAATTGAAACGAACTTGTAAGAGCATTTTGAAAGTAATCTAAAAGCTCCATTGATTCTCACTCTTTGTCTTGCCTAGTGTGCGCGTGTGTGTGTATGTGTGTGCATGCTAGTGTGCTTCTCACTCACGCACTTGTGCAGCCACTTGCTCGAGGTCTTCATACCATCCTCACGTCTTCCCGGATTGACATTAAAGGAGGTGCTACTCATCATTGAGCTACACATATACATATACGTATACATATACACATACACATGCATATACATATACGTATACATATACACATACACATGCATATACATATACGTATACATATACACATACACATAAATATACATATACATATACATATACATATACATATACACATACATATACATATACATATACATATACATATACATATACATATACATATACATATACATATACATATACATATACATATACATATACATATACATATACATATACATATACATACATATACATATACATATACATATACATATACATATACATATACATATACATATACATATACATATACATATACATATACATATACATATACATATACATATACATATACATATACATATACATATACATATACATATACATATACATATACATATACATACATATACATATACATATACATATACATATACATATACATATACATATACATATACATATACATATACATATACATATACATATACATATACATATACATATACATATACATATACATATACATATACATATGATGGGGGAAGTATCTCAACCCCTAAGCAACGACGAAGCGTGAATGACCTCCACAGGTATCCTTCTTTGACCTCTGCACACCAAAAATGCTCTTACTTAGAGCTTATGCAGAGAACTCCAGTGAGCTTTTGTAGACCTGTATTAGACACCAAGGTCTTTCCAACAATACAAATTTCACTTCAAATGGATTCTTACACAAGGAGAAACAATGTCTACAACATGAGCTAGTTGAATGCTCACAACTGCCAGTCAAGCAGATACCTCACTTCACTCCAGCAAGCTTTTCTCAGAGATTATACAGAGAATGAGTCTCAAACTTGGTTCAACTTTAGAAGCCTTTATATAGCTACCCAATGACACCAAAATCATAGCAAATGGATACATAGAGAAGGAGAACCAGCCCTTACAATAGAGAGCAAAATATTTCCAACAGAGCCTACACACCAAGAGAGATATCAATCACACAACTTTACTAAAATGCATGTTGCTCCCAGATTACTCAGAGAATGATCCAGAGACTTTGTGAGCATAAAATAGACTCTAATAGCTATCCAATGAGACAAGAATTACATCAAATGGATACAATATGAGGGAGAACCAATGCTAACAACTCACGGGTAGAGAGTTGCAACACTGCCTGCGCACACACATAGATATGCCTACTAAAAGAAAACAAACAAGCAAGCAAGGGGGTTGCTTAAGCAAGGGGCTTGCTTATCACAACTCCAGCACTTAGTGCTCACTTTACATTAGCTAAAACTCCAAGAATATGGCCCAAAAGAAGTCGGGATACATGCTTCTTTTATAGTGAGAGGTGTGCCCCTAAAATCTAGGAACTACCTTTCCAAATCAGCCTCCTAACTTGGAGGAATTAGTTGAGATGACTTGGGGAGTGGTTGAGTGACTTTTCTTGATGGAATCTCGTGGCTTTTGGCTTCCTTTGATTGCTCCACATGTCCATAAAAGATTCCCCATGAATTTTTTAGCTTGAAGCTTGACTTTTAACACTCCCCCTCAAGCTTCAATTCTTCATCCTCATCCAAGCTCCTTCATGTTGATGCATTGCTTGAATTTTGAAATCTTCATCCCATCCAAAGCCTTTGTAAACATGTCCGCAACTTGGTCCTTGGTACCAATATGATGTACTCAAACTTCCTTGGATATCAGCTTTTCCCTTATGAAGTGATAGTGCACTTCAATATGCTTGGTTCTAGCATGATAGACAGGGTTCGATGCTAGATGAATGCTACTCATGTTGTCACAAAAAATTGGATATGTGTCAACCTGCAAATTAAGCTCCATAAATAACTTCTTAATCCACATTAGCTCACATGTGACTTGAGCCAAAGCTCTATACTCAGCCTCGGTGGTAGATAATGCCACCGTGGGTTGCTTCTTTGAAATCCATGAGATGATCTTGCTACATATGCTATGTCGGGCCTGGTTATTGTGGCATAATTGAAAGAGCCTACAATAGATCGATACAAAGTTACATCCTCTAATGGCTCTCCATCAATGGAGCTTAGCTTTACATTAACTTCCATGGGATTTGAAATAGGCTTGCAATGTAGCATCCCAAACCTCTCAAGTAGGTCTAGAATATACTTCCTTTGTATGAGCATAATACCTTCTTCTTTGTATACAACTTCAATGCCAAGAAAATACCTAAGATCTCCAAGATCAGAGATCCTAAACTCCTTTCCAAGCTTTTCCTTGATCTCCTCAATGCCCTTTGTATCATTACCTGTAATGATAAGATCATCTACATACACACACATGTAGACCACAAGTTCTCCTCTTTGTTTGATGAAGAGAGATGGATCTGCCTTGCATTGATTGTAACCACATTTGATCAAATAGTCCACCAATCTTTGGTTCCAAGCCCTTGGAGCTTGCTTTAGGCCATAAAGTGCCTTCTTCAACCTACAAACATGATGTGGAAACTCTTTATGAACAAAACCTAGTGGTTGCTCCATGTATACCTCTTCTTCCAAGTCTCCATTGAGAAAGGCATTCTTGATATCCAATTGGAAGAGCTTCCATCCTTTGCTAGCAGCCATTGCAATGAGTGTCCTAATGGTGCTCATCTTTGCCACGGGGCTGAATGTCTCTTCAAAGTCCACTCCATAGGTTTGTGCAAAACCCTTGGCCACCAATCTTGCTTTGAACCTAGAAATAGATCCATCTGAATTCCTCTTTACTTTATACACCCACTTATTACCTATTACCTTCATGTTCTCCTTCTTGGGCACTAGAGTCCATGTTTGATTTTCCTCAAGTGCGTCGATCTCTTCTTGCATTGCCTCTTTCCATTCGGTGTACCTGCTTGCATCTTCATAGCAATCGGGCTCATGATCTTCTACTACTTTGTTCATATATGCATAATGTGTTGCCATGTATGAATCATAAGTAAACCTTTGAGTTGGATACTTAACTCTAGAAGACTTCCTTTCTTCACCTTTTGGAGGAATAAACCTCCTTTGCCTTGGGAACTTGATCTCTTTCTTTGACGTGGCTTCTTTCTCCATCATGTGTCCTTCATCATCTTCAACTTCATTACCTTCTTCATCCAACTCCACCAATGTTGCTTTGCCTTTGTTGATTGATTGTGCTTCATAGCTTGATGAAGATCTCCCCCTCCATGGTGAGTTCATGCTTGAACTATCTTCATTGATGGAACACCTTGGGCCGCTTAGCTCTAGGTCGATTTGTTCTTCATCATGTCCATGCTTTTCTTCTTCATAGTCCTGCATACAATCATACTTCTTATACCAAGGGAGTAGCTCATCAAATGCTACATCCCTCGATATCCTCAAGTCCTTTGTGTTTGGGTTGAAGCACCTGTAACCTTTATGATCATTTGAATATCCTAGAAACACACACTTTTCTGCCTTTGGTTGTAGCTTGTGCCTCAATTCACTTGGCACATGTACATAACAAGTACATCCAAATATCTTCAAGTGGGAAAGATCAGGTTTCTTACCATAATAGGCTTGATATGGTGTCAAGCCATGGATCCCTGAGGTAGGAGCCCTATTCATTGGATACACGGCGGTATTTGCTGCATCACTCCAAAACATGTTAGGTACATTCATCTCATTAAGCATTGCTCTAGCGATCTCGGCAATGTATCTATTCTTTCTCTCTGCTACTCCATTTTGTTGGGGTGTGTACCTGCATGTTACTTGCCTCTTGATGCCTTGATCCATTAAAAAATCAGAAAACTCATTGGAGAAATATTCTCCCCCTCCATCGGACCTTAGCTTCTTGATATATGTACCTGTTTCCTTCTCTACCATTGCCTTGAATGCTTTGAAACATGTAAACACATCTGATTTGTTTTTGATGAAATAAACCCAAACCATCCTTGTGCAATCATCTATAAAAGTGACAAAGTACTTGTTACCTCCAATGGATTGCTCTTTGGTTGGCCCCCACACATCTGTATGTATCAACTCCAATGGATGTTGGCTTATGTAGCCACTCTTCTTGAATGGAAGTCTCGCTTGCTTCCCTAGTTGACAAGATTCACATAAATGCTTCATACCTTGTCCTTGGAAGTTGGGAAGACCTTCAACCAGCCTCTTGAATTGCATTTCCTTCATTCTTTGTATGTTGATGTGACCTATCCTCTTGTGCCACAAGTCCAACTCCGAAATCCTCTTGTTTCCATATGTGAAGTAGACATGTTGAGTAGAATGAGAATTTACCTCCAAAGTGAAGAGTCTCCCTTGCTTCTTTCCTCTTGCTATGACCTTGTAACCTTGCTTAGGGTTCTCCACAAAGCATCCACCTTTGTTGAACCTTACTTGATAGCCTCTTTCAACCATTTGCCCAACGGACACCAAGTTCTTTGTGATGGTAGGTACATGCAAGACATCCTTGAGACATCTTCCTTCCTCCTTGTCATCCAAAGCTACATCTCCAACATGGGAGATCTCATGGGCTGTATCATCACCTGTTTCTACATGTGCTTTACCTTTGGGAACATGTAGATTAGTAAACCAAGAAGCATTGCAACTCATATGGTTGCTACATCCACTATCAATATACCAAGTGTTATCTACTTTGCTTGAATTCCCATTCATGTGCATCATCAAGAGATTGTCATTTTCTGAACTTGTAGAAGCATAATTACCTTGGCCTTTGTATGAAGAACCTTGATTATAGTTCCTTTGGTTTCCTCCTTGGTAGCAATCTCTAGCATAGTGGCCAAACTTGCCACATATGTAACATCCTTCGCCATCTTGATTCCTGTTTTGTTGATGTCGTCCTCCTCTTCCTCTTGATCTTCCTCTCCCTCTTTGTGATGAGGTGCCTTGGTCATGTCCTTGATTTCTTGAGTGGCCTTGCCTTCCTC
>CM035430.1:80173483-80183483 GCA_020310875.1 Ceratopteris richardii | reverse complement strand
TAATAGAAATCATAGGTAATTTCAGAGGTAGAGGTAGTAGAGGTTACTTTGGAAGAAATACAGGTAGAGGCTTTCAAAGTCAATCCTTGAAGGTTTGACCATTACCCGAAGGGAAGACCATGTAGGTCTTGTCTTGTTTTGTAAACGAGCTAAAGAAAACCTAAAGGTATTAGAGCTTAGCTAATACCCTAACGCTTGCGAGCTCAAGTTTACCTACTAAAACTATGCTTCAGATCAGAAAGAGGATTCAACCTTGATAATGAATGCAACTTGTGGAAGAAAAAGTGAAGATCAAACAGTCTTCTACATTGACTCAGGGTTTAGCAATCACTTGAGTGGTAATATAGCTTTGATGACTGATTTGGAGAATAAAGTAATTAATCATATAGTTCAAGCAAGTGATAACACAAAGCACAATGTGAAGTCTATTGGATTAGTAAAGGCCAAGGATGCAATCTGATAAGGTTTTTTATGTTCCTATAATTCCAAAGAATCTGTTAAGTGTAGGGAACATTGTAGAGAAAGGTTATGAAGTAAGGTTCACTAATGATGGAGTTTTTGTGGAAGATCCTAGCAATGGGTATAAACAAATTGTTTCAAGAAAGAAAGAAGAAGGCTATTCACATTAAAGATTCAAGGCAATGTTGTTCATGCCTTATTCACTTATGGAGGACATACGATCTCAGAGTTAGATCTTTGGCATAAAAGGCTTGGACATTTCAATGAAAGAGTTATTAAAAATATGATTAACAATGGTTCAGTGATTGGATTGCCTAATGTTGCAGGTCAACATATGACATACAGATGTGAAGCATGTCAATTAGATAAGGCTCATAAGCAATCATATAATAAGCATGGTTTCATGTATTTAGAGAAGCTTGAATTGGTGCATACAAATGTGTGGGGACCATCAAAGGACTTTAGCATTAATGGTTCAAGATATTATGTGATTTATGTTGATGATGCTACCAGGTGGATCATCATATATGTGATCAAAGATAAATAAGAGGTGTTCAATACATTTAAACATTATCATGTGTATGCAGAGAGAATCATAGGGCAAAAATTGAAGAGACTAAGGCCAGATGGAGGGGGAGAGTATTTCTCTAATGAGTTCAATGATTACTTGTGGAATGCAGGTATAAAAAGGGAAGTTACTTGCAGGTACTCTCCTCAACAAAATGGTGTAGCAGAAAGGAGAAATAGAACTCTTGTTGAGTTTTCAAGGTCAATGATGAAGGAGAAAAATTGTCCTAATTATTTGTGGGATGAGGCTGTAAATACAGCCACATACTTGGTTAATAGGTTACCATGTAAAGCTTTGCAGGGTATGACACCATATGCAGACCTATCTTAGATCATTGCAAAGTGTTTGGATGTTTGACTTATGCATATGTGCCATCTCAGTTGAGGCATAAATTGGAACCTAAAGTTGAAACGTATGTGTTTATTGGTTATGATGATAAGCAGATGGGTTATAGGTTGTGGAGTCCATCCACAAAGCAATTCCTTGTGCCAAAGGATGTTACATTTGATGAGCAAGGTACTATGCAGATACAATTAACATTAATACAGGTGATGAAGAAACATTGAACCAGAAAGGTAAATCAAAGGTTCAAATATTTGATGAAGAAGAGAACAATGAAGCAATAGTTGAAGTTGAAGAAATGCCAAGGTTTGATCCAAAATGTGATGAACCAGAGGAAGACCCCCCTACATATGAAGAGGCAAAAGATAAGGAAAATTGGGAGAAAGCTATGCAGGAAGAGTATGATGCATTGATGGAGAATGAGACATGGGATTTGGTTCCTAAACCAAATAGTTAGAAGATCATTGGATGCAAATGGGTCTACAAGACAAAGAGGTATGCAGATGGAAGTGTGTCTAGATATAAAGCTAGACTTGTTGTGAAAGGGTATGCTTAGACATATGGTATAGATTATGATGAGACTTATAGTCCTATGGCAAAGATGACAACCATAAGTACTCTCATAGCTATTGCTGCATGTAAATGTTGGAAGATATGTCAATTAGATGTGAAGAATGCTTTTCTAAATGGTTACATTTCAGATGATGTTTTCATGGAGCAACTAGAAGGTTTCAAGGATAAAAGGTATCCAGAATGTGTATGTAAGCTTAAGAGAGCGTTGTATGGTTTGAAGCAGGCCCCAAGGGCATGGAATTATAGACTTGTGAAGTTCCTGAAGGAGCTTGGTTTCCAAGTGTCTAAGGTAGATAGTAGCTTGCTTGTTAAAGCAAGTAATGATGGGTTCATTTACATGTGCATATATGTTGATGACATAGTTCTTACAGGTACAGATGAGAAGGACATATAAAGTCTTAAGAAGCAAATGGAGAAAGAGCTCAAGATTAGTCACTTGGGAGATTTGTCATATTTCTTGGGCATGGAGATTTCATATACTCAGCATGGAGTATATGTGACTCAAGAAGGGTATTTGAAGAAGTTGCTAATCAAGTTTAAAATGGAAGATTGCAGGGTAGCACCTACTCCAATGGAGGTGAATCACAAATTGAGTAGATATGGAGGAGAAGAATTCAAGGACATGAAGCTATACTAAAGTGTGGTTGGTAGTTTAATCTATGCTACATTAATTAGGCCCGATTTGTCATATGCAGTTGGAGTGCTTTCTCAATTCATGCACTCTCCTAGGAAAGAACATTGGGTTGCAGGACAAAGAGTGCTAAGATACATTAAGGGTACACTCAAAGAAGGCTTGTATTATGGTTTCACATCAAATAGAAACATCAAGATATATAGTGATATAGATTGGGCAGGTAATCCTGATGATAGAAGATCAAGCTATGGTTATCTATGTTATGTGGGAGATAAATTAATCTCTTGGTGTTCTAAGAAGCAACATAAAGTTGCTTTGTCATCCACAGAAGTAGAGTACAAAGGTATGGTTGAAGCAGCAAAAGAGGTTACATGGCTGAAGACTCTCATGAAGAGTTTTGACATCATTCAGAGTACACCCACTGTTCATGGATAATATGATGTCATTGTATCTAGCTGCTAACCATGTGTTTCATGCCAAGACTAAACATATTGAGATCGAGTATCATTTCTTAAGAGAGAAGGTGATTGATAAAGAAATTGAAGTCATACATACTTCAACAAAAGATCAGATTGCAGACATGTTAACCAAAAGATTGGATGGACCTAAACTACAGAGGTTCAAAGATATGGCAGGTATAAAGAAGATGGAAAAAATCACAATCGATGATTGAGGGGGAGCTATTGGTGCACAACAATCAACAATTGGTGATTTGGACAAGAATTGAAGACAAAGAATAAAGCAAAGTTCAATATATGAGGCTTGAAGATGAGTACATGATCAGAAGATGAAGACTTGTATATACATGTACATTAAACTTGTAATTAGTTTACACATACCTTGTAATGGTTTCAAGTTTGTACATATATGCCTATAATTATACAAGTAGAAAGTCCGGATATATGAAGACGATGATGAGTGACAAGTTTAGAAGTCATTAGAGACTTTAGAAAGTGAGAAGAACTTGATGTATCACTGAGATGTAACTTTTCCTAAATAGAGGAAAGTTGCACCTCGATATTTTGTTCAATGCTACTTCTATGTTTATCTTCTTGATGAGTGATTTTGTACAAGTCTGGCTCTATAGTTGAGTGACCGCTGTACAAGTTTTGAGAGCTTAATTGTAATTAGGCTAAGAGAATTTTAAGTAGGAACATTTGTATGTGTAAAGTGAAGAAGTGAAGACAAGAACAGGTGCAATCCCAGTGGTCAATGTTTTGATCAGATCTCCCTTCACAGTGTAACATTTTGAGCAAGTAAGCATGCATTAGAAAATGCAAGTGTCAAAGTCGACTATACAGAAGTACAATTTCAGACAGAGATAAACTGTTTGAAGCAAATCTCAATATTTACTGAATCTTTTGGAAAGATTTAACTTGGAGAAGGTGTGCAAACTTTAGAAGATACCTTGTATAAAGTTTCATTGAAAACTTTACACATTTGGTCAGTCAATGAGTGAATTAAGTGCAGCAAACTTTTCTCTGTAATGATTTTTTTCATAGTTAGTTCAAAGTTTGATAATTTGGCATTGATCTCCCAAAATCAGTTGAGGTTTTGAGTTGTTCTTGATATAGAGATGCTCTAAGATCAAGGATAACTTGTTCTTTTGAAGATTAATACTCTCCATCACATACATAAACACATATACATATGCACATACACATACATACACATACGCATACACATACTCATACTCATATTCATACACATAAACAAACACATACACATACACATACACATACACATACATATACACATACACATACACATACACATACACATACACATACACATACACATACACATACACATACACATACACATACACATACACATACACATAAACATACACATATGTTGAAGATTCACTCACTAATTAGACATAAAGACATGAAAACATATGAAGGACAAAGAAAGACGAAGAGAAGCAGAAACAAAACAGTCAGAAAATCAAGCATTAGTGAAGGGACAAATTCACGACTGTAATATAGTTCACAGAAACTTCCAGAATTACGAATCTCGGATAAAAAATGTATATAAGAGAGTTGAGAGAGTGCTTAGTATATAGAAGATATAGTGGATGTAGAAGTGCTTGTAATAGACACAAGTGTGCGTATGTAGAGATGAATAATAGAACCTGAACAGTCATGCATTCATCTGAGAGAGAGAGATGGTAAGGAGAAACTACTCAGCATAGGAGAGTTCTCATGGCTATGAGCAAAGGAAGGCCAGGCCATTTTGTACACATTCTCTCTAATAGAAAACACATGTTTGTGTGGAAAGTTTTGAGCGCATTCTTCTTGTATGAAGAAATCTAAGTGATTTCATGTTACTATGAAAGTTAGTTAATAGTTACAGTTATCTCAGTACACGTTTTTTGGTACTTTTGCAAGTAAGATCTCGCAATACAGTGTAAATGTTTTCATGAGTGATAGCTCATCTTGAAGCTAGTAGTCTCAACTACAAACTGATCAAAGAATTTTGTGAAACGGGACATGTACACATGGTATAGTGTCTGACCGTAAAGGCATCCAGAACTGGTGAAGTTTTTTCTTCAAACCTTAGATAGAGTTCATTCATTGAAGGAATTTCAGGTATTACTTCCTTACTTCATCTACAATCATTTGAAGTAACTACAAACAGAATTGCAGTTGATTCCGGTAACATTCCGTTACAATTACGGTGAGATTACGGTAACAGTCTGGTATCAGTCTGGTGAAGTTTCGGTGATACTCTGCTGAGTTCTAAATCACAATTTTGACACATCTGAGTGACGGAAAGTATATCTAACAATAAGTTAACAAAGAATGGTAAAGACTGAAGTAAACCAGATCAGAATTGAAGCGTGAAGGAAAGGCAAAGTTTTCTGTAAAGTGAATTTTCAGATTTCACTAAACACAGTTATAAAGTTTTCAATTTCAGGAAGCTTGCTAAGCTATTGATGATTATAGAGGTGTTCTAACATCACTCTAGCTTAGTTCTTGTTGTGGCGTGGCAATATTCCGTAGCTTAGTTTGTCAAGCTTTTGTCACGTCGACATCAACAAGTGGTATCAGAGCAGAAAAGGTTCTGAAGAGCAAAAAAGGTTCTCGAGTAAACGGAAGTGAAGACACAAGAGAATTTAAGGAATTCTTCACAAGGAAGGTGAAAGCTGAGGAGATCAACAACAAACGGCATCAGAGAAGCGTTCTGAAGTCATTCTCAAGGGTAAAGGTTTACAAAAGGTAAAATCCTTTAACATTATACTCACCGACAGTAACAAAAACAAGAAGATTATGGCAGATCACATTTCTATTGACAAATTGGACAGAGATAACTATCCCGCATGGGTAATGCGAATGGAAGCCTTACTTATGAGTAAGGACTTAATGATATATGTGACAGGAGAAGAAAAGAAGCCTACTTTTGGAGACGACAGTCAACCAAAGAAAGAAGAACTAGAAGCCTTGAAGCTATGGCAGAAGAAAGATGCAATGGCAAGAGCGTATATCTACAATACTGTTACAGATCATCTACTACCACACATTAGAGGTCTAGAGAAAGAAGAAGACATATGGAGTGCATTGGAAGATCATTTCCAAAACACTACTAAAGCTAGGAAGGCTAGCTTATGGTCGGAGTTCACAACGTTCAAGAAAAAACAAAGTCAAAGCATTAGTGATTATGTCACTAAGATGAAGGACTTGGTAGAGAGTCTTGGATCTATTGATGAAGATATCGAAGACCATAGGTTAATAGCACAATTGCTTGTAGGACTGAGAGGAGATGAAAGGTGGAAACCTTTCGTACTCTCAACTGAACTTTCATTAAATCATTCTATACCAGATTTAAATCAGTTACTTGGACTATTGCTAACATTTGAGCAAGATTTGAAGACAGACGGAGATAAAGGACATAGTTCTGCTATGTACGCAAAGTGTAAGAAGAAAGGTGATAAAGATAAAGAAAAAGATGAAGAAGAACTGACTACTCAAGCAAATTATGCAAGAGGAAGAGGTAATGTCAAAAGTAAAAGTAGATGTAATACAAAAGGAAGAGGTAATCATAATAACAACACGAAGACGTGTTGGATCTGTGGATTAAGCAATCACTTGGCTCATGATTGCTGGCATAATTCTCAAGGATCAAGTCAGAATCAGAATAACAATAGCAGAGGCAGAAGCAGAAGATATCAAAGAGGAAGACAAAGCCAAAGAGGCGGATATGGTAGAGGTGGAGCAAGAAGTTAGGGACAGAATCAATCTCACAACACTACCTACTACAACTATGCAAATGATACACAGAATGAAAATCATACAATGTTGATGATGAATTTGATAAGCATGTCAGAGAATGAAGACCTCAAGGTATTCTATATTGACTCTGGTTGTTCAAATCATTTGTCAGGAAATATAGAATTGTTATCAGAACTAGAAGGAGGTATTTCGAATCATACAGTACAAACAGGTGATAACACAAAACATAATGTGAGGTCAATTGGAAAAGTGAAGTGTAAGAATGGAGCTGACCTGCTAACAAATGTTTTGTATGTTCCAACAATCCCGAAGAATCTGATAAGCGTGGGACAAATAGTAGAAAATGGTTTTCAAGTCAGGTTTACAAATGAAGGAGTATTTGTTGAAGATCCAAGATGCAAGTCTACTCATCAAGAGAACAGATGAAGGTATCATCTACATTTGTATTTATGTAGATGACATTATAATCACAGGTACCTCAGATGAAGGAATCAAGGAGGTAAAGAGATTGCTTGAAAAAGAGTTCAAGGTCAGTGATCTAGGAAAGTTATCATACTTTCTTGGAATCGAAGTTACATATACAGATCATGGTGTATATGTTTCGCAAGAAAGGTATCTCCTAAACTTACTGAAGAAGTTTAACATGGAGAATTGCAGAGAAGCTTCAACACCACTTGAAGTCAATCATAAACTCAGCAAATATGATGGTGTAGAGTTTAAAGATATGAGGAAATATCAATCTTTAGTGGGAAGCTTGATTTATGCTACGCTAATAAGACCAGATCTTAGTTATGCAGTAGGAGTTCTCTCACAGTTCATGCATTGTCTGAAGGATCAACATTGGGTTGCAGGACAAAGAGTTCTTAGATATATCAAAAGAACTATAAAGGAAGGATTATATTATCCTTTTACATCAGATATAAAGCTGAGAGCATACAATGACTCAGACTGGGTAGGAAGTCAAGATGACAGAAGGTCAACACATGGGTATATGATATACCTAGGACATAAGCTTGTCAGTTGGTGTTCAAAGAAGCAGCATACAGTGGCTTTATCGTCAACGGAAGCGGAATATAAAGGACTTGTGGAAGCAACTAAAGAAGTGATATGGATGCAGACCTTGTTCAAAAGCATGGATATTGATCAAGGTATACCTATCATACATGGAGATAATATGAGTTCGTTGTATCTTGCAGCAAATCCAGTATTTCATGCAAGAACAAAGCACATAGAGATTCAATATCATTTCCTGAGGGAAAAGGTAATGGAGAAGGAGATTGAAATAGTATACAATTCTACGAAAGATCAGATTGCAGACATTCTGACAAAGAGCTTGGACGGAGTAAAGACAAGTAGATTCAAAGAAATGGCAGGAATAAAAGAAAAGAAGAATATATGAAAGATCAGAAGGTGTCAATTAGTGATTGAGGGGGAGCTGTTGAAGATTCACTCACTAATTAGACATAAAGACATGAAAACATATGAAGCACAAAGAAAGACAAAGAGAAGCGGAAACAAAGCAGTCAGAAAATCAAGCCTTAGTGAAGGGACAAATTCACGACTATAATATAGTTCATAGAAACTTCCAAAATTACAAATCTCGGATAAAAAATGTATATAAGAGAGTTGAGAGAGTGCTTAGTATATAGAAGATATAGTGGATGTAGAAGCGCTTGTAAGAGACACAAGTGTGCGTATGTAGAGATGAATAATAGAACCTGAACAGTTTGGCATTCATCTGAGAGAGAGAGATGGGAAGGAGAAACTACTCAACATAGGAGAGTTCTCATGGCTATGAGCAAAGGAAGGCCAAGCCATTTTGTACACATCTTCTCTAATAGAAAACACATGTTTGTGTGGAAATGTTTGAGCGCATTCTTCTTGTGTGAAGAAATCTAAGTGATTTCATGTTACTGTGAAAGTTAGTTAACAGTTACAATTATCTCAGTACACGTTTTATGATACTTCTACAAGTTAGATCTCGCAGTACAGTGTAAAGTTTTTCATGAGTGATAGCTCATCTTGAAGCTAGTAGTCTCAACTACAAATTGATCAAAGAATTTTGTGAAACGGGACATGTACACATGGTACATTGTCTGACCGTAAAGGCATCCAGAACCGGTGAAGTTTTTTCTTCAAACCTTAGATAGAGTTCATTCAAGGAAGTTCACGTATTACTTCCTTAATTCATCTACAATCATTTGAAGTAACTACAAACAGAATTGCAGTTGATTCCCGTAACATTCTGGTACAATTACGGTGACAGTCCCGTGAAGTTCCGGTGATATTCTGGTGAGTTCTAAATCACAATTTTGACACATCAGAGTGACAGAAAGTATATCTAACAATAAGTTAACGAAGAATTGTAAAGACTGAAGTAAATCAGATCAGAATTGAAGCCTGAAGGAAAGGGAAAAAATTCTGTAAAGTGAATTTTCAGATTTCACTAAACACAGTTATAAAGTTTTTAGTTTTAGGAAGCTTGCTAAGCTATTGATAATTATAGAGGTGTTCTAACATCACTCTAGCTTAGTTCTTGTTAAGGCATGGCAATATTCTGCAGCTTAGTTTGTCAAGATTTTGTCACATCGACATCAACAACGTACACATACACATACACATACACATACACATACACATACACATACACATACACATACACATACACATACACATACACATACACATACACATACACATACACATACACATACACATACACATACACATACACATACACATACACATACACATACACATACACATACACATACACATACACATACACATACACATACACATACACATACACATACACATACACATACACATACACATACACATACACATACACATACACATACACATACACATACACATACACATACACATACACATACACATACACATACACATACACATACACATACACATACACATACACATACACATACACATACACATACACATACACATACACATACACATACACATACACATACACATACACATACACATACACATACACATACACATACACATACACATACACATACACATACACATACACATACACATACACATACACATACACATACACATACACATACACATACACATACACATACACATACACATACACATACACATACACATACACATACACATACACATACACATACACATACA
>CM035430.1:80085983-80170983 GCA_020310875.1 Ceratopteris richardii | reverse complement strand
ACACATACACATACACATACACATACACATACACATACACATACACATACACATACACATACACATACACATACACATACACATACACATACACATACACATACACATACACATACACATACACATACACATACACATACACATACACATACACATACACATACACATACACATACACATACACATACACATACACATACACATACACATACACATACACATACACATACACATACACATACACATACACATACACATACACATACACATACACATACACATACACATACACATACACATACACATACACATACACATACACATACACATACACATACACATACACATACACATACACATACACATACACATACACATACACATACACATACACATACACATACACATACACATACACATACACATACACATACACATACACATACACATACACATACACATACACATACACATACACATACACATACACATACACATACACATACACATACACATACACATACACATACACATACACATACACATACACATACACATACACATACACATACACATGCACATCCACATGCACATGCACATGCACATGCACATGCACATCCACATGCACATACACATCCACATACACATACACATACCCATACACATACACATACCCATACCCATACGCATACCCATACCCATACCCATACGCATACGCATACGCATACCCATACGCATACGCATACGCATACCCATACGCATACGCATACGCATACCCATACGCATACGCATACGCATACGCATACGCATACGCATACGCATACGCATACGCATACGCATACGCATACGCATACGCATACGCATACGCATACGCATACGCATACGCATACGCATACGCATACGCATACGCATACGCATACGCATACGCATACGCATACGCATACGCATACGCATACGCACACACACATACGCATACGCACACACAGACACAGACACAGACACAGACACATACACTGACACATACACATACACATACACTGACACATACACATACACATACACATACACATACACATACACATACACATACACATACACATACACATACACATACACATACACATACACATACACATACACATACACATATACACATACACATACACATACACATACACATACACATACACATACACATACACATACACATACACATACACATACACATACACATACACATACACATACACATACACATACACATACACATACACATACACATACACATACACATACACATACACATACACATACACATACACATACACATACACATACACATACACATACACATGCACATGCACATACACATACACATACACATACACATACACATACACATACACATACACATACACATACACATACACATACACATACACATACACATACACATACACATACACATACACATACACATACACATACACATACACATACACATACACATACACATACACATACACATACACATACACATACACATACACATGCACATGCACATGCACATGCACATGCACATGCACATACACATACACATACACATACACATACACATACACATGCACATGCACATACACATACACATACACATACACATACACATACACATACACATACACATACACATACACATACACATACACATACACATACACATACACATACACATACACATACACATACACATACACATACACATACACATACACATACACATACACATACACATACACATACACATACACATACACATACACATACACATACACATACACATACACATACACATACACATACACATACACATACACATACACATACACATACACATACACATACACATACACATACACATACACATACACATACACATACACATACACATACACATACACATACACATACACATACACATACACATACACATACACATACACATACACATACACATACACATACACATACACATACACATACACATACACATACACATACACATACACATACACATACACATACACATACACATACACATACACATACACATACACATACACATACACATACACATACACATACACATACACATACACATACACATACACATACACATACACATACACATACACATACACATACACATATACCCATACTCTTGGCAGTAGCTAGAGGCATAGACGTCGAGGAAGCATGTAATAGAAGCACAATGAAGTAGTGGAGAGCCAGACAAATCATTTTTCAAAGAATTATGTTTTATAAATACTTTTCAAAAAACACTCAATAGTGTTTTTCATCACTCTTGTACCATATGTAACATAGAAAAGCCCCTTTTGTAATGATAAGCTCCATTTTGTGCAAGCCAAGGACCTTGAGCTTGAGGAGCTTAGGTAGAACAAGCCTACCAATTTTGGTTATTTTTGGATCTTGTTTACCCTTTCAAATAGCACCTAGAACCTATTTTTTAACTATGCCGGTCACTAGATGTGAAACCGGTCAAAACTAGTCTAGAATCTATAAAAAGAGCTAGAGAGCTCATTTTTTGAGGTTAGCTAGTATAGACTTGTATGAGCTAGAGTAAGCTTGAGCTTGTAATTGAGATCTTGAGTAAGAGAGTCTATTTTCCTACCTTCCATTGTGTCTTGCTTGTCTCTTACATGTGTATGTGTATGTGTGTGTGCATCTCTATGCTTCTTAGCTTCACTCTCACTTCATCTTCATATCACTCCTATCTCTTCCACCAATTGACATTAAGGAGGTGGAGCTTTTTAAAGTGGTACTTACCATTGTGCTAGAGCAACACCAAATTTGGTGTCATTGCCGGGGAACGAGTCTAGGACGAATGTGTGATGGTAAGAGTATAGCAAGAAGTGGCGTTGGAAGGTAAAAATTTCAGTTTTTGTTGTTGTTTTTAGTTGGTTTTTTGTGTTTTTCACCTCCCCTATACTCCTTCTTCACCAACGCATCATCTTCTTCCACTTCGAAAAAATAAAAAAATTCACCATATCCACCCATTCTCCTCATTTCCCCTCATTTGTGCATGCGCGCACGAGAGAGAGAGAGAGAGAGAGAGAGAGAGAGAGAGAGAGAGAGAGAGAGAGAGAGAGAGAGAGAGAGAGAGAGAGAGAGAGAGAGAGAGAGAGAGAGAGAGAGAGAGAGAGAGAGAGAGAGAGAGAGAGAGAGAGAGAGAGAGAGAGAGAGAGAGAGAGCTTTTGTGCTTGCGTGTGCATGTGTGTTTTTGAGTTTTCTTGCAGGTACAGTGCTCTAGAGCATCAAGAAAGCTTCCAAAATGTAAGAAAATCCATTTCTGTCAGAAACTGCCGACTATGTTAGACCATCGTGATGGTTTGCTAAACTCAGAATTTGAGGTAAGCGAGTTCACCACGGTGTAGAGCACACTTGCGCACATAGGAATCCAAGGTTGTATTTTGAAAATCATTGATTTGTTGGACCATCGCAATTGTGTCACACCATCGCAATTGGCTAACGCCATCGCGACGGCTCGGCTGGACCATCGCAATGGTCTCACACCATCACGACGGTCTCACACCATCGCGACAGTTCACTTGAGCCATTGCAACGGTCCCTGACCATCGCAATGCTCCCGTTGACCCCATGCCATCGCGATTGCACGATCCTACCACATGTCAAGCTAGACCATCACGATTGTCCCAGACCATCGCGATGATATCGGGTAAGCCATCACGACGCCTCGAAATTTGGTCCATCGCGATTGGCTCAAGCCATCGCGTCCCGTGACCATCGCGATGGGCTCACACCATCATGATTGGTGCATTGACCGTTGATTGATGTCATCGCGATGCTTCACTTAGACCATTGCGATTGCTCGTAATTTAGACCATCGCGATGCCTCCCACCTTCGGACCATCGCGATGCCTCGCACCTTCGGACCATCGCGATTGTACCATGCCATTGCGACGGTTCACCTGAGCCATCACGAAGGTTCACGTGAGCCATCGCGATTGTCCCAGACCATCGTGATTGTCCCAGACCATCACGATTGTCTCAGACCATCGCGATTGTCCACCCCAAACTAAAAAATTAGGGTTTCAATTTTTGGGCTATTTTGAGGCTATTTTAAGCAAATTTTTGGGTGATTAAGCTCATTGGAGATCCCTTACCTCATAAGTGAAGAAAAACCTAATTGTCAGTTTTTACCCCTGAGGGCCTGAACACTCATATCTTTTTCATCCGAAGTCCGTTTTTTGAGCTTTATACCTCATTAGAAAGCTCTTTACGAGTACTATGTGAGATTGTTGTTTTTTAGATAAGATAATTTGAGGTTGAAATTTTTGGGACTAGAAAAGAAAGAAGAAAGGGGACATTAAAATTTTGGGCAAAGGAGAAAGGAACCTAAAAGGTGTATATATTCAAGTGCTTGATCATCAATTTAAGAAGTGGTATAAACATTGAATTTTTACAGGTCTAGCAAGGGCTATCAAGGGCAAGCAAATCCAGGTAGTGAAGAATGCAAAGCTTAGGAAGTGCGACTTCTTGGGCATCAGAGCACTCGAAGCAGCTGACTTGAGGTTGGAAGAATACTCAACCCCCTCAGTCAATTATTAGCTTAGGCTAAATGGTAGCATTGTGGATTAAAGACGATAGGAACAACTCAAGTTCAAGAGACTTAATTTTTCAAGTCCAAGGCTAAATAACACTGTGCGACACAAAAACCTAAAGGAAAGAATAAAAGTATGATGGAACAAGAACTCAAAAGTACCATGAAAAGTTGATTCCTGATGTATACATTGAGACAAGACAACTTAAATGAATTTACAAGGAAACAAGCAACTAAGAACAAAGAAACATTGATGATCTGAGAGTACCAGGAAGTAAATTCATGAACCTTAGATCAGGCAAGCATATAGGTAAGTCAGACCGACGAAGCCTTAGATCATCAGAAGCAAGTGTAGGAACTACTGCACATTCGTGGGCTCAACAATTGAATAGCTATCCTTACGAGTTGAGCTAAGATACGAGTGAATTAGAAATGGCTTTTAGTACGGAAAGACCAGAAGGAGGGTTAAGCATTGCATATTTGGAAAAACCCGAAGGACCCTATAGAACTCAATTAGAATTTGTTTGAACCAACCGCTTATGTGCTCGCATCTATGAGGATGGTTTGCAAAGACAAGTGGTGCAAATGCACAAACCTGATCAACCCATTGGATTGGAACGTCCAGTGGTGAAATTTGAGAGAGACGCATACATAGATAAAGAAGGAACAATGTATATCCTAAGTACTCAGCCAAATAATACCAATGAGTTTGGTGTAATTCAGTTAGAGATGGAAGCAAGAGCCCAAGGGAAAGAACGAGTAGGAGAAGAACCTAGGACATCTAGAGGGAAATCTATACTAACAAGAGTACTAATCCCCGAGTGGATCCCTCAGGATAACAGAAGCATAGAATTATTCGTAAAAAAAGAGACAGATGAAGCATTTTGGAGGTACAAAATGGAACAACCTAGTGAGATAGGCTCCATCATGATTTACGAGTTCAAGGACCCAGATACACCTGGAAAGGTTGTATACCTAGATGAGACTTCAGAACGAGTATTTCTGGTACCAGATCATGCGAGAAATACCTACACATGGAGAGGCGATTTAGTCTTCCCTCCATCTCGAGCAAATGTAAACATGAGCCATCAAGGTGCTGTAACATCCTCAGCCCATGGTAATCAAAGAGAGAAGAACAAAGAGAGACCGGAAGTAAGTTTCACTCATCCTATAGGGAGAGATAAAACAACCATGGACACCGATAGAGTGGAAAGACAAAGAGAACCGAGAATACCAGGTGGTAGAGATGATTTTCCTCTACCTGGACCATGCGAACACCCAAGAATATTAAGACCCACTCAATTAGTAAAGTCCATGAAAAACTACTTTGATGGGACAGGAGATCCCTATGACCATGTTGCGGAATTTAAGCAAGTGCTACGAGTAGAGCAAGTAGAAGATATGTTTACGGAATACAATGCATTTGGACTAACGTTAAGGAATATAGCTTTAACTTGGTTCCAACCATTGCAACAAAGGCAATTTAGAGATATCCATCACGTTTTAGAATCATTCATCACGGAATTCTCTAAAAGTGGAATCAGGCATGATACCTCTGTTGAGATATCAAGCTCAACATGTGATGATCCAGGATGACACGTACCAGTTTTTCGTTTCTCTGACATGTATAGTGGTCACACCGGTATATGTCATGGATACTTCATTGAGCTTTATTAGATTTATCTATCGAGAGTGATGGGACATTTGTTTCTTGCCAGCTCACTCATTCGCGGACATTAGGTTTTTCCTTATGTACTAATCTTTATATATTGCACTTGTTGTATTCTTGTTTTTAGGTCATTCTTGTACATTCCTTTTATGTAATAGAAGAAGAAGAAGAAGAAGAAGAAGAAGAAGATCATTCTTCCTTGCCTCAATCTGTGTGTGTGCTTCTCTTTGAGAGTGAGAGTGTGTGTGTGTGAGTTCTCTTCCTTATCTCCTTCCTCGTGACATGGTATCAGAGCCAGCGTGGCTGTAGAGAGCTCGTGGAGAAGGCAACGGTGAAGACTACGTGGCAAGGCATAGAGAAAACACGATTTCACAAACGACCATCTCGACCTCCATTTCGAGCCTGCAAGGTGGGGCCCACAAAAAAACAAGGTCAGTTTTAGAAACTGTGAGTTGTGTTCGGAGACACTCATATATTTTAGATCCAGAATTTCAAGCAATTCCGTATACTCTTGATACACGAAAACTATGTTTTTCTGAGATCAAACTGTCACGTCATAGTGCGACAGTGTTCAAGCAGAAGTGCTGCTTGTAGTGTTTTGCAGTGTTGTGAATTGCTGCAGAAATGGCAAACGCAGATGGAATGAGTCAGCTTATGAGTGATAAGCTGGACAAGAACAACTTTCATGCTTGGAGATTCAGAATGACAAATTTCCTGATGGGAAAAGGCTACTAGAAGTACATCGAAGGAGAGAATGAAAATGCTCTGTAGTTACCAGAAAAGGAATCGAACTGCAGACCAGTTAAGAGCATATGAAGAATGGAATCAAGGAGCACGAAAGGTAATGTATTGGCTATCTGTTAGCATACAAGATAGCATGATTGGACACATACAGGATGCCAAGACTCCAAAAGAGGCTTGGAATAGTTTGGTCACTTTGTATGAGACTAATACAAAGGCACGGAAATTGCAACTCAAGAACGAGCTGCATACATTGGAAAAGAAGAGCATGTCGGTAAGTGACTACACTCTAAAAATCAAAATCATATGTGAGTCACTTGCATCTATTGGCATGAATGTAGATGATGATGATAAAGTGGAAGCGTGCCTTCGTGGTTTAGGAGCTGCATATAAGCAGTTCAGAACTTCCATACAGACCAAGGAAGATATTTCGAATTTTGCTGATCTGGTATCTATGCTGATTATTGAAGAAAAGAATCTTGGTGAGGATTCAAACTCCCAAGGAAGCCCAGTTTTGAGCAAGTATTCTACTCTGGCAGAGGAAGAGGCAGAGGTAGAGGTAGAGGTTTTGGAAGTGGAAGAGGAAACAGTAACCAAGACCAAGGTCAACAACACAATCATGCAGGGGGAAGAGGACAGTTTCGAGGCAAGGGGAGCCAAAGAGGTCGCATAAATTTCCAAAGAAATGATTCAAGTAATGATAGTAAAGGATGTTGGAATTGTGGTAAACCTGGACACTTTGAACGTGATTGTAGGTTGAAGAATCAAAATAACAGAAGGCAATAGAATAAATATGCATCCACAAGTGCAGATGATTCTGAGAAGCTGTTCATGGTTCAACATCACATGATGAATACGATGTCTGCTGATGTTTCAAAATCTAATGATAATGTCTGGTATGTTGATTCAGGTGCTTCAAATCACATGACTAGTCATGCAGAATGGTTTAGTAGTTTGCAAAAAATGCCAGTTCCTGGATATGTTGAAACAGGTGATGATACATCACATCCTATTGAGCATACAGGAAACATAGCATTGTCTATGGAGGACGAGAAGGTAAAACATCTTGCTGATGTGCTGCATGTTCCAAATATAACAAAGAATCTGGTTTCTGTTGAACAAATGGTTGACTAGGGATTACAAGTCAGGTTCAATGCTGATGGATTATATGTAGAAGAGTACAAGCAGGATGGATGACTGCTTGCCAAAGGAAACAAAGTGGGTAGGATGTTCACCTTAAATGTGAAGATTCTTGAAATGAATGCAGCCATGTTTGCAAAAGGTGCAGGAGTTATTGCTGATATAGAGATCTGGCACAAACGAATTGGACATGCAAATCTGCAAAGGTTGAAACTGATGCAGTCAAAGGAGATTGTCCATGGACTACCAAATTTCAAAGTTGCAAAAATGCAAAAGGTATGTGCAACATGTCAATTTGGTAAACAGTCAAGAGCATCATTTCCACATGACAAGCATGTTAGTGAGAATGTACTAGAAGTAGTACATACAGATGTTTGGGGTCCACCAAAGACCACATCTATGGGCAGTTGCAAGTTTTATGTTACTTTCATTAATGACCATACACGCAAAGTATGGGTATATTTCATGAAAGAGAAGAGCGAGGTGTTGACTCACTTCCAGAATTTTAAAGCTATGGTGGAAAAGCAGATAGGGAAGTACATTCAGACATTAAGATCTGATGGAGGAGGTGAATACATGTCAAATGAGTTCAGTAGTTTTCTAAAAAATCATGGAATTCGACGTCAATTTTCATGCAAGTACAGCCCACAATAGAATGGCATTGCTGAATGCAAAAATAGACATATTGTAGAAATAGCAAGAGCCTTGATGGCTGAGAAGAATATGCCTCGTTGTTATTGGGCAGAAGTTGTGCATACTGCTGTATACATCATGAACAGAACTCCGACTGCTGTTGTACATCAAGTAACACCTGAAGAGAAGTTTACAGGTAAAAAGCCAAACTTATCACATCTAAAAGTTTTTGGCTGTATTGCATATGTACATGTCCCAGATGAATTGAGGACGAAGCTTGATCCAAAAGCAGAAAAGTGTGTCTTCATTGGATACTCCCTTGAGCAAAAGGGATATAAATGTTATAAACCATTGACATGACAAGTAAAGGTGAGCAGAGATGTGGTATTTGATGAAATTTCAAGCTTCTATGCAGATGCCAAAGAAGGAATGAGTCTTGAACCAAATGATAAAGAAAGTGCTGAAAAATCAAGTGCAGAATCTCAGGTTTTGAGTGGACTGGTTGCATCACCAAGCAATAGCTCCAACTCAAATGCATGGAGTGGAAGATTACGTGGAAATTTCAGTCCAGCAAATTCATCAAATACATCCAAGAAAGGTAAAGAAAAGCTTTCTGCTGGTCATAAAACATGTGCAGGTTTTGAAGATGTTGATGGAGATTCAAGCGGTTCAGAAAAGAGTCTTGATGAGGAACTTGGATTGCCCTCTGTGAAGACTCTAGGAGTAAGAAGGGCACATGTAGATGATACAAGGAGAAGTGACCCAGGACCAAGAAGATCTGGGAGGATGCAAAATTCAGTGCAACGATTGACATATGATAGTTACATGGCTCATCATTATGCCTACATGCGAAAGGTAATACAAGATGCTGAACCTTCTTGCTTTGAAGATGTAATTGGAATTGCAGATTGGAAAAAAGCTAAGGATGAGGAGATGGCTGCACTTTATGGAAATGATACATGGAAGCTGGTTCCATTGCCGCAAGGAAAGAAACCCATAGGCTGTAAATGGGTTTACAAGGTAAAGCATAATGCTGATGGTAGCATAAGTAGGTATACATCACGATTGGTAGCTAAAGGATATGCACAGATATATGGCATTGATTATGAGGAAACATTCAACCCTGTAGCTAAAATGTCTATTGTTAGGACACTTGTTGCATTAGCTATAGCAAAAGGATGGACTTTGCATCAGATGGATGTGAAGAATGCTTTCCTACATGGTGAGTTACAGGAAGAAGTATATATGGACCAGCCACAAGGATATGAAGATTCAAAGCATCCAAAATATATTTGCAGGTTGCAAAAGGCTTTATATGGGCTGAAGCAGGCTCCGCGTGCATGGCATGCAAGGATTGATGATTACTTAACCAACATTGGGTTTTCTATGTGTGATGCAGATCATTCACTATATGCAAGAAAGGCTGATGATGGCATCACGATTGTGGCCATTTATGTTGATGACTTGATTGTAGGTGGTGATAGTGAAGAAATTATCAAAGAGGTAAAGCAACTTCTTATGCAGGAATTTGACATGAAAGATCTTGGTGTGCTGCGCTATTTCTTGGGCATTGAGTTTATACATATAGAAACAGGTATATGGATGTCGCAAAGGCAATATGCCTTGAATATGCTACAAAAGTATGGTATGGCTGTTTGTAAGCCAATTTCTATGCCATTAGATTAGAATTTGAAGTTAGATACTACATCAGGTGAAGCATTGGAAAATGCTACTATGTACAGGAAAATTGTGGGAAGTCTTATATATCTTATAATTACAAGGCCTGATTTAAGCTATACTGTTGGACTTGAAAGTCAGTTTATGCAGGTTCTAGGAAGCCACATTTGGATGCTCTGAGGTGCACTCTACGTTATGTGAGTGCTACTTTGGATTATGCATTGTTTTATGAAGTTGGTGTAGATTTTCAGGTTCATGGATACACCGATGCAGATTGGGCTGGTAGTACTCCAGATAGAAGATCTACTAGTGGCTTTCTTTTCTCACTTGGAGGTGCAGCTATTACATGGAGTAGTAAGAAGCAACCCACTATTGCTTTGTTGAATACAGAGGCTGAGTATAGAGGTGCTGCAATGGAAGCATGTGAGGCATCATGGCTGGAGATGTCACTTACAGATTTAGGTGTGGAAGTGCAAAATCCTATCACTATCTATTGTGATAGTCTTAGCAGTATACAGTTAGCACGGAACCCTGTTTTCCATGCTAGAACAAAGCATATCGAGGTACATTATCACTCCATCAGAGAGAAGGTATTAGCAGGTGATGTTGATCTTGTTTATGTGAGAACAGATGAGCAGGTTGCTGATATTTTCGCCAAAGCACTTGGAGCTGAGAAGTTGAAGAAGTTTCGGGAGATGCCTCGATTACAGGATATGGCATTGAGCTTGAGGGGGAGTGTTGAGATATCAAGCTCAACATGTGATGATCCAGGATGACACGTACCAGTCTTTCGTTTCTCTGACATGTATAGTGGTCATGCTGGTATATGTTAGGGATACTTCATTGAGCTTTATTAGATTTATCTACCGAGAGTGATGACACATTCGTTTCTTGCTAGCTCACTCATTTGCCGACATTAGGTTTTTCCTTATGTACTGATCTTTATATATTGCACTTGTTGTATTCTTGTTTTTAGGTCATTCTTGTACATTCCTTTTATGTAATAGAAGAAGAAGAAGAAGATCATTCTTCCTTGCCTCAATCTGTGTGTGTGCTTCTCCTTGAGAGTGAGAGTGTGTGTGTGAACTCTCTTCCTTATCTCCTTCCTCATGACAACCTCTTCATTGATTCACAGTTTCAAACAAACCCCTCAGGAAAAAATCAGACTCGTAGGACATAGGTTTAGACAATATGTGGAGAGATGTCTGATGCCAGAGTTACCCTCGTAGGCCAAGCAAGTGTCATTATTTTTAGATGGTCTCTTAAGCTCTAAACTACGCTCCTATGTGTACTTGAAGGAACCCAGAACGCTAGAGCAATGTGTAAGAATTTGTATAGAAATTGAAGGCAACTTAGGAGACGAGTTGGAACTCTCAAAGGTCTACAAGGACTCAGATTGTTCATCCCTAGTATCCTCAAAACTATCCAGCTGGATAGAAGACCTAGCAGAAAAATTGGCCCAAAAACTAGGAGTTTCTAGTAAACAGATGCCTAGGTTAACAACAAACAAGCGTTGTTACACCTGTGGTGGTGATCATATGGCAAATGTGTGTCCCAATGTAACACAACTACAAGCAAACCCTAGTGGCCAATATTGTATGATTGAGAGACGATACACGAATCATACGGCTCAAGACTGCCCATACAACAAACAAGCAGTAAGACAGAACTACCCCCAAGCATACGCACAACTAGGTAGGTATCAAGGTCAATATAATGCTCAACCTCATTACTATAGGACTCCTCAGAACTATCCTTATCAGGCTCAACAAAGACCACAACCTGTTTTAGCTCAACAACCACCCCCACCAGCTAATGTCATCTCAATCAAATACGCTGCTGCAGAAGAAGACCTCAATAGGGCTTTAGTGCCTTCATCACCCTTGATCACAGAAAGTGATCGGAACTCAAACAGTTTTGACTCTACTCATGTAGATAGTCCACCCGCGTATTACACAGAGTCACCAGAACATGTGGAAACATATCAATACGATAGTCCACCATTGGAACCTAGTTGGGAGCCCGATAATGCTAATGTGATGTACACCAACCTTAATCCGCGGCCCCAATTAAGACAACAAAGATCACAGGGCCCTAGAGGATCATGCTTTAGGTGCCAAGGAGATCATTTCATAAAGGATTGTCCACATCCTTTGATAATAGGACAGTCACAATACTATAACATACAAGGCTTTTGTGCCAAGTGTGGTAAAGAGCATATCATCAAAGATTGTCCTAAGAACCCTGCTAATGCTTCAAAAGTGACACCGATTAACGTGATAGGTATTGTACACAATGCAGATGGATCCAACCCTACATACGTGGCTATCCAAGCTATAACAAGAGCCTAGGTGCTCTTACAGAATCAACAGCTTAATCCTAAGAAAATAGCTGAAACTAG
Source organism: Ceratopteris richardii (assembly GCA_020310875.1). Taxonomy (NCBI): domain Eukaryota; kingdom Viridiplantae; phylum Streptophyta; class Polypodiopsida; order Polypodiales; family Pteridaceae; genus Ceratopteris; species Ceratopteris richardii. The sequence goes on along the minus strand of CM035430.1, from coordinate 80,158,083 downwards.
TGAAGTTGGAGAATCTAACAGTAAAAAGACAAAATCTTGGAAAGATTCAAGGGAAAGGATTAAGAGGAAATGGAGTAAAAAGATAACTGAGTTGGAAGGAAGTTTAAAGGAATTGAGAGCCAAAATCCTAGAATTGACTTCTCAAGAATCCAATCAGGAGAATCTAGCTCAGAGATCAGCATCAATTTTAGCAGAACCCATACCAAAAAACTTAGACATGATGTTTCGTGCATATCAGGCTAGAATAAAAGAAGGACCCCATATAGCTGAAATGAGCAAGAACTATCCAAGAGCAGATCTAGAAATTGAGAGGACTAAACTTTGCATGAAGATGGTAGAATTAGCACAAACTATGTTCAAAGCCTCTCGTTATCTCAATTGGAATAACATGGCAAAACCTGAACTACACTTTCAAGGATTACTAGAGAGGCTGAATACTTGATCGATAGCAAGGAGAAAAAAAACTGCATAGGAACCCTATTATCTCGAAGACATAGGAAAGAAATGCACCATCCCTGTCTAAAGTAGCAAATATAGAGATTGAAGACAACCTATCTTCCATACATAAATATTCACATGAATTTGTGAGAGAAATCCAAGAAGAGAAGTGGAGAAAAGAACAAGGAACCCATCCTCCTATTCAAGAAATAGATGACTTGCAAGAGCAATTTCCCCAAGATATCCCCTCTATTTACGATGATGTAGAGGAAGAGCAACTGAGTGAACACACAGGTTTTGAATCCAATTCTTTGCAAGAAGTACCTTAGTTCATAGGACCTTGGGAAGACAAGTCTTTTAGCATGAGAGCACCCACGATACTAGTGAGGAATGAAGAATCAGTAATCCCTAGAAACACGGAAGTGATAAAGAACACTAAAGTACAATGCCATCTCACTCTAGAGGAGTTCTTGAAGCTTAAACCAGAGTTGTGGAAACATGTAGCAAATCAATTCCCTGAGCTTGCTACTACCCCCTCATAGATAGGATCATGCAAGAAGGTACCAGAGATACCCGTAGAAAGAATCGGAGATGTAAGTGAAGGAGAGGAAGGTAACACTTATCTTCCAATAACCCATCAGGGCTACACCACCAAAGCCATCTTAGATTCAGGAGCCAGAGTAGCCATCGCTACCAACACTATGGAAACGTTGGAGTAAGCTAGCATTAAGACCTACCAAGATGAAGCTACAAATGGCTGACGGACATATAGAGAAACCATTAGGCTTACTAGAAGGCATTCCTCTCACCACTTGTGGTGTAGAGTTTGAGCATACCTTTGCCATTTGTGATTTTGGGAAAAATCACGCTTACGAGATGATTTTAGGACGACCATGTATGCGTCAGTTGTAAATTGTACAAGATTGGGGAACTAATTCTTTGTACTTGCAACATTTAGGAGTGACTACTAAAGTCAATCTTAAAGACTATTCCCATCGAGATGTACCCCCAATACAATGGAATACCATCCATAAGACACAAGAAGAAACAGAATCAGTACACTCATTGGAATCAGACCCCTCATGGTTGCACGAGGATACTCATCTATGGATGTGTAAAGTAGACAAACAAGAGGAAGAACGGTTAAAAGCAAGGACTTTACGTTCAGAACAACATCCACGAACCCTTCAAGACCCAGCTTACGCACTTGTAGTATTTCCAGACGAAGAATTCGAGCCTCATGGTTGGGCAGAAATATTAGCAACAATGGATGTAACCATCAATGAAGAACAATGGACACCCCACTATGACGAGGATGGCTATGAAATCTCAGTCTTCACAATAGAGCCAATCATGTGTGATTCAATTATAGAAGAATGTGAACCTACCACTGATGCATTTGAGGATGCAAGTGACTTTGATCTAGAGTCAATTACTATGGACCCTCCCTTTGCATCAGATGAAGAATATTTCTACGAAGTAGAAGCTCACCCTCAGAGACACGAAGAAATTATGAATGATGTGAGGTTAACCACACAAGTGACTGCCAAAAGTGACGGTAAGAAAAGAAAGAAGAAAGAAATCACGTCAAAGGAAGAAGAATATTTGTTTAAGGTACCGGAGAACTTCAAGAAGTATGAAATAGAAGATAGAAGAATAATGGTACGAATGCCTAACAGAAAAGCTAACATTGGAGAAGTATATGATAACCAAGAGAAAACCAAAAAAATCATAGTTGCCATAGAAGGAGAAGAAGAAAAATGTACATACATTGGGCATGATTTGACGAATAAAGAAGAGGAAGAGTTAGTTGCCCTATTGCATGAATATAGAGATGTGTTCGCTTGGAGTTACAAAGACTTGAAATGAGTAGATCCGGATATATGTTCCCATAGAATCCCTATGACTCCAGATGCAAAACCTACGAAACAGAAACCATACACATACAATCATAACTACGCTGCCAACATTAAAGAAGAAATAGATCATTTGATAGAAGTAGGATTCATTTACAAAATTGAGCATACCGAATGGGTATCCCCCATTGTGGTAGTGCCCAAGAAGAATGGAAAATTGCATGTGTGTATTAACCTTAAAAAAGTTAATGCTGCCACAATTAGAGACAGTTATCCTCTTCCTATCATGAAACATTTATTGGAAAGAGTTGCGGGCAAGGAAGTTTACAATTGTCTTGATCTGGGTTTTCAAGATATTATCAAGTAGCCATTGCTCCAAAAGATCAACACAAGACGGATTTTGCCATAGAATGGGGCATATTTGCATTTCGTGTGATGCCATTTGGGCTGACAAATGCACCTGCCACTTTCCAGCGACTCATGTGTCATGTTTTCAAGGAATTCTTACGCAAGAATTTGGAAGTTTCTGTCGATGATACTGAAACATATCCAGATGTCTCCTGAAAACCCATTGTCTAACACCACTCCCACCCCGACTAAACACTACCCTTGTAATAACTCATTCACAACTGAAATCTATACAAATTCACACACTATCACCCAACATCACTTATAACAACATCTCATCAAGCAATGTATGCACTATCTGAAGCATGTAGGTGTCTAGAGACCTACACTAGTTTTGCAAACATCATTCCATAAACCACATCACAACACTTGGCTACACGGGTTACACATCGGTTATGGAAAGGGATTGCGGTCTCACTTTAATGGGATCATGATTAATTTCCATACTAATGTGCTAATCTTTTGTAGCATATCTCCTCCACACTCGCATCATTCATCATGCAGGCAAAAGGACCACCTGAAGCTGGCCCCAGTGTACCTGTGGTAAATTTTGCCAAATTATTGGCGGAGCCATATCATATTGAACAACCACCATAATTTCACAGATTCCCAAGACCTATGCTGTTCGATGACCCTCCTAGGGGATATACTGAAAAAGTTCATCGTAATTCTCACTGGTTTCAAGGTCTAGCAGGACCTTTGGCAGATGTAGAATTTATTTTTGATGCCAATTTGACTTTTGATAGTAGTAAGTGGGGAAAGTATAAGTTCTTCTCCAGAGAGTTTGAAGCACTCTAGAATACAGAAGACTTAAAGCATGTTTAGGCAAGAGCAGGCTTCAATGAATACTTCAGTGATCCATTGCCTAAACCAGATTTCTACAGATGCTACTACTTGGTAACCACATTGACAACTTCTGAGAACAAGGACTTGCTGGGCACATTCATTTTGCCGTTGTGGGAGCGAACGGTGACGACTGGCAGATTAATTCAGCCATCTTGCTAACGGCGCACATAGGGTGACTATGCAGAACAAGTATAAGTTTTCCTAAGGTCCGTAGGGCAAAGCGTTTCTATATCTTTCTACTGCATCAAAATAGGATGGTAAGACTAATTTCTCACTAACTATTTGATCTTTAATGGTTTCAGTTATGTTTAAATATTCTTGGGAATTATCAATGTTTCTAACTATAGATGGTGGAAAAAGATCTTCACTATCTTCGATACTAGGTGGAACAAAGGGAATTAATGGCAATGATCTAGATAAACTACGATCAAATTCTCTTGTATGCAAAGTTTCTTCTACTATCTTATCTTTAACTACCTCTTTGATTTCTTCAATTGGACTAGGAAATAAAATTTCAAAGGTAGATGTAGGTAAAAAGGAACTACTTGATGAAGCCTCTTTAGACATAAAAGAAGAAAATGAAACTAGATTAATGATAGATTTCCTATACAAAGCTATAAGATTCTATTCATAAAGAATAACCTATACAAGCTAATCAATAGATTTTAGCTAAGTAAATTCTTCACACTTCAAATCTTCAGTTTGTCTTCAACAATTCTACAGATCATCTGGAAAATCACATGAAAAATATTAGTAAGCTTTTATAAAAGATTAAACACTCATTTAAATCTTAAAAACTTAATTTAATATAAGATAATTAACTTTTCTTAAACACACACACACACACACACACACACACACACACACACACACACACATATATATATATATATATATATATATATATATATATATATATATATATATATATATATATATATATATATATATATATATATATATATATATATATATATATATATATATAAGTACATTTATTTATTTAAACATACACATTGCAATAAAATAATTCATTTATACATTACATCATATAATTCACATGACTTAATACACTTATACATATTCATACATATTACATATGCTAACATGCATCACATGCATACTAACATACATGCATGACATAACATACATATGCATGAACATACATGCACTAACATGCAACAAGCAAACATGCATGACATGTAAACATACATGCAAACACTATCATACATACATAACATAAATCAACATGCATGCATACATGAAATACACATAACATATAATATGCATACATTAATTGACATGCATTAACTACCATGCATACCTTTCTAACATGCATTAACATCACTTCTAACATCTAATTTGCAATATCTAACTTCTAACATGCTCTACCTAATTTATACATGCATTACTTAACATCTATTAACATGCCTTATATACACTATCATGTCCAACATTTACTAACACACCTAACATGGGTTCATGCACTAACACCTAACATGCACTAACATGCACTAACATACCTAACATGCACTAACATGGGTACAACATTTACCAAAACATGCCTAACATGCACTAACATCATACATGGGTATATGCACTTATCTCTAACAACTTCTAGCATGGGCACAAACATCACTAAATCTAATGCATTTTCTAATAAGTTACTAACAAGCTAAGGGTTGAAGAAGCTTGGATTAAGGGTAAGAAAAGGAAAGGATAAGTGAAGATAGAATAGGGTAAATATTTGGGTAAAGAGAAGTTGGAAGGAATAATGAATTCTTTGGAAGAGAATAAGGCTACATTGCTTCTTCTTTTTGCTAACCTATGAACACACAAAAAACATTAGGATAACAAATCATACATTCACTAAGTAATCAATCTAATTAATTAAACACACACACATACATAAATACTTAAATATATATACTTAGATTTAAACAAATACATTTAAGACATAAGTATTCACATATAAATATTCATGCACACACATACATAAATACTTAAATATATATACTTATATTAAAACAAATACATATATTAACACATAGACATAAATTAAGACATATATAAAACATACATCCACACACATACATAAATAAATACATATACAATCACACATATATATAAATAAACATAAACACACATATATATTTATTTGAACACAAACATATAATAAACCTAATTTTCCCTAATATAAATAATAACATAAACGAAAAATAAACACATAAAATATATATAATCTAAATCATATAATATTTAAAAGATAATATAATAAAAAAAAGAAACAATAATAAAAAAGAAAGGAAAAAAACAAAACTCTCTCAGTCTTTCTTTCTCTCTCTCTCTCTCTCTCTCTCTGACGAACGCCCCGTCGGCTACAGAAAGAGGAGATGGAGGGGGAAAATAAGAAATAAAAAAGGAAGCCAAAAAAAAAAAACAGAATAAAAAAATAATAAAAAACTAATCTCTCCTCTCTGACTCTCTCTCTCTCTCTCTCTCTCTCTCTCTCTCTCTCTCTCTCTGACGGACGGCCTTGCCAGCTGCTGAAGGGAGAAGAGGGAAGAAGATTTTAGTAATAATAATAAAAAAAACTAACAAAAAAACAAAAGAAACAAAAAACAGAAAAAAACAAATCTCTCTCTCTCGCTCTCTCTCTCTCTCTCTCTCTCTCTCTGTTGCGTGCGCAGCGTAGCTGCACCGTCGGCAGAGAAAGAGAGGGAGAAAGATAAATAAAAGCATTAAAGAAGAGGGAGAAGAAGAAAGGATAGGAAGAAGGGAAAAATGGAAGAGAAAAAGGAAAAAGGGAAGGAAGAAATAAATGGGCAGAGAAAAAAAAAACAACGCCTTCCTCATCTCTCTGCGTCGATCATTTTCCAAGGCAAAAAAATTTGCTTTCCATAATTTGAAGGACAAAAGTAAGAGAGATGGACTTCTCTCTCCTCCTGCCACCGATCAGTCATGGAAATGTGTGCATAAATGACTATAGTCTAGAGCAAAGGAAAATAGAGTACCTAAAAAATCACATGAGCTTGTGAGTACGTACTCCCTCTTTATATAGATGAGAGTAGCCCACCATAGCTCACATTTTCCCTTAGATAACTGATCCATGCAGCCTACAATAACTTCTCTTCAACTCCACATATCCCAACAAGAATTTAGGCATGGAAATTTCCTCTATTTGTTTTTCCCAAAAATACACACAACCATTCAATTAAATATTTACTTGGCCATAGACTTTAGATTTAAATACAACCTTTCAATTCCTTTTTATTTATTTAATTTCTTTAGAATCAATGCAAACCTTTAGAATAAATAAAATTAAACTCATCAATAAATTTAATTGATACCATAACCTTAGTGAAACATATTTTTATTTGAAATATTTTGCTAAGGTTCCACTTATTATATTTGCCCTATTTATTAACTCAGTTATATACTAAACCTACTTAATTAATCTTTTAACCTTAGATTTATCCTTCAACTAACTTCAAACCATGTTAATTAACCCCAATTAACCCATAAACTAGTCTTCTAACCTTCCATAACCCTCTAGATTTGTTAATTAACCCTTAATTAACCTTGAAATTAACCTTGAAATTAACCTTGAACATGTTCAAAACCTATATCTAACCCTTAAATTCCCTTGATTTAACTTTTAAAACTCAGTGCAGATTCAAGTGGAACATATCAAATTCTTTTGAAAATAAGTTTTAAATTTTTCAAAGTTTTATTTTATCATGCATTCATACTTTGTGCAATTAAAAAGATTAGTACAAATCATCTAAGAAAAACAAAGTAGATATAAGTCATATAAATATCATGTTATATCCTTGAATCCACATTTAAACAAGCATTTATGGGAATAAATCATAAGTGTCATAGTCCTGTTCATGTAACTTGCTTGGAATAAGTAACTTATCCTGCATAACAGCATATACCAAAATTTTTCTCATCAGTTAATAGAATTATATGATTCCTACTTTTATTTCCTATGGTCTGACTCTCTATTCATTGCTTTTTTCATATCATTTTTCTTTTGCTTTATTACTTCATCCCAACTCAACTTTTTATTTATTTTTCACAAATTGGCCTATACCGAAATTGGGTGCGACTCCTGGACTTGTCCACCCGGCCAAGTTTAATCCACTTGTCTGCCAACCCGACATAGCACACGACAACACTATGTCATCCCTACATGAAATCGACGTCAGCTTGTGGCTCTGATCGCCCAACCAGAGTAACTCCACCCGCCTACCGACCCATGCAAGCGCATGACAACATAAAGGTTAGGCCTATGATGAAACTAGTGTGAGCTCGTGGCCTTGATCACCTGACCAAGGTTGTTCAACCCGCCTACTAGCCCAACATAGCGCATCAACTACAAACACATACATATATGCTAATTGGGTATGAGGTCAGATCTCATAAGGAATAAATAGCAAGATACAAAAATCCCACTTACTAATGGATAAAATTTTAGCATATACATGTATTCATAATAAGGCTACCATTTCTTTCACAAGCTTCCAATTCCAAAATTTCTATTTAACTATCTGATTCAATTCATATAAATACAAGTTTTCTTTGAGAAGCCCGCCTCATCCCTGAAGGATCTTTGGTAGAAGAAACAATTATCATCGACCCCCTGCCTCACACCTCTACTGTACATACCACCACTGTTGTCGAAATACCCACCATCCCAATCGCTCCTCTTTCACCTCCCATCCCTCCAGTCTCTCCTATACACCCTGCCTCTCCCAGACCATCCACATCCTTCGATAGTGCGGTAGCAGAAGCCTTTGCCACCTCCATTCCTCTCACCCTTTCTGCACCTACACAACCTAGCTTACCTCCTAGGACTTTCACCCTTCCATCCAGTCCGTTTCTCCATCCAACCCTCCCTTCCTTTCCCAGCCCTCCAAGACCCCTATTTCCATTTCCACCTCCATTGGCCTTTTCCCCCGTCTCACCTCCCCGACCCACTGTATTTCCCCTTTCCCCTCTCCACCAAGCAGTACAAGAGACCCCATCTATAAATTACTCGGCTACCTTTGTAAATCCTGTATTTACATCCACTCACGCACCCACTGTCACTCCACTATTCACAGTCACTGCACTCGACACCACGTCTAGCATGGACATATCACCACCCACTGCACCACCACTCACCTCATCTATTGCACCATCACATTTAGGCACATCACTCCTTTACACTGTCACCACTGCATCCACATTCCCATCCCTATTTCCCTTCCCCCTTGCATCAACACCCACACCCACAGCATCTGCACTCACTCCACCATTAATATTCTCATCCACAATCGACACTACAATTCCGTCAAATGTTTGCATGCATGACACAAGTCAGAGATGAGTTTGTATCTCTTGGCACTAGTTACTAGACGCTATAGCAGACAACAAACGATTTATAGTCACAGCTCAATTCATTATCAATATAGAATGCCTCACTTAACACCCACTACCAAGAGCTACACCAGGCCTACCACAAACTTGAACTTGAAAGTGAACAAAAGACAAAAGAGGCCATCACTGATATTGACAACTTGTTGAGGGCTCAGACTATTCGCAATGTGACACTTACTACAAACATGGGATTTCTCAGATGCCACTTAGCAACAACTAAAGAAGAGAACCAATGTCTACAAGAACAGAACAGAGAGAACTTGGAAGCTGCTTTAGATCAACCAGACCAACCCTTAAGTCCCAGTCATTTCAAAGCTGTTGCTTCAGAATCTATGAAGATGTTATTAGAAGATCATGTCAGATTACTAGACGAGTACGAAAACATGAACGAGGCATACCAAAAGCTCAAAGATGACCACAAACCTCAAAGAGCATCTGTACAACCAGAACCACCAGCTCTTACGGACCCATCTCCTGAAATCATCAAGGAACTCAATGCTCTAAGGGCCCAGGTAGTAACTCTCCAAACACAAATAGCAGCATACGAAGCACCCCCTAGGCCAGATTCCCCACCGAAACTACTAGCAGATGAAGAAACAATGACTATCCTGGTGGAGGACACTTTTGAAGAAGCATATGAACCCCAACTCATCCCAGGCAGACGCGTCACGATTGAGGGCCAGACGACATTCGAACTCCCTACTCCCGCATGGATGAAGACTGTAGAAGAGCTTGGCTGAACCCACTTATCAGGTGTGGAAGCTCAGTTACACGCAATGGTCATGATAGAGGAACGAATATTACAATCACCTTACTTTGCTCACTTGGCCCCTCGCAGGTATATATCTGGGCATGAGCTAAAATACAAACCATATTTTATTTTAATGGCAGAATATCAGCTGGCCATTGAAAAAGAAACAGGCAAGAAACCCTCCCACGCAACTCAGTTTGAACCTGATGATTTGCCACCAGATGTGTAGAGAGGAGAAATATATCAACCAACTTGGCACCAGGATTTATTACAGGAATACCCCGAAATGATGAGCACATGGGCCAAGGCACCACTCCACTTAAAATATAACCCATGTTGGGGTCCCATGCCATGTCGCCGCTCCTGGAAGGCATTTTCCATTAAAGTACAGAACAACAAGCAATGCCAGGATTGGCTCAATTACCCATACTTCACTCCACCCACCGGACTGCCCATCGTAGGCTATATGATGGCAACCATTCGACACTGGCTGCCCCGCTTACGATGAATGGATGATGTAGGAGCACATATGACTGTCAAAATCTTTGACATGATGTAGATAGTATTCAAAGTCTTCCGTCGCGTCAAGGCACCACATGTGAACACCCCCGGATTCGAGCATGGCAATCAAGATTTAGCTTATGACATGAGTACAACACCATCGCTCCGGGTGTGTTATGCCTGGCACTATCGCATCAAATACTTACCGGCGTGCTATAAAATGACGTTCAAAAAAATGTTCAGTACTGGTTCCTGGGAATATCACTCAGAGATGTTCATCAACAGGCCCACACACTTACTTCAGTTATTTGCGTGTGAATAGATGGTGTATTCCATGCATTATAGACTCCCGCCACCAGAGGAACCTAAGCCCATAGATTGGGAAAATCTCGAAGCAGATCTTGCAAGAGGTATCCGCCTTTCAGAACACACCCTTGCTCAAGACCTCCTACAAAATTATATCCAACAGACCCCACAACAAGCTTTTGTCGAGGACGACATAAGCGAGAGCGAGGCGGGTGTTGGTAGTAGCCAGAGGCATAGATGTCGAGGAAGCATGTACAGACAGAGCACAACAAAGTAGTGGAGAGCCAGACGAATCATTTTTCAAAGAATTATGTTTTATAAATACTTTTCAAAACACACTCAATAGTGATTTTCATCACTCTTGTACCATATGTAACATAGAAAAGCCCCTTTTGTAATGATAATCTCCATTTTGTGCAAGCCAAGGAGTCTTTGAGCTTGAGGAGCTTAGGTAGAATGAGCCTACCAATTTTTGTTATTTTTCAATCCCGTTTACCCTTTCAAATAGCACCTAGAACCTATTTTTTAACTATGCCGATCACTAGATGTGAAACAAGTCAAAACTAATCTAGAATCTATCAAAAGAGCTAGAGAGCTCATTTTTGAGGTTATCTAGTATAGACTTGTATGAGCTTGTTGGAAGCAGTCAGAGGCACAGACGCCACGGAAGCATGTAAAGACAGAGCAGGGAGCCAGACGGATCATTTTTTCAAACAATTATGTTTTTATTACCTCTTCAAATATCCAACAGTGATTTTCATCACTCTTGTAACATATGTAATATAGAGAAAACCCCAATTTTGTAATCCATAGCTCCATTTTGTGCAAGCCGAGGAGTCCTCGAGCTTGAGGAGCTTAGGTAGAATACTCGTACCAAATTTCGTTATTTTTAGACATCGTTTACCCTCCCAAATAGCCTCTAGGACCTAATTTTTAACTAGGCCGGTCACTAGATGTGAAACCGGTCAAAACTAGTCTAGAAACTATAAAAAGAGCTAGAGAGCTCATTTTTGAGGTTGGTTCATTTTGGTTAGTGTGAGCATAGAGCTAGTTTGAGCTTGTAAGAGTATTCTTGAGCAATAGAGTTAATTTCCCACCTTCCATTGTATCTTGCTTGTCTCTTCATTGTGTGTGTGTATGTGTGTGTGCGTCTTTGTGCTTCTCACCTTCACTCTCACATCTTCTCACATTCACGATCTTCATATCACTCCTACCTCTCCCTCGGATTGACATTAAGGAGGTGAAGCTTCTTAACGTGGTTCTCACCATTGTGCTAGAGCAACACCAAATTTGGCGCCGTTGCCGGGGATCGAGTCTAGGACGAATGTGTGATGGTAAGAGTATAGCAAGAAGTGGCGTTGGAAGGTAAAAATTTCAGTTTTTAGTTGTTGTTTTTACTTAGTTTTTAGCGTTTTTCACCTTCCCCACACTCCATCTTCATCATCGCATCATCATCTCCATTTCCAAAAAAATCAGAAAATTCACCATATCCACCCATTCACCTCATTTCCCCTCATTTGTGCGTGCGAGAGAGCGAGAGAGAGTTTTTGCGCTTGTATGCACTTGTGTTTTCTTGAGTTTTCTTGCAGGTACAGAGCTTCAGAGCATCAGGAAAGCTTCCAAAAGGTAAAAATTTCAGTTTCTGTCAGAAATTTCCGACTGTGTTGGACCATCGCGATGGTCCGCCAAGTTCGGAATTTGGAGAAGGCGACCACACCAGCGTGAAGAGCACACCTGCGCCACTAGGAATCCATACTCGCATCCCAAAAATTCGTCATTTGGTGGACCATCGCGATTGGCTCGGACCATCGCGATTGTGTCGCACCATCGCGATTGGCTCACGCCATCGCGACGGCTCGGCCGGACCATCGCGACGGTTCGCCTTTTCGGACCATCGCGACGGTTCACTTGAGCCATCGCGACGGTCCACTTGGACCATCGCGACGGTTCATTTGACCCCGGACCATCGCGATTGGCCTATGCCATCGCCACGACAGTGCCACGTGTCACGTTGAACCATCGCGACGGTTCGTTTTTTCGGACCATCGCGACAGCCCAAAATCGGACCATCGCGATTGGCTCAAGCCATCGCATCGCGGACCATCGCGACGGTTCACTTCGGACCATCGCGATTGTCCACCGTTGACCGTTGACCGCGCCATCGCGATTGTCCGCCCGATCACGCCATCGCGACGGTTCATTTTTTGAACCATCGCGACGGTTCGACCTCACGCCATCGCGATTGTTCACTTCGAGCCATCGCGACGGTTCGCTTTTTCGGGCCATCGCGATTGTCCAAATCCCACGCCATCGCGACGGTCCACTTTTTCGCGCCATCGCGATTGTCCAACTTTGACCGTTGACCCGCGCCATCGCGATTGTTCGTTTTTTCGGACCATCGCGACGGTCCCAGACCATCGCGATTGCCCACCCCCATCGCAAATTTTGGACTTCAATTTTTGACCAAATTTGAGGGTATTTTTGGAAAATTTTTGGACCATTAGACTCATAGGAGACCCCTTAGCTCATATTTGAGGGAAAATTGGATTGTCAGTTTTTACCCCCCAGGGCCTGAACGCGTATAACTTTTTCATCCGAAGTCCGTTTTTTGAGCTTAATAGCTCGTTAGAAAGCTCGTGACGAGTACTACGTGACCTCAACTGTTTTTTTCATAGAGTATACGTCTATTTTTGGATAGGCTAATTTGAGGTTCACCTAGTCTGGGACTAGGAAGTCAGGGGGCACATATTGAAAATTTGAGCTTAAAAGGTGTATATACTCAAGTGTTTAATCATCTTGTGAATTGGTCTAACATTGGAATTTTCCAGGTCTAGCAAGGGCAATCAAAGGCAAGCGAGCAAGGCAGTGAAGACAGCAGAGCTTGGGAAGCACGGCTTCTTGGGCAACAGGGCATCAGAGCAACCAGAAAAACCGACTCGAGGTTGGAAGATTACTCAACCCCCTCAGTCAATTCTTAGCTTAGGCTAAAACGTTAGCATTGTGGATTTAAGTCGATAGGAACGCCTCAAGTCCAAGATACCTAATTCTATCAAGTTTAAGACTTAAAGTAAAGGTGTGTGTGACGCGAAAACCTAAAGAGAAGAACATAAGTCTGACGGAACGAAAACTTAAAATCATCACGAAAGTCGAATTCCTGACGCATGTATTAAGACAAGAATCCAAAGAAAAATTAAAAGAAGTCAAGAATTAATCACAAAGAACCATTGACGATCTAAGTGTGTAATTGAGCGTGCAAGGAAGGAAATTAATGAACCTTAGATCGGGCAAACATATAGGTAAGTCGGACAGAAGAAGCCTTAGATCATCGGAGGCTAGTGTAAGAACCACCGCACGATCCTGGGCTCAGCAATTGAACAGTAGTTATCCCTACGAGTTGAGCTCAGAATCAAGTGAGTCAGAAATGGCATTTAGCACAGACAGACCAGCAGGAGGGTCTAATGTAGCATACTTAGAAAAGCCTGAAGGACCCTATAGAACGCAGTTAGAGTTTCTCCGAACCAACCGACTAGGTGCTCGCATCTATGAGGATGGTCTGCAAAGGCAAGTGGTGCAACTGCACAACCCTGATCAACCCATTGGATTGGAAAGACCAGTGGTGAAATTTGAGAGAGACGCTTACATAGACAAAGAAGGAACCATGTATATCTTGAGTACGCAGCCAAACGATACGAATGAGTTTGGCACCATCCAATTAGAGACAGAAGGGAAATTTCAAGGAAAAGAACCGTTAGAAGAACCTAGGACACCTAGAGGGAAATCCGTATTAACAAGAGTAATCATCCCAGAGTGGATCCCTCAAGATAACAGGAGCACCGAGTTGTTCATAAATAAAGAAACAGATGAAGCCTTTTGGAGGTACAGAAAGGAAAACCCTGGTGAGGTAGGCATCATTACAATCTATGAATTCAAGGACCCAGATACACCTGGAAAGGTGGTATACCTGGATGAGACTTCAGAAAGAGTCTTTGTGGTGCCTGAGCGCGCTAAAAACACCTATACTTGGAGAGGTGAATTGATATTCCCTCCATCTCGAACGAACATGAATGCAAATCAACAAGGGGCAGGAACATCCTCAGCCCATGGAAATCAAAGAGAAGGAAATCACGAGAGACCGGAAGTAAGCTTCATTCACCCCATAGGAAGAGATAGAACAACCACTAACACTAATAGGACGGATAGACAAAGAGAACATGGAATACCAGGTGGTAGAGATGATTTTCCTCTCCCTAGACCACGTGAACACGCAAGAGTATTGAGACCCACTCAATTAGTAAAATCCATGAAGAATTACTTTGATGGGACAGGAGATCCCTATGACCATGTTGCAGAATTCAAGCAAGTATTAAGAGCAGAACAAGTTGAAGACATGTTCACGCAGTACAATGCATTTGGACTAACGTTAAAGAATACAGCTTTAACTTGGTTCCAACCACTGCAACAAAGGCAATTTAGAGACATCCATCACTTTTTAGAGTCATTCATCACTGAATTCTCTAAAAGTGGGGTTAGACATGACACGTCTTCGCTGATTCATAGTTTTAAACAAACCCCTCAGGAAACAGTAAGACTGGCAGGTCGTAGATTCAGACAATATGTCGAGCGATGTCCAATGCAAGAGCTACCCTCACAAGCCAAACAAGTATCACTGTTCCTAGATGGCTTGTTGAGCGCTAAACTACGCTCTTATGTGTACCTAAAAGAACCCAGAACGCTAGAAGAATGTGTAAGAATATGTATAGACATTGAGGACAACTTAGGAGATGAATTAGAACTCTCAAAGGTCTATAAGGACTCAGATTGTTCTTCTCTAGCATCCACAAAATTGTCTAATTCGATAGAGGACCTAGCAGAAAAAGTGGCCCAAAAACTAGGAGTTTCCGGCAAACAGGTGCCCAAGCTACCTACAAATGTACGTTGTTACACTTGTGGTGGAAATCATTTGGCAAACATGTGCCCCAATGCACCTCAACCTCACGCCAACCCTAGTGGCCAATATTGCACAATTGAGAGAAGATACACAAATCATACGGCTCAGGACTGCCCATACAATAAACAAACGGTGAGACAGAACTACCCACAAGCATACCAGCAGCCAGGTAGGTATCAAGGCCAATACAATGCTCAGCCTTATTACTATAGGCCTCCTCAAAACTACCCATACCAGGCTCAACAGAGACCTCAACCCGTCTTAGCTCAGCAGCCACCCCCACCAGCGAATGTCATCTCAGTCAAATACGCTGCTGCAGAAGAGAACCTAAGTAGGGCCTTAGTGCCTTCTTCACCCCTGATCACCGAAAGTGACCCAAACTCAAACAGTTTTGACTCTACTCATGTAACTAGCCCACCCGCCTATTACACGGAGTCACCAGAGCATGGGGAGACATATCATTATGATAGTCCACCAATGGAACCTAGTTGGGAGCCAGATTATACTAATGTGATGTATGCAAACCCAAACCCACGGCCCCAATTGCGACAACAGAGACCACAGGGCCCTAGAGGACCATGCTTTAGATGCCAAGGAGATCACTTCATCAAGGACTGCCCACATCCCCCAATAGCAAGACAATCACAGTACTATAGCATACAAGGCTTTTGTGCCGACTGTGGCAAAGAGCACATAATCAAAGATTGTCCTAAGAACCCAGTTAACACTACAAATGTGACACCGATCAACGTGATAGGTATTGTAAACAACGCAGATGGATCTAACCCTACATACGTGCCTATCCAAGCTATAACCAGAGCCCAGACACTCTTACAAAACCAACAGCTTAATCATGAAAAAGTAGCCGAAATGAGTGAAGTTGCAGAATCGAGTAGTAAAAAGACAAAATCTTGGAAAGACTCTAGAGAAAGATTAAAGAGAAAGTGGAGTAAAAAGATAAGTGAGTTGGAAGGAAGTCTAAGAGAATCTAGAGCCAAAATACAAGAATTGGCTTCACAAGAATCAAACCAAGAAATCCCAGCTCAGAAATCAGGATCAGTCTTAGCGGAACCCATACCGGAAGATCTAGACATGATGTTTCGTGCATATCAGGCTAGAATAAAAGAGGGACCTCAAGTCACGGAAATGAGTAAAAACTACCCTCGAGCTGATCTAGAAATTGAGAGAACTAAAATGTGCATGAAAATGGTAGAGTTAGCACAAGCTTTGTTCGAAGCCTCTAGATATCTTAATTGGAATAACATGGCAAAACCGGAACTACACTTTCAAGGACTAATGGAGAGGCTAGAACAATTGATAGAAAGCAAAGAGAAAAAGGATCAGCATAGGAACCCTATTGTCCCAGAGACACAGGAAAGGAATGCTCCCTCCCTGTCTCAAGTACCCAATACAGAGAGTCAAGATAACCTATCTGCCATACATAAGTACTCACATGAATTTTTGAGAGAAATCCAAGAAGAGAAATGGAGAAAAGAACAAGGAACTCATCCTCCTATTCAAGAAATAGACGATTTGCAGGAACAATTTCCCCAAGACATCCCCTCTATTTATGATGATGTAGAGGTGGAACAACTGAGTGAACCCACAGGATTCGAGTCTAATTCTCTACAAGAATTACCTCAGTTCACAGGGCCTTGGGAAGCTAAGTCTATTAGTATGAGAGCACCCACGATAATAGTAAGGAATGAAGAATCAGTGATCCCTAGAAATACGGAAGTAATCAAGAATACCAAAGTACAATGTAATCTCACTCTGGAGGAGTTGTTAAAGGTAAAACCAGAATTGTGGAAGCACGTAGCAAATCAATTCCCTGAGCTAGCTACCACACCCTCTCAGATAGGATCACATAAGAAGGTACCAGAGATACCCGTGGAAAAGATTGGAGACGTAAGCGAGGGAGAGGAAGGTAACACATATCTTCCTATAACCCATCAGGGCTACACCACGAAAGCCATCTTAGATTCAGGAGCCGGAGTAGCCATAGCTACCACCGCTTTATGGAAACGTTGGGGTAAGCCAGCACTCAGACCCACCAGGATGAAACTACAAATGGCTGATGGACACATAGAGAAACCATTAGGCTTACTAGAAGGCATATCTCTCACCACTTGTGGTGTAGAATTTGAGCATACCTTTGCCATTTGCGACTTTGCTAAAAATCATGTGTATGAGATGATATTGGGACGACCATTCATGCGTCAGTTGCAAATTGTACAAGATTGGGGAACTAATTCTTTGTACTTGCAACATTTAGGAGTGACTACTAAAGTCAATCTTAAAGACTATTCACACAGAGATGTACCCCCAATACAATGGAATACCATCCATAAGACACCAGTAGAAACGGAATCCGTGCACTCACTAGAATCAGATCCTTCTTGGTTGCATGAGGATACCCATTTATGGATGTGTAAAGTTGCCAAACAAGAGGAGAAAAGATTAGAAACCAGGACCTTAGGTGCGGAACAACATCCACGAACCCTTCAAGATCCAGCCTACGCACCTGTAGTATTCCCAGACGAAGAGTTTGAACCCCATGGTTGGGCGGAAATCCTAGCAACCATGGATGTAGTCATCAATGAAGAACAATGGACACCCCACTGTGACGAGGATGGCTATGACATTTCAGTTTTTACGATAGAGCCAATCGTGTGCGATGCAATTTTAGAAGAGTGTGAACCGAACACTGATGCATTCGAGGATGCAAGCGATTTTGATTTAGAATCAATTATCATGGACCCACCCTTTGCATCAGAGGAAGAATATTTCTACGAAGTAGAGACTCACACTCAGAGACACGAGGACATCACGAACGAGGTAAGGTTAGCCACAGAAGTAACTACTAAGAGTGAAGGCAGGAAGAGAAAGAAGAAAGAAACCATGTCGGAAAAGGAAGAATCTTTATTTGAAGTGCCCGAGAATTTCAAGAAATACGAAATTGAAGATAGAAGAATCATGGTACGAATGCCCAATAGAAAAGAGAAGGATGGACAAGTATATGATAACCGAGAGAAAACCAAGAAAGTAATAGTTGCCATAGAAGGAGAAGAAGAAAAATGCACCTACATAGGGCATGGTTTGACGACAGAAGAAGAAGAAGAACTAGTCGCCCTATTGCGCGAATATAGAGATGTTTTTGCTTGGAGTTACAAAGATTTGAAGGGAGTAGACCCAGATATATGTTCTCATAGAATCCCTATGACTCCAGATGCAAAACCGACAAAACAAAAACCTTACACGTATAATGATAATTACGCTGCGAAGATTAAAGAGGAGATAGATCGGTTGATAGAAGCAGGATTTATCTACGAAATTGAGCATACCGAATGGGTATCCCCCATTGTGGTTGTGCCCAAGAAGAATGGAAAATTGCGTGTGTGTATTAACCTTAAAAAAGTTAATGCCGCCACAATTAGAGATAGTTATCCTCTTCCTATCACGGAACACCTATTGGAAAGAGTTGCGGGCAAGGAAGTTTACAGCTTTCTTGATGGATTCTCAGGCTATAACCAAGTAGCCATTGCTCCAGAAGACCAACACAAGACGGCTTTTGCCACAGAATGGGGCATATTTGCATTTCGTGTAATGCCATTTGGCTTGACAAATGCACCCGCTACTTTCCAGCGACTCATGTGTCATGTTTTTAAGGAATTCTTACGCAAGAGCTTGGAAGTTTACGTCGATGACTTATGTGCTCATTCAAATGTAAGGCAGACACATATCCCAGAGTTAAGACAACTATTTGACAAATGTCGAGAATATCAGGTTTGTTTGAACCCAGAAAAATGCGTTTTCATGGTCAGACAAGGCAAAATTCTAGGACACATTGTGTCAAAAAATGGAATCTCTACGGACGAGGAAAAGGTGAAGGTAATTGCAGAATTACCAAGACCAACTAATGTGAAGGAGGTACAGGCATTTATGGGCCATTGCGGTTATTATAGGAGATTCATACACATGTATGCAATCATAGCCAAGCCTCTGTACTCTCTTTTAACCAATTTTGAGTGGACAGATGAATGCGAAAATTCATTCAATGAACTCAAACGACGCTTGTGCTCAGCACCTATATTGACTACCCCAGATTGGAGTAAGCCATTTCATGTACATGTGGATGCATCCAATTACGCCATAGGATGTGTGTTAGCACAACCCACGAATGAAGGAAACATAGATCTTCCCATAGCTTATGCTAGCAGACAACTGAACGCAGCAGAAAGAAATTATACCACGACGGAACGAGAAGGATTAGGGATGATCTACGCGGTGAAGAAGTTTAGGCACTACTTGTTGGCCAACAAATTCAAGTTCTTTACAGATCATCAAGCCCTATTATATTTAGTCAACAAACCATGTAACACCGGACGACTGATACGTTGGTTTCTATTACTCATGGAGTATGATTTTGAAGTGGTAGTTAGGAAAGGAAAGACGCATCTTAGAGCCGACCACCTTTCAAGATTAACCTCAGGAGAAGCCCCTCAAGGAGTAGCTGATGATCTACCAGATGCATACTTGTTTAACCTAGAGATAGCACCAGAATGGGCTAAGCCGTTAGTCCCTATTCTGACATACGGACCCAAGAATCCGAGGATAAAGATCAGAGAAGGAGAGATTACTAAATCTCAGAGGTACCAAATAATAGCAGGAAGCATATACAAACAGGATAATCAAAAGATTCTTGCTTGTTGTGTAGATGAATCAGAACATGCGAATTGGTTGCAATTAGCACACATAGGTGCACTAAAGCAACATCATTCGAAACAACGGACATTACAGACTCTGCATAGATTAGGAGTATATTGGCCTACGATGGAAGCAGATGTCTACAAGTTGTGTAAAGAATGTCAGGTGTGTTGTGAAAAACCACCAGTAGAGCATGCTACATTGTATCATGTGTCTCTCACACCAGACTGGAGTGAACCTTTAGTGACTTACTTGAGGACGAACACATTCCCTCAAGGAATGGCCTTAGCTCGACAACGCAGTCTAGAGCAGGAAGCTCAAGACTATTCACTTATTGGCGATAATCTATACAAAAGAGGACGAGATGGATATCTAAGACAATGTGTTCATGAGAGCGATTATCTAAGAATACTAGAGACTGCACACCAAGGTGTTGCAGGAGGTCATTTTGGACCAGATAGGATAATCAAAGCCATCCTCTTTGCAGGATTATGGTGGCCCACTCTTCACATGGATGCACATACCTATGTAAAGAGATGTGACGTGTGCCAAAGAACTCAGTTTCCTACTCGCAGAGATGAAATGCCATTGAAACCCATGATGGGCGGACGTGCATTTTCAAAGTGGGGTATAGACTTTGTAGGACCCATTAACCCCCCTGCAAAAGGCACACATGCGGAATACATTATTGTTGCTACAGATTATCTGACGAAATGGGTAGAGGCAAAAGCCACAAAAAAGAATGATGCACACACGACTGCAAAATTCTTATTTGAAAATGTCTTTACAAGATATGGACTGCCTATAGAGCTAGTGAGTGATCGAGGCACTCACTTTCTAAACCAAGTCATTGAATATTTGTTACAGGATTTTATGGTGATTCACAAGAAATCTGCACCATATCATCCTCAGGCCAATGGTCAGGCTGAAAGCACTAACAAAATACTTTGCACCGTACTGACGAAACTCGTGAACAATAAACGTTCAGATTGGGACAAACAGCTACACCACGCTGTTTGGGCATATCGAGTGGCCTACAAGACCGTACTCAATGCAACTCCCTTTCAGATGGTTTTTGGTCAGAATGCAGTGCTTCCCTTGGACTTCTTGATACCGACCCTTAAGGTTGCACAAGAACATCAGTGGACCGGCCATGAATTATCAGCGAGAATAATGGACTTGGAACGATTAGGAGAAACAAGGCTGAAGGCAGCAGCAGGAATATACGCAGCGAAGAAGCGACAGAAAGCATATTTTGATGCACATGTGAGAGATAAAGGCTTAAAAGAAGGAGATTTAGTTCTAGTATATACACTGAAACAGCACGCACGGAAGTTAGAGAAGCGAGGTTATGGACCTATGATCATTAACAGACTTTCGACTAGTGGAGCAGTACAGTTAGCCACATTAGAAGGAGATATAATGCCTAATTACATTAGTGGCTGTAGAGTCAGGCTATATCAAGAACCTCTTACTGAGGATATGCTTAGACGACTCACGTTGGCAAAGAAGCGTAAAGAGGAAGAAAATAGAATACGAGCAGAAGCTCAGGCAGAAGCCATAGAACGCATTAAGCGCATGAAGCTAAGAAGACAAGGACTAGGGAGAGAACATTATAACCATCTGGAAACACCACCCAGATATCCCATGGCCATGTGTCAAGTAAAGTCAACCACTCATCCTAGCATAGTGGACAGGAGACCATTCATTACAGTGAGGCTAGAGCACGGTAACCATAGCCAAGAACTCAGGGCTCTAATTGACTCAGGTGCTGCTACTAGTGCGATTAGATGGTCCCACTATAAAGATTCAGGAATAGAAATGCGGCCAATTGAGGCATACCTCATAGGCTTAGGAGGCATGGAAACCCCTTGCATGGGTGAGGTGGACCTTCCTATCCTCATTAAGAATTTGACGATGACAGCGAAATTACTAGTGTGCCATGATGACGACCTGATAGAACCACTAATCCTTGGCCAAGATTGGCTATACGATCACTCAGTGGACCTAAATCTTAGACAAGGCTCCTTACAGATTGGCACCTTAGAGCAGAAGCAAGTGATACCGCTTGACTTCCCTAACCGCACTCCGCTTGACGGTTGTGACCCTAGACCCTATGAAACACATGCGACGGAAAACCGGAAGATCTTTAATCCGACCAGTCACGTCACGTCTACACCAACCCACTCTGGCTTGGCTATAGACAGTTGTCAGTCAGAAGGACGACAGGAGATCTTCCCTGGGACTTCCTGCAAACTAGAAGAGACAGTCACCCAACAGCAAGGGCAGAAGGGCACAATCAGAGGTCAGGTGGGTTGCATCAGCGGCCAAATGAGCACGACACCCTACGGTGCTCATCCTTCCAAGCTTGTTGCGGACTGGCCTAGATTAAAGTTACAAAAGGCATCACTTCCTGATGGGCAGGTCACGCAAGTGTTGGAACTCCCTTCTTTTCCAAAGCAGAGTGTCCATCCGACCTCTCAAATCCAGCAACAACAGAGTCGACCACGACAAAGGAACCCAGACCGATTGCAGTATCAGAGGAAACAACAAGGAAAGCAGTTTAGGTCTCCCAAAGGAAGCGGCACCAGACAAATGTGGGTGCCAAAAGGACAAAAAGCACCAAAGATCTCCAACCAAGCAGAGGTCAACAAGAAAAAAGCAGAACAGAAACAAAGTCAATATCCACCCTCCCCTCGACCTTCTTCTACAGGTCCAAGCATCCGACAAATGTGGATCGCCAAGAAGTACCTTACCCATAGACCCACGCCCACGCAGATTTGGGTACCCAAACCATGTATCATAGCTCAACCCCTATGCCATGTAATATATAATCCTCACAAACCTTTTCATCCCTCGACACCACCACACCCGATACCACCTTTTACCCCTCAGCAGAAACCCACCACCCATTCAAAGACTCTTAGGAAATGGATACCGAGACGTGTCCAACCGTCTTCCCCTAACCCATTGCCTAACTACCCCCCGACTAACATACAACCTTGTACTCAATTACTAACCTTTAAACCTTGTATAAATTCACACACCGTCATCCCACATCACTCGTAATCTCATCTCATCAAGAAATGTATGCATGATCTGAAACATATAGGTGTCTAGAGACCTGCACTAGTGCTGCAAGAAACATTGCATCCATCACTTCACAACACTTGGCTACACGGGTTACGCATCAGTTATGGAAAGGGATTGCGGTCTCACTTTAATGGGATCATGATTAATTTCCATGCTAATGTGTTAATCTTTTGTAGCAGATCTTTCTCACTAGCGCACCAGCCACCATGCAAACTGACGAAGGAACATCAGGAGTAGGCCCCAGTGTAGCAGCAGTACCACTCAACGTGCTACGAGCAGAGTCCCACCCTACTGCTCCACCGCCGGAATTTCAGGGATTTCCAGGGCCCATGCCCATCGATAACCCCCCTATGGGCTACACCGAAAAGATACATAGGAACTCTCATTGGTTTCAGGGCCTGGCAGGACCCCTCGCGGACGCAGACTTTATATTTGAATCCTCTCTGACTTTTGATGACCGCACGTGGGGAAAGTACCAGTTTTTCTCCAGAGAATTCGAAGCCCTACAAAACACCCAAGATTTAACTCATGTTTGGGCCAGAGCCGGTTTCACAGAATATTTCAGCGATCCTCTACCCAAACCAGATTTTTATAGGTGCTATTACTTGATCACTACCTTATTGGCATCAGAGAATAAGGACATCCC
Organism: Ceratopteris richardii; assembly: GCA_020310875.1. NCBI lineage: Eukaryota > Viridiplantae > Streptophyta > Polypodiopsida > Polypodiales > Pteridaceae > Ceratopteris > Ceratopteris richardii. The sequence goes on along the minus strand of CM035430.1, from coordinate 80,134,156 downwards.
AGGAACCTTCATTTTGCCTACCCTAGTGGATGATCCACCTTACAAGAGATTTTATCTCTCTAAGGACCTAGTCAGAGCAGCCATCAAGATTCATGGAACCCACACTCCCACAGACCGAGAGAGATTGATTCCAGAACCGATGAAACGTGGGGATGTCACGAAGTGGGAAGAGATTTCGGCCATCACACCTGAGTTGTCAAAGCCACTAAGAATATGCATGCAACATTTTGCCTTTCCAGCTCAGGACAGATTTACCATGCCACACAAAAGAATATGGTTCGGATTATATTTGGCATGTACGGGACCTCAAACAGTTGATCTGGCAAGTTGGATCATAGATCAGATGTACCTAGCACAGCACAGATGGGAGCGTAAAAAAGTGCTTAACGGATGTTGTGCACTCACAAGAATTGTGTATATGTGTTTGGCTTATGACTTGCCCATCGAGCGTGCATTGACAGGAGAGGAATTGAAGGCATTCAAGAGCACAGCGAAGAAAGCCAAGAAGCCCAGTAGGACACGAGCTGGTAAGCGCATGCGAGGCACCATCCCTTGCCTCCAAGTGCCAGAGTCGCCGTCACCACAACCCTCTCCCGAGCGACCACAGACAGAAGCTGAGCCCACTGTACAACCTATTCGCATACGGTTGTCCAGACCAGTAATTACGGAGGCCACCACTAGTACCGCTGCACCTCAGGCAGCTACCACCACAGAACCCCCAACCACAACCGCAGAAGCTCCCACCACCATTGGTGCGGAAGCGTTTTCTTTCCCGATACCACATATGGAGACCGATCCCATAAACACGACATTTGATTTTGAGATGCCTGATGCATTCTCAAACGAGTTTCAGTATTCAGAAGCACCCCTGTTCTCCCAGGAATATGAACGTCCCAGCTACCCGACTACGCCGCGAGACTTGCCACAGGGACAAGCTGTGTCGGGCTCTGAGGAAGAAAGAACCGAAACAGACGACGATCAAGGCAACGATGAAGCCAGCCAGGACTCACAAGAGGAACAGACAGAGGGCCAAGGCCAACAGACTGACACACACGGCGACACCAGCACATATGAAGATGAAACTTTTGAAGCCGCAGCGTATACATTGGCCATAAAGAAACTATATCGTACCATGGAGAAAGTCTGGGCACGAAAGAAGTTAACTGAAGAGGAGAGCCAGGCATTAATTGAACAGGAACTCATCTCCGGAGGATTCGAAGACGCCTATATCAGAGGGTTCCGAGAGTTAGTCCAATCAGTCGGCTCCCATGAAGCACTCAGATTTTTACAAAGGAAACAACTACCACAATTTGATCCCCGCCGAGTGCGATTACTCTCAAAACCCGGGGAGTATATTCGTGTACCAACAGGAGCCCAATCTTCAGCACAAGCCAGGGAGGCACGCCTCGCCCCCGAACGTTCAGTAACCGCGGAAACCATTCTTGTAGATTCGCCACCCCGTACCACCATTGTACATACCACTACAATCCTCGAAATAACCTCCACCCCTTCGACCCCTCTATCACCTCACCTTTCACCAACCCATCATGTATCACCCGCGCACCCACCTGCTTTCCCCACATCCACACCTGTACAAAGCAATATAGCCCCAACCTCTTCCTTACCCATTCATACCACCAGGCCCACACCCAGCCCTCTGCATCCCTATGTTAACCCCTTCGCCCCTTCATCCTTCCCAGCGTTTCCCCCACCTCTAAGAACCCCATTTCCCTTCCTAACCCCGCTAACCTTCTCACCCGTCTCACCTCCCCAACCTGCCATAACCCCTATTTCCCCGTTTCACCAAACTATTCCCACCATCCCCCCTGTAAACTACTCGACGTTTGTAAATCCCGTATTCACACCTACGCAACCACCCCCAATCACACCACTGTTCACAGTCACAACATTAAACACGTCCAATGGCATGGACATATCACCACCCACCTCACCACCACCCACTACACTCACAACACCCTCATATTTAGGCAATTCACAATTTTCCACAATCACCACTGCATCCACAGTCCCAACCCCGATTCCCATTCCCACTGCATCTACCATCACTGCATCCTCATTTAGCACTTCACTACTGCTATCGCCCACCGTAGACACAGCATTTCAACACATGTTCGCATGTATGACGCAAGTCCGAGATGAGTTTGCATCACTCGGCACCAACTATCAACAGCTGCAGAAAACGACGAACGACTTGCAAACGCAGCTTAACTTGTTGTCAATTGAGAACGCCTCACTGAACAGCCGGTACCAAGAGTTACGCGAGGCTTATCACAAGTTAGAAATAGAAAGTGAGGAAAAAAGCAAAGAGGCCACCGCAGATTTAGATAACCTACTCAGAGCCCAGACTGTCCGCAACGCGACGCTTACTAGAAATATGGGCTTATTAAGAAGACATTTAGCCGCAGCTAAAGAGGAGAACCAGCGACTCCAAGAGCAGAACAGAGAAAACCTGGAGGCGGCTTTAGATCACCCAGACAAGCCACTAAGTCCGAGCAGATTCAAGGCCATCCCATCTGAGTCGATGCGGATGTTGCTAGACGACCATGTTAGATTGCTCGAGGACTATGACCGTATGAACGAAGAGTATCAAAAGTTAAAGGAAGATCACAAACAGCTACAACTCAGAGAACCTGCAACACAACAGGTACCAGTAGCAGCGGACGTACCAGCACCTGTGGACCCTGCCCCTGAAGTTTTAGAGGAACTCAACGCACTCCGGGCCCAGGTAACAAACCTTGAATCTAGGATTGCCATCTATGAAGCACCACCAAGGCCAGACTCCCCACCTGAGCTACCAGCTGAGGAAGAGACTGTCACTATCCCGGTGGAGGAGACCTTCGAAGAGGCTTATGAACCGATACCCATCCCAGGCGGACGCGTCACGGCCGAAGGCCAGATGACCTACGAACTACCTACCCCCGCGTGGATGAAGACAGTAGAAGAACTCGGAACAACACACTCGGCCAGAGTAGAGGCACAGCTACATGCCATGGCCATAATTGAAGAAAAAATTTTACAATCACCATTCTTTGCTCACATGGCCCCGCGAAGATACATATCCGGGCATGAGCTTCAGTATAAACCATACTTTATGTTAATGGCAGAATATCAATTAACCATAGAGAAAGAAACCGGCAAGAAACCTACGCATGCAACTCAATTCGAGCCAGAGGACTTGCCACCAAGGGCGCAGAGAGGTGAAATCCACCAACCAGACTGGCGCAAAGATTTACTGCAAAATTATCCAGAAATGATGAGCACGTGGGTAAAGGCGCCTCTTCACTTAAAATTTAATCCGTGCTGGGGACCAGTACCACGACGCCGCTCTTGGACTGCCTTCGCTATAAAGCTACAGAACAATAAGCAGTGCCAAGACTGGCTGAACTACCCCTATTTCAAGCCACCAGTCGCGTTACCCACAGTTGGCTATATGATGGCGACGATCCGCCACTGGCTCCCTCGATTACAACCTATGGATGATATAGCCGCGCAAATGACTGTCAAAATCTTTGACATGATGCAAATGGTCTTTAAAGTCTTCCGGCGCATCAAGGCTCCCCATGTCAACACCCCGGGCTTTGAGCATGGCAATTTGGATTTAGTCTATGATATGAGCACAACGCCATCGCTCCGGGTGTGCTACGCCTGGCACTGCAGGATCAAATATCTACCGGCCTGTTACAAGCAAACATTCGAAGAAATGTTCACCACCGGTTTTTGGGAGTACCATTCAGAAGTATTCATAGGCAGGCCGACACATTTATTGCAATTATTCGCCTGTGAACGAATGGTGTACTCCACACACTATCAGCTCCCACCACCAGACGAGCCGCAACCTATCGACTGGGAGAAACTCGAGGCTGATCTAGCCCGAGGTATTCGTGTATCAGAGCACACCCTCGCTCAAGACCTCCTACAGAATTACATCCGGCAGACCTCACAACAAGGTTCTGTCAGGGACGACAGAAGCGAGAGGGAGGGGGGTGTTGGAAGCAGTCAGAGGCACAGACGCCACGGAAGCATGTAAAGACAGAGCAGGGAGCCAGACGGATCATTTTTTCAAACAATTATGTTTTTATTACCTCTTCAAATATCCAACAGTGATTTTCATCACTCTTGTAACATATGTAATATAGAGAAAACCCCAATTTTGTAATCCATAGCTCCATTTTGTGCAAGCCGAGGAGTCCTCGAGCTTGAGGAGCTTAGGTAGAATACTCGTACCAAATTTCGTTATTTTTAGACATCGTTTACCCTCCCAAATAGCCTCTAGGACCTAATTTTTAACTAGGCCGGTCACTAGATGTGAAACCGGTCAAAACTAGTCTAGAAACTATAAAAAGAGCTAGAGAGCTCATTTTTGAGGTTGGTTCATTTTGGTTAGTGTGAGCATAGAGCTAGTTTGAGCTTGTAAGAGTATTCTTGAGCAATAGAGTTAATTTCCCACCTTCCATTGTATCTTGCTTGTCTCTTCATTGTGTGTGTGTATGTGTGTGTGCGTCTTTGTGCTTCTCACCTTCACTCTCACATCTTCTCACATTCACGATCTTCATATCACTCCTACCTCTCCCTCGGATTGACATTAAGGAGGTGAAGCTTCTTAACGTGGTTCTCACCATTGTGCTAGAGCAACAGAGCTAGAGTGAGCTTAAGCTTGTAATTGAGATCTTGAGTAATAGAGTCTATTTTCCTACCTTCCATTGTGTCTTGCTTGTCTCTTACATGTGTATGTGTATGTGTGTGTGCATCTCTATGCTTCTCACCTTCACCCACTTCATCTCACATTCACGATCTTCATATCACTCCTATCTCTTCCGCGGGATATAGTCAAAAATTGAAATTTTTGCGATGATGGAGATGGAGGTGGGAGATAGGAATGATGATGATGGTGATGAAGATGGTGAAGAAAGTAAAAGAAATTCGATGAGAGTGAAGAAAATACCTACCACTCCAACGCGTCAACTCTACGTCTTACCATCACACGCTCGTCCTCAAAGCTCGATCCCCGGCAACGGCGCCAAAATTTGGTGTAGCTCAGTGATGAGTAGCACCTCCTTTAATGTCAATCCGGGAAGACGTGAGGATGGTATGAAGACCTCGAGCAAGTGGCGGCACCAGTGCGTGAGTGAGAAGCATACAAGCATGCACACACATACACACACGCGCGCACACACGGCAAGACAAAGAGAGAGAATCAATGGAGTGCTTTAGATTACTTTCACAAGCTTTTACAAGTTCGTTTCAATTACAATCTAACCTCAAAAATGAGCTCTCTAGCTCTTTTTATAGTTTTTGACTAGCTTTTGGCCCTGTCCAGACCTAGTGTCCGGCCTAGTTAAAAATTAGGTTCCAGGGCTTATTTGAGGGCTCAAACGAAGTCTAAAAATTATGAAATTTGGTACGATGGTACTTCTAATACTCCTCAAGCTCGAGGACTCCTCGGCTTGCACAAAATGGAGTCTAATCTATCAAAAACGGGATTTACAATGTTTGTGTAGTGATTAAAATCACTTGGGTTGTACATAATCTATGGGAAAAAATGATCTGGCCTTGTTGCCGTATTGTGCATGACTCCTTTGTTGCTTTGTATGCCAACACTCCCCCCTTCCTAGCGTCTGTCGCCCCTGACAGACCTTTGTTCGCGCGGGTGGTCGATGTAATATTGGATGACATTGGTGGCCAGTTCATGTTCTCCTATCCTTAAGCCTCTGGCTAGATCGGCTTCCAATGCCTCCCAATTTATTGCACCGGGGGTTTCTGGTTGCGGGGTGGTGTAGTACTCTGAATACATTGCTTGTTCACAAGCAAACAGTTGAAGTAGATGTGTCGGCTTTGGTGCGAAAATCTCCGAGTGGTACTCCCAGAAACCTGATCTGAACATTTCTTCGAAGGTCTGTTTGTAGCAGGCGGGGAGGTACTTGATGCGTGCATGCCAAGCGTAAGCCACACGGATACTGGGGGTGGTGCTCATGTCATACACCAAGTCGTAATTTCCATTGCTAAACCCCGGAAGACGTACCTGTGGTGCGGCTGCATTTCTAAAGGTCTTCAGCACTACTTGCATCATATCTAAGATTTCAAGCATCATTTGCGCTGCTACATCTTGCATGGGCTTCAAGCGCGGCATCCAGTGGCGAATGGTCCCCATCATATATGCTACCGATGGTGGTCCTTGTGGTGGCGCGATGTACGGGTAGTTCAGCCATTCCTTGCATTGCGCATTGTTCTGTACCTTGATATTAAATGCCTTCCACGACCTGCGGCGGGGGACTGGACCGTAGCATGGGTTGTACAGGAGGTGCAACGGCGCGTTGTTCCATGTGCGTAGCATTTCTGGATAAGTCTCTAAAAGTTTCTGCCGCCATATTGGTTGACGAATCTTGCCTTTTCGCACCTCTGGAGGAAGGTCTTCAGGTTGAAATTGGGTCGCAAAAGTAGGAATCTGACCCGTGACTCTTTGTATTTCTGCATTATAATCAGCCAAGATAATATAATATGGCCTGTACTGGAGTTCCGATGAGAGGATCAGGCGTCTCGATGACAAGTTCTTGAAGTAATCTGATTGTAAAACAGTCTCCTCTATGACCCTCATAGCCTGATTTTGCACTACGGTGCGCTCTTCATGCGAGGTCCCTATTTCCTCCACTTGTCGTAACCATGGCGGCCGTGGTGCCTCAAACGTGTCCTGCGCTTCTTCTGTTTGTTGGCCTCCTGGGAATGGTTGCGGATCATATTCTTCATCAAACGTTTGTTCCACAGGAATTTGCACAACTTCTTCGTCCGTGGGAGCCTCCGGAGGGGAAGATGGCCTCTCATATTGTAGTAGGCGTGTCTGCAATTCAGTTACCTGTTGCTGGAGATCTTTTATGGCCTCTGCGTGGGAGGGAAGCGAAGCTGCAGAGTGGGTGGTTGGAGGGGCAGCTGTTGGGCCTTGTTGGTGTTCCTGCTTCAGTTGTCCTAGCTCCTCCGATAGCTTATCATGTGCTTCGAGTAGCATGGCATAATCTTCCAATATAATCTTGATATTATCGGGGGTCACTGCTTGAAACTTGGATGGGCTGATGGGTGCCCCCGGTGTGCTCTCAATAGCTGCCTCCAGGTTCTCTTGATTTTGTATTTGCAGACGTCTGTTCTCTTCCTGAGCAGCCGCAAGATGGCGTTTAAGTAGCGCCATATTTCGCTGAAGTTTTGAGTTGCGTTCCAGTTGTGTCCGTAGGTGACTTTCTACCACCTGCACTGCTTCCTGATCTACGTTCTGTAGCTGTACTTCCAATATATTATGGGCGTCTTGGAGGGTTTGGAACTGTGTGTGGAGGCGAGCATTCTCCTCTTCTAGTACCGCAAGGCGGAGCTGTAGTGTCGCTGAGTGCTCTTGCAGGCGTGCGTTTTGTTGCTGGAGCTGAATGTAATCTGTTCTTAAATTTGATATACAAGCCAACATGGTGTCCAATGCATTACCTATAGATGAGTGGGGGGTGTTTACTGTGGAAGATGCATGGGAAGGAAATTGGGGAAGGGAGACAGTGAATGATGTGTCTACGAAAGTTGTGTGTGTGGGTGAAATTGGTGGAGGGGGAATGGGAGGAGGTGAAACCGTGGGTGGAGGTGCCGTGGGTGGTGAAATGTCCATACCTTCAGGAGTGGGTGTTAGTGTGGGGCCTGCCATATACATTGGTATGGTAGGTGGTGTGTGTGTGGAAGTGGTGAATAGATGTGACGTGGGGTGGGGAGCTGAAAAGACAGGGAATGGTTGAGGGCCTGGTTGAAAAGCCCTAGCAAAGATGTCCTGGAGGGATTGTAGAAATGGAGAGAGGGATATCGGGGGTTGGGGTCGTAAATTTGAGGAGGGCTGAAAGGGTTGCATGGTAGCAGGGAAGCCCATGAATGTGGATCTAGGGTCAGGATGACCCGTGGCTGAGGGCGTTGGGGATGGTTGCCCTAGGGCAGGGTCTAGGAGGGGTTCGGCGGATTGTGTAGTGTTGGGGTTGTCTTCGAAGATAGGATTATCAGTGGTAGAGAATAGGGTGGCACTGGAGATCGGAGTACGGAAGATGAAGGTGGGGTCGGTGGGTTGAGTAGTCGATGTGGTTTCTACTGTTTCTCTTCTAGGAGGTGATGGTGGGGGAGTAGGTGGTAGTGGTTCGGTGGACTCCTCATGGGTGGCTGGGTGCTGTTGGCTAGCTGTCTGGGAGGTTGTTCTGATAGTTTCAGGTGTAGTAGTCGGCTCTTCTGCAACTGTAACGGGAATTTGTATATTTTTACCTGAGCGAGGTCGTGTCTGGAACCTTCGTGGGTCATATTGAACTGAAGGCCTCTGAATGGCAGTGCGCACAGCTTCTACAACTCCATATGTTTCTGCCATCAATAAGAGACCTTCCCTGTACTCTGAGTCAACTCCCGCTTCTTCCAACAACTGAGTCATAAGTACTCTGCTGCTCTGTTCAGTGAGTAATTGCTGCGATCGTACTCTTTCCATAATCTGATACAGCCTTCGGAGTTCGGCTGTATATGCTGGGGCTTCAGTGGTCTCTTCTTCATACGCTTCTTCTTCTTCCGGATGTCCGTGTTGTTGACTTTCCTGAGTGTCACTCCAATGGACATGTCTACCGTCTGTAGACTTTCTTCTTCTTCGTGAGGATGTGCCCTGCTCCTCTGCCTCTGAATAAAACTCTACATCAGAGAATTGTGTGCTTTGTAGGAATGCTTCGAAATCCTGGGGGTCCAGTCCTTCCGCCTCTCCAGTGGCAGCAAACTCGAATTCAGGTGTAACCGGAGGAGCCGATGGGGTGGGTTGTGTCGTAGTGTCAGATTCCGACCTGGGTATCCTAATGGTAAAAGGAGGTACAGTGCCCTCTCTTAATGGTGATGCCTCAGGAGTAGTCAGGACTTCCCTTGCCTGGACACACGGAATCGCGCCCCTCATGCGCTTGGACTGATGTGTGGATGTCTTGAGCCTTTTAAACATTTGTAATTGTGCCCAAGTTAAGGCACGCTCAATGGGGACATCATATGCCAAGCATCGGTAAATGATGCGTGTGAGTGCACAGCATCCGTTCACCACTAATTTCCTAGAAGCCCGTTTGTTCGCTTCATACAACTGATCTATAATCCACACTGGTAGCTTAATAGGTAGCGCACCTGCCTCCGCCAAGTAGAGAGCAAACCAGATCTTCTTGTGTGGTTGCGTGAATCGGTCTTGACCGGGGAAGGCGAAATGTTGCATGCACATGCGGAGAGGGATGGACACATTTGGGGTGAGGGCTGCCATGTCTTTCAGCTTCACTACTTTCCTGTCCTTCATGTTGTTGGGAACGAGAGCATCCTTTTCTGAGGGTACATGCGTGCCATGCATATTTAAAGCGTCGCTTACCAACTCCACAGTAAGTTCAAACCTCTTCAACTCGTTGTTGCCCAGCAATGAGGGGAGAACAAATGATCCGGGTTGGTCCTTATCTTCATTAGCTTGTAATGTGGAGACCAAATAGTAACATCGGAGGAGATCGGGTTTAGGTAGTGGGGCTTCAAAATATTCCGCCAATCCTGCTCGTTGCCATATGATCTGTAGATCTTCTGTGTTTTGTAAAGTCTCGAACTCCTTGGAGAAAAATTGGAATCGCACCCATGATCTGTCATACTCGCATTTAGACTCCCAGATATACTTGGCCTCACCTAATGGACCGGGCATGCCATTGAACCAATGAGAATTCGCATGAACTCTTTCCGTGATTCTTGTAGGTGGATCTGGCACCGGGAGTTGCTGGAGGTGTTGCATCTCCACTGGTCGTTTAGTCGGGGGCACATCCACGGGTAGGCTATCCACATCAATTCCTGCAGTAAGTATCCCTACTTGTGAGCCCGAACCTGTCACTTCTGCCATTTTTCTTCTTGCTTTCTGATTCTGTGAGAATATAGAATCATGTGTTAACATCGTAATGGACAAAATAAATCCGTTGTTGTCCCCGTTACAACATTAACATGAGGTAGATGGTGAGTTAGTGGTTAGTAAGTGCACGAAGACAGTGAGTGTAGTTAACGTTTGTGTATTCCTAAGAGACTAATGCCGTTAGTAAGTGGGGTGAATTTACAAATCGGGGTCGGGGGGTTTATTACAGATCTTAGACTGCCAAATGCAGTGGATGGGCTTTGCTTTCGGTTTCGTAGAGACTCCAGAGAGTTGTGTCGGTGTCGCTGTTTGGGAGTGGGGCCTTTTAGGGACCCACTTATAAGTGATTACATGCATGCTCATGGGTCTTGGTGTGTTCCTAAGTGTTGAGCACGAGGGAATACTGGTTGTACTCGTAGATGGGTTATGCTGCATAGGTTGTGGCCTTGGTGTAACTACTTGTGCCCTCAAGCAAGCCTTAGGCACCCAAATTTGTCTAGATTGTGGGCTTGCCTTCATCGACTTCTTGGGCACCCAAATAGATTTTACTTTAGCAGAAGAATTTCTGACAGACTTCTTATTAGCGTCGTGTTGTTGGTTACTAATAAGAGGCTTTGCCCGTGTAGTTGACGGTGGTGCGCCCGGTCGTTCGCCTTTCCGCACCCACACCTGGTTTATTTTCTGGGACATTCTGCTGCGCAGGTATTTTTGATCTCGGACATAGGTAGTACTCTGCTTCTTCTGCTTGTGATCCGCCTTTGGTTGCTGCCTCCTTCTGGCCTTTGGAAAAGAAGGGAGTTCCGTTGCATCCCTGACTCCTTTTTTGCAAATATCATTCCTCTGCAACACAGGGTTTTGAACAAGAACAACATGGTCATCTTCATGTGTACCCCTGGAAGGACCAGGAGTCTGTGCCTTTCCTAGCTCCTTGAGTGCTCCATTGTCTAATTCTACTGTGACTCGACTATGATTGAGCAAAACCTGGAGAAGTCCACTTCTTAGGTTTAGATTGACTGCTTGGTCATAGATCCAATCCTGACCCAAGACGAGAGGTTCAGTGAGATCCTCATCTTGACACACTAGTACTTTAATGGTCATTGCCTCATCGTGAATGTAGAGGGGAAGTTCCACCTCGCCCATGCAAGGGGTTTCCACTCCTCCCAATCCTATAAGATATGCTTCCACAGGATTGACAGTCAATTGTAATTCTTGGCAGTAAGACAATTTAACAGCACTAGTGGCTGCACCTGAGTCAATCAAGGCTCTTACGGTCCTTGCACTCTTTCCGTGTCCTATATCTAAGGTTACGAAAGGACGTCTATCAATTATCCTATGCGAGCTTGTTCCTGCGACTTCACACATGGCCATAGGAAATCCATGGTCTGCATAGTCATTCGCTCCAGGCTGATCTCTACCTTGCCTTCGTAATTTCATCCTTCTGATGCGTTCTAAAGCTTCAGCTTGAGCCTCTTCTCGAACTCGCTTTTCTTCCTCTTTGCGTTTCTTAGCAGTGTTGAGTCGACTGAGCATTTCCTCCGTGAGGGGTTCCTGATACAACTTGACTCTGCAACCGCTAATATAATTTGGGAGAACATCACCCTCTAATGTGGCCAATTGTACTGCTCCGCTCGTGGAGATCCTATTGATGATCATAGGTCCGTAGCCTCTCTTTTCTAGCTTCCTCGCGTGTTGTTTTAGTGTATAGACTAAAACTAGATCTCCTGCTTTCAAGCCTTTATCCTTCACGTGGGCATCAAAGTATGCCTTCTGTCTCTTCTTGGCTGCGTATATCCCTGCAGCGGCTCTCAGTCTCGTTTCCCCTAATCGTTCAAGGTCAAAGATCCTAGAGGAGAGCTCATGACCTGTCCATTCGTGCTCTTGTGCTACTCTCAATGTAGGGATCAGGAAGTCCAAGGGTAACACAGCGTTTTGGCCAAATACCATCTGAAAGGGGGTGGCTTGGAGTACCGTTTTGTAGGCAACTCGGTATGCCCAAACAACATGGTGTAGCTGTTTGTCCCAGTCAGAGCGTTTAGTGTTCACTAATTTTGTCAGCACATTGCACAAAATCTTATTAGTGCTCTCAGCTTGACCATTAGCTTGAGGGTGATAAGGGGCAGACTTCTTGTGTATTACCAAGAATTCTTGGAGTAGATTTTCAATAACTTCATTCAAGAAATGAGTGCCTCTATCACTTACAAGCTCTATAGGTAGTCCATATCTCGTGAATACATTCTCAAACAAGAATTTGGCAGTTGTTTGAGCATCGTTCTTGGTTGTAGCTTTTACCTCTACCCACTTGGTGAGATAATCTGTTGCCACAATGATGTATTCCGCATGAGAACCCTTAGCTGGGGGATTAATAGGACCTACGAAGTCTATTCCCCACTTAGAGAATGCACGTCCACTCATCATAGGTTTCAGTGGCATCTCATCTTTGCGTATAGGATACTGAGTCCTTTGACAGACATCACACCGTTTCACATAGGTATGTGCATCCATGTGAAGGGTAGGCCACCAGAAGCCCGCAAATAGTATCGCCTTGATTACCCGATCTGGTCCAAAGTGTCCTCCTGCTACACCTTGGTGAGCAGTTTCCAAGATCTTCAGATATTCACTTTCGTGGACACATAGTCTCAGGTAACCATCTTTACCGCGCTTATATAGATTATTACCGATGAGTGAGTAATCCTGGGCTTCTTGTTCTAAACTCCTTTTCCTAGCTAGAGTCATGTCTGGAGGGAATGTGTTTGTTCTCAAGAATGATACTAGAGGTTCACTCCAATCTGGCACAATGGATACTTGATAAAGAGTGGCATGTTCCACTGGTGGTTTAGTGCAACAGATTGGGCATTCCTTGCACAACTTTTGGACATCAGCTTCCATAGTTGGCCAGTGCACTCCGAATCTTTTTAGAGTCTGTAAAGTTCGTTGTTTTGAATGGTGTTGCTCTAATGCACCTACATGTGCTAATTGCAACCATTTAGTGTACTCATCCTCTTCTACGCAACAAGCCAAGATCCCTTGATCTGTGTGCTTGTACATGCTTCCGGCCATGATGTGATACTTTTGGGCTTTTACAACCTCTCTATTCCGTGTGTTTACCACTGGATGGTTAGGCCCGTATGTCAAGACTGGTACCAAAGGCTTAGCCCACTGCGGCACCACCTCCAAATTAAATAGGTAAGCATCAGGAAGGTCATCTGATACTCCTTGTGGGGCTTCTCCAGACGTGAGTCTAGAGAGATGATCTGCTCTCAAGTGAGTCCTCCCTTTTCTTACCACGACCTCAAAATCATATTCCATTAGCAAGAGAAACCATCTTACTAATCTTCCCATATTGCATGGCTTGTTTACTAGGTATAACAACGCCTGATGATCAGTAAAAAATTTAAACTTATTTGCAAGCAAATAGTGTCTAAATTTCTTGACTGCATATACCATGCCTAATCCTTCGTGCTCTGTAGTGGTGTAATTCCGTTCAGCCGCATTCAATTGTCTACTGGCATAGGCAATTGGAAGATCCATATTACCTTCACCAGTAGGTTGTGCAAGCACACATCCAATGGCATAATTGGACGCATCAACATGAACATGGAATGGCTTATTCCAATCTGGTGTGGTCAAGATTGGTGCTGAACATAATCTTCGTTTAAGTTCCTGGAAGGAATTCTCACATTCATCCGTCCACTCAAAGTTTGTCAGAAGTCCGTACATGGGCTTTGCAATGACAGCATACATGTGTATAAATCGTCGATAATAACCACAATGCCCCATGAAAGCTTGTACTTCCTTGACATTCTTTGGCCTAGGTAGCTCTGCTATGGCTCTCACTTTTTCTTCGTCGGTAGATATGCCATTCTTTGACACTATGTGTCCTAGAATCTTTCCTTGCCTGACCATAAAAACGCACTTTTCTGGGTTCAGGCAGACTTGATATTCTCTACATTTGTCAAAGATTTGTCTGAGTTCAGGAATATGAGTTTGTCTAACATTGGAATGAGCACAAAGATCATCAACATAGACTTCTAAACTCTTCCTCAGGAACTCCTTAAACACATGGCACATCAGCCTCTGGAAGGTGGCTGGTGCATTGGTAAGCCCAAATGGCATTACTCTAAAAGCAAAAATGCCCCATTCTGTGGCAAAGGCTGTCTTATGCTGATCCTCTGGAGCTATGGCTACTTGATTGTAGCCCGAAAATCCATCAAGGAAGCTGTACACTTCCTTGCCTGCCACTCTTTCTAAGAGATGCTCTGTTATGGGAAGCGGATAGTTATCTCGAATTGTGGCGGCATTAACCTTTTTCAAGTTAATGCACACACGCAGCTTGCCATTCTTCTTGGGCACCACTACGATGGGGGATACCCATTCAGTGTGCTCAATTTCATAGATAAATCCAGCTTCGACCAGTCTATCTATCTCCTCCTTGATCTTAGCAGCGTAATTATCATTATACGTATAAGGCTTTTGCTTAGAGGGTTTGGCATCTGAGGTCATGGGGATGGTGTGCGAGCATATGTCCGGGTCAACCCCTTTCAAATCCTTGTAACTCCAAGCGAATACATCTCTGTATTCTCTTAGCAAGGCAATCAATTCGTGCTCTTCTTCTTCTGTCAGGTCATGGCCTATATACGTGCATCTCTCCTCTCCTTCTTCTAGGGCCACTACGATTTTCTTGGTAGTTTCTTTGTTATCATAGGCCTCTCCTGATTGTGCCTCTCGTTTGGGCATTCTAATCATGACTCTCCTGTCATCTATCTCATACTTCTTAAAATTTTCTGGGACCTCAAACAAAGATTCTTCCTCTTCTGGTAAGGCTTCTCTCTTCTTTCGTTTCTTTCCTTCTTCCTTAGGGGTCACATGTGTTGCTAATCTTACGTCATTTGTCAGCTCTCCATGCCTCTGGGTTTGAAATTCTACCTCATGGAAGTATTCTTCATCTGATGCAAATGGTGGGTCCATAATGATTGACTCTAGATCGGAGTCACTTGCATCCTCAAATGCATCAGGGCTAGGTTCGCATTCTTCTAGAACTGCCTCTCCCATGATTGGCTCTATGGAGAAGACTGAAATATCATAGCCATCCTCATCACAGTGAGGTGTCCATTGTTCTTCGTTGATGGCTACGTCCATTGTTGCTAAGATTTCTGCCCAACCGTGAGGTTCAAATTCTTCGTCTGGAAAAACTACAGGTGCATAGGCTGGGTCTTGGATTGATCTATGGGTTTCTTTCGCACCTACCTCTCTGGCTTTCTCTCTCTTCTCTTCTTCTACTGCTACCTTGCACATCCATAAGTGGGTGTCTTCATGCATCCATGAGGATCCAGACCCTATGGAATGCACCGATTCTGTGTCATCTTTAGCTCTATGGATGGGATTCCACTGGATAGGAGGGACATCTCTATGAGAATAATCCTTGAGATTGACTTTGGTTGTAACACCTAAGTGCTGCAGGTACAAAGAATTGGTCCCCCAATCCTGTACCACTTGCAACTGTCGCATGAATGGTCTTCCCAAAATCATCTCATAGGCATGATTTTTGCTGAAGTCACATATGGCAAAGGTATGTTCAAACTCGACACCACAAGTGGTGAGAGTTATTCCTTCTAGCAATCCTAGGGGTCTCTCTATGTGACCATCTGCCATTTGCAATTTCATTCTCGTTGGCCTGAGTGCTGGCTTGCCCCAACGCTTCCATAAGGAGGTAGTGGCAATTGCAACTCCTGCACCTGAGTCCAAAATTGCCTTCGTGGTGTAGTCCTGGTAGGTGATGGGAAGATAGGTGTTCCCTTCTTCACCTTCACACATATCCCCGATCTTATCCAAGGGAATTTCTGGCACTGTCCTATGGGATCCTACCTGGGAACGAGGTTTTGCTATCTCTGGTACTTGTTTGGCTACATGTTTCCATAATTCAGGTCTAACCTTGAGTAGCTCTTCTAACCTGAGATTACACTGCACATTAGTGTTCTTCACTACCTCTGTGTTCCTAGGAATGACTGAGTCGTCGTTCCTTACCATGACTGTGGGTGCTCTCATACATGTGGACTTTGCTTCCCATGGGCCTGTGAAGTGGGGTAGCTCTTGTATGGAATTAGACTCAAAGTCTAATCTCTCGTGAGACTGAACACTCTCATGCTCCCCGTAAATAGATGGGATGTCTTGTGGGAATTGGTCGTGTGCATCGTCCACAAGTTCAAAAGGAGGGGCGACCTCGCTTTCGTTATCCCATTTGTCTTCTTGAATCTCTCGTAGGAAGTCTGGTGCAAACCGATTCATAGAAGAAGAAGTGTCTGGCTCCGTAGAATTGGGCGCATAAGCAACCTGTGAAGGAGGGCTGATTCTATTGTTGACTCTCTCCTCGTTCTCGCAAATGGCTGGAGCACAAGCTTCTTGGGGAGGATTACTTATTCTATTACTTTTCCGAACAGGCTCACACATTCCCTGAGAAGGAATGTAGGCAACCTGTGGAGGTACTTGAGCTTTCGAGGGGGGCTCATCTGCCTTTTGGGGGGGAATATAAGCTTCTTGAGGAGGCCCACGGGCTTCCTGAAGAGGCTGGCTTACCCGTTCTCTTGCCCTTCCCTTTCTTTGAGGGGTAGATTCCTTTTCTGGCTGTGCTATTGGCCTCTCTATTCTTTCTACGGAGGGGAAGTTGTCCGGTTTAGGGGCATTGGCCACATACACTTCTGATTGGGACTGATTCCTGTTTTTGCTTGCTTTTTCTTGGTCTTGATTTTTTTCTTCCTTGTCAGATCTTGCAATTATCCTCTCTAACTTCTCTAGGAATCCATCCAAGTGTAATTGCGTTTTGGCTGAGCCTGAGTAATTGAAAAGGCGACTGGCTTCAAACATAGTCTGAGCCAATGCGACCATTTTCGCGCATAGTTTGGTTCTTTCTATCTCTA
This sequence comes from Ceratopteris richardii, assembly GCA_020310875.1. Taxonomy (NCBI): domain Eukaryota; kingdom Viridiplantae; phylum Streptophyta; class Polypodiopsida; order Polypodiales; family Pteridaceae; genus Ceratopteris; species Ceratopteris richardii. The sequence continues at coordinate 80,117,341 of CM035430.1, read as the reverse complement.
GGTCAGCTCTAGGATAGCACTTGTCATGATCCGTGACGTTTGGCCCTTCTTGGATTCTGGCCTGATATGCCTTAAGCATCATGTCTATGTCTTCGGGAGTGGGATCAGCTAACATTGATCCTGTTTGGGGTGGTGGGTGGGTTGCGTGGGCTGTCTTAGAGGGTGAAGGGATGGAGGGTGATGGGGTTGGTAGCGGCGGGAATGTGTGAGAGTGCGGTTGAGACGTGATCTCTATGATTTTAGCCTTGGTTTCTCGTAAACTTTCCTCAAGTTCACTCATCTTCTTTGCCCATTGCCTTTTCATGCGTTCGCGGCTATCTTTCCAAGCTCTTGTTCTCTTTTTATTTTGGCTCTCAGCATCGCTAGCATCTAGGCTCTTTTCCTGGCCTACCCCTTGGTTTTGCTGCAATGCCTGAGCCCTAGTGACTACCTGTACTGGTGCAGTGGAAGTGACACTTCCTGAGGAGTCTACCACTAACCCAACAACGTTGATAGGGGTGATTTTTGGCATGCTATTGGGGTTCTTAGGGCAATCTCGTAAGAGATGCTCTTTTCCGCAGTCTTGGCAAAAGCCTTGGATAGTCACGGACTGAGTTTGTGTAGGCGGAGGTAAGGGACAATCACGAATGAGGTGATCACCTTGGCATCTGTAGCACGGCCCTCTTGGGAATGGAGGTCTGACTTGCCTAGATTGAGGCCTAGGATTGGGGTTTGTATACATGACGTTCGTGTAATCTGATTCCCAACTAGGTTCGTTCGGCTCTTCACTATAGTAGGACTCACCATGTTCTGGAGACTGCATGTAGTAAGCCTGGGGGCTATCCACATGGGTAGAATCAAAGCTATGATCACTTGGGTCATTTTCAGAGATCAAGGATGTTACAGGGACTATAGCTCTATTCAGGTTTTCTTCTGCAACAGCATACTTTACCGGAATCACATTAGCTGGGGCTAGGGTTTGTTGTGCTAGCACAGGCTGAGGCCTTTGTTGGTTTTGATATTGAGGTTGGAAATTTTGTTGTGGCCTGCCATATGGTTGTGGAGGGTACTGGTTCTGGTATCTGCCTTGTTGGTAGGGCTGAGGGTAGGGTTGCCTAACCGCTTGCTTGTTGTATGGGCAGTCTTGTGCGGTGTGGTTGGTGTATCTCCGTTCTATGGTGCAGTACTGGCTACTAGGGTTTACTTGGGGTTGAGCCATAATGGGACAGACGTTCGCCATATGGTCACCACCGCATGTATAGCACCTTTTCACAGGAGCAAACCTTGGAATTTGTTTGCTAGTCACACCTAATTTCTGAGCTACTTTTTCGGCCAGTTCCTCAATTGATGTGGCTTGTGTGGAAGATTGACTAGATGCACTATCTGAATCTTTGTAAATTTTGGACAGCTCTAGCTCTTCTCCTAGGTTATCTTCAATGTCAATGCACATACGTACACACTCTTCTATAGTCCTAGGGTCTTTCAGATACACATAGGATCTCAATTTTGGACTCAACAATCCGTCAAGGAATAAGGCTACTTGTTTAGCAGATGTGGGTAGCTCCGAAATAGGGCACCTTTCAAGATATTGTCTAAATCTTCTTCCTGCAAGTCTCACAGTCTCTTGAGGGGTTTGTTTGAAGCTGTGAATCAGTGAGGAGGTGTTGTGCCTTATGCCACTCTTGGAGAACTCAATAATAAATGCTTCTAGGAGTTGGTCTATGCTCCTGAACTGGCGCTCATCCAATGGTTGAAACCATGTAAGTGCCGTATTCCTCAGGGTTAGACCGAAGGCATTGTACTGCGTGAATAGATCCTCAACTTGTTCGGCTCTCAAGACTTGCTTGAACTCCGCCACATGATCATAGGGATCTCCTGTGCCGTCAAAGTAATTCTTCATGGACTTAACTAGCTGGGTGGGTCTCAAAGTTCTTGTGTGCTCCCTAGGTCTCGGCAGAGGGAATCCATCTACATTTCTTTGGTTCCTGTGGGCTCTATGCATCTCGGGTTCTACCCTATTCGTCTCGGTTCTCGTTCTTTCTCTGCCCACTGGGTTGGCAAAACTTACTTCCGGTCTATCTCTACTTCTGTCTCTTTGCGTACCATGAGCTTGGGAAGTTCCAGCCCCAGGGTGACCATAGGATACATTTGATCTAGGTTGGGGGAAAATAAATTTGCCCTTCCAAGTGTAGGCATGTCTATCATTTTCTGTCACCCCAAAGATCCGTTCTGAAGCATGATCTAAGTAAGTCACTCTACCTGGGCTGTCCGGATCCTTAAACTCATAGATCATGATATTTCCTATGTCTGTTGGCTGATTAGACTTATACCTCCAAAAGGCTTCATCAGTTTCTCGATTGAGGAGCAACTCTATGCTCTTGTTGTCTTGGGGGACCCATTCAGGCGTGATAATCCTAGTGAGAACTGATTTACCTCGAGGGGTTCTAGGTTCCACTCCCATGTTTCCTTGTTCCAAGTCACCTAAGTCCGCTTCTGAAATTACATTTCCAAATTCATCTGTCCTATCTGGATGACTGGTGACTACGTATATGGTTCCTTCCTTGTCCAGGTATGCACCGTTTTCAAACTTGACAGCTGGGTGCTCTAGTCCTATGGATTGGTCAGGGTTTTTAATCTGGACCACAGATCTTCCTAGGCCGTCCTCATAGATGCTCGCACCTAATCGGTTGGTCCTAAGGTATTCCAACTGTGTTTTGTAAGGGCCTTCCACCCTGTACAAGTAAGGCATACCTGAACTTCCCGTAGGTCTATCCATGCCTTGAGACATCCCTGATTCACTGGTATCCGAGCTAGGGTAATGAGAGTGGTGACTCAACTGCTGGGCCCAGGACCTAGCAGTGTGGTTGACACTAGCCTCTGAAGATCTAAGGCTTTGTCTCTCTCTTACTAGGTGTCGTCCTGATCTAAGGTTCATATGCCTATCTGATTAGCCCCAAATTTTTTCCAGAGTACAACCTCGTTGCCGCTCAATTGGTACCAGTCACTTGATTCTTTTTAGTTATTCCTCGTGTTTAAAGTCTTATCTGTTATTACGTCGTCAGGAATACTTGAATGTTCTCCGTACTTTCAGGTTGATCGTTCCACGTTAGGTTCTTTCCTTTATGTTGTCGACAGTACAGAGATTAAGTTTTTAGCTTGAACTTGAGTTTTTAAGTAGTCTTCAACTTGATAGTGGCCTATCGTCGCCCTGACTTGCTCCTACTTCTAATCGCTCTTAGCCTAAGCTAGGAATTGACGAAGAGGAGTTGAGAATATTCCGACCTTTCTTGCCGAACCTTGCTCTTTAGTGCTCGAGAAGTTGATTCTCAAGCGTGTGCCACACCGTTGCTTGGATACTCTCAGTCGCTTCTCAATAGGCCTGCATAAATCCCAAGATTAGCTCCAAGTAGATCTTTCAATTGACAGACAATTTATTTCAGACACTTTTTTAATGACCCTTGTTCCCCCTTTTGCATTGTTAGAAATTTACTCTAGAGCTCCCTTGGTGTTCCTACCCCTCAGTGTGTCAACTTCCAAATATCCTATCTGAAAATCAACGCGTTATTCTTATAAAAAACAGTTGAGGGCGTGTAGTATATGTCACGAGCTTTCCGACAAGCCCTAGAGCTCAGAAAATGGATTTCGTATGAAAAAGTTATGACCGTTCAGGGTTTAGGGGGTTAACTAGACAAACAGAACCTTTCGGGGGTTTTAATGCATTTTCTAAGGCCTTCGTAAGTAGATGAGTACATGAAAGTGCAAATATGCCCAAAATTTAGCCTAAATTTCCAAAAATTCACTCCTTAATTTTTTGCCGAAAATGCCTGTCTATCGCGATAGACGGTGTCTGTCGCGATAGACACAATCTATCGTGGGGGCTGTCTGTCGCGATAGACGGTGTCTGTCGCGATAGACGGTGTCTATCGTGAAATTCTGTCTGTCGCGATAGACGGTGTCTATCGTGGATTTCTGTCTGTCGCGATAGACGGTGTCTGTCACGATAGACGGTATCTGTCGCGGATTTCTGTCTGTCGCGATAGACGGTGTCTGTCGTGGATTTCTGTCTGTCGCGATAGACGGTGTCTGTCGCGATAGACGGTGTCTGTCACGGATTTCTGTCTGTCGCGATAGACGGTGTCTGTCGCGATAGACGGTGTCTGTCGCGGATTTCTGTCTGTCGCGATAGACGGTGTCTGTCGCGATAGACGGTGTCTGTCGCGGATTTCTGTCTGTCGCGATAGACGGTGTCTGTCGCGATAGACGCTATCTATCGTGGATTTCTGTCTGTCGCGATAGACGGTGTCTGTCGCGATAGACGGTGTCTGTCGCGATAGACAGAAAAAACGCAAATTTTTGAAAAACTTCTAGTGATCTAGAATGCCCTCAAGGTGTAGGTTACAGTGCTACTCATGCATTCACAAAATGTTAAGATTTTCTGTCTGTCGCGATAGACAGAGATCGTCGTCTCGGGAACTGTGCAGAGCCTGTCGTACCTGCGCACACTGCTGGGGATGATGGTACAGCAAAAAACCTGCAAAATAGCTCAAGAAACATGCAAAAACAGCGCATGCAAATTCGCTCTCTCGCTCTCTCTCACAAGTGAAATGAGGGAAATGAGGTGGAGATGGGGATATAGTCAAAAATTGAAATTTTTGCGATGATGGAGATGGAGGTGGGAGATAGGAATGATGATGATGGTGATGAAGATGGTGAAGAAAGTAAAAGAAATTCGATGAGAGTGAAGAAAATACCTACCACTCCAACGCGTCAACTCTACGTCTTACCATCACACGCTCGTCCTCAAAGCTCGATCCCCGGCAACGGCGCCAAAATTTGGTGTAGCTCAGTGATGAGTAGCACCTCCTTTAATGTCAATCCGGGAAGACGTGAGGATGGTATGAAGACCTCGAGCAAGTGGCGGCACCAGTGCGTGAGTGAGAAGCATACAAGCATGCACACACATACACACACGCGCGCACACACGGCAAGACAAAGAGAGAGAATCAATGGAGTGCTTTAGATTACTTTCACAAGCTTTTACAAGTTCGTTTCAATTACAATCTAACCTCAAAAATGAGCTCTCTAGCTCTTTTTATAGTTTTTGACTAGCTTTTGGCCCTGTCCAGACCTAGTGTCCGGCCTAGTTAAAAATTAGGTTCCAGGGCTTATTTGAGGGCTCAAACGAAGTCTAAAAATTATGAAATTTGGTACGATGGTACTTCTAATACTCCTCAAGCTCGAGGACTCCTCGGCTTGCACAAAATGGAGTCTAATCTATCAAAAACGGGATTTACAATGTTTGTGTAGTGATTAAAATCACTTGGGTTGTACATAATCTATGGGAAAAAATGATCTGGCCTTGTTGCCGTATTGTGCATGACTCCTTTGTTGCTTTGTATGCCAACAATATACATATGCATATACATATACATATACATATACATATACATATACATATACATATACATATACATATACATATACATATACAGATACATATACATATGCATATACATATACATATACATATACATATACACATACATATACATATACACATACACATACATATACATATACATATACATATACATATACATATACATATACATATACATATACATATACATATACATATGCATATGCATATACATATACATATACATATACATATACATATACATATACATATACATATACATATACATATACATATACATATACATATACATATACATATACATATACATATACATATACATATACATATACATATACATATACATATACATATACATATGCATATACATATACATATACATATACATATACATATACATATACATATACATATACATATACATATACATATACATATACATATACATATACATAGACATATACATATACATATACATATACATATACATATACATATACATATACATATACATATACATATACATATACATATACATATACATATACATATACATATACATATACATATACATATACATATACATATACATATACATATACATATACATATACATATACATATACATAAACATATAGGTATGCATATGCATATGCATATGCATAAACATATACATATACATATACATATACATATACATATACATATACATATACATATACATATATCTATACATATACATATACATATACATATACATATACATATACATATACATATACATATACATATACATATACATATACATATACATATACCTATACATATGCATATACGTATACATATGCATATATGTATACATAAACATATAGGTATACATATACATATAGGTATACATATACATATACGTATACATATACGTATACGTACGCATATACGTATACGTACGCATATACGTATACGTACCCATATACGTATACGTACCCATATACGTATACGTACGCATATACGTATACGTATGCATATACGTATACGTACGCATATACGTATACGTACACATATACGTATACGTATGCATATACGTATACGTATGCATATACATATACATATACATATACGTATACATGTACATATACGTATAGAACTCTATTGTTCCTCTCCTTGTTCTTGCCTTGTCTGCATGTGTGTGTGTATGTGTGTGCATGTTCGTGTGCTTCTCACTCACACACTTGTGCCATCACTTGCTCATAGTCTTCATACATATATGTATACGTATACGTATGCATATACATATACATATACATATACGTATACATATACATATACGTATACATATACTATACGTATACATATACATATACGTATAGAACTCCATTGTTCCTCTCCTTGTTCTTGCCTTGTCTGCATGTGTGTGTGTATGTGTGTGCATGTTCGTGTGCTTCTCACTCACACACTTGTGCCATCACTTGCTCATAGTCTTCATACTAGTCCTCAGGTCTGCACGGATTGACAATTATGAGGTGGATCTCCTCACGTTGGTACTCACCATTGTGCTAGAGTGACACCAAATGTGGTGCCGTTGTCGGGGAGAGAGCTTCGAGGATGAGCATCTGATGGTAAGACGTAGAGTTGAGACATTGGAGTCATAGGTAATATCCTTCCTTTTCCTTATTTTTCTTCATTTTTGCTTCCTTTTGCATCACCATATCATCCTCACCATCTCCCACCTCCATCTCCATCTTCACAAAAATTTCAGTTTTGGTCATATTCCACTCTCCACTCATTTCCCTCATTTCACTTGTGAGAGAGAGCTTGCATGCTATCAGTTTTTGTGTGTTTTTTGAGCTTTTACTGCAGGATCTTGGTGTACCATCATCTCCAGCAGCTTGCGCAGGTACGACAGACTCTGCATAGGTCCCGAGATGATGACATCTGTCTATCGCGACAGATGGAAAAACTTAATATTTTTTGAATGCATGTTTGGCACGATAACCTACACCATGAGAGCACTCCAAATCACTAAAAAATTCTAAAAAAATTGGGTTTTTGCATTCTATCGCAACAGACACAGTCTATTGCGACAGACAGTGTCTATCACAACAGACAATGTCTATCATGACAGACAACGTCTATCGTGATAGACAACACCCCATGACAGAGGTCGTCTATCACGATAGACATCGTCTATCGCGACATACATGCCCACGATAGATGATAGACCCCATCTATCGCGACAGACACCCGTCTATCACGACAGACAGAGACCCACGATAGAGATCGTCTATCGCGACAGACACTGTCTATCGCGACAGGCAGAGACCCACGATAGAGACCGTCTATCGCGATAGACACCGTCTATCACGACAGACCAAAAGGCACGACAGACGACAGCCTCAGTCTATCGCGATAGACACCATCTATTGCGACAGACAGGCCCATGACAGACGATAGACCCCATCTATCATGACAGACACCTGTCTATCGCGATAGACAGAGACCCGCGACAGACACCGTCATCGTGACAGACCAAACCATGACAGACGACAGACCTCGTCTATCACGACAGACACCCGTCTATCACGACAGACACCCGTCTATCACGACAGACACCCATCTATCACGACAGACAGAAACCCACGATAGACCCCGTCTATCACGACAGACACCGTCTATCGCGATAGAGAAGCCCACGTGACAGTCAGTGTCTATCGCGACAGACACCGTCTATCGCGATAGATAGGCATTTTTGGCAAAAAAATAAAGGGGTAATTTTTTGAAAATTTGCGCTAAATATTGGGCATATTTGCATATTCAATCACCTATACCATTACAAAGGCCTTAGAAAAATGCACTAAACTCCTGAAAGGATCTGTTTGTCTGTTTAACCCCCTATGCCCTCAACGGTCATAACTCTTTCATACGAATCCATTTTTTGAGCTCTAGAGCTTGTCGGAAAGCTCGTGAGGAAATTTTTTGGCAATAGAAAAGGGGGAAAAAAGGGTCATTAAAAGTGTCTGAGATAAATTGTCTGTCAATTGAAGGATCAAATTGGAGCTAAACTTGGGATTTTTATAGGATTATCGAGAGCTCTTGGAGAAATCAAAGCAAGTGTACGGCTACCGAGGTTTACCAATGGAAATTACGATTTGGTGTATGACATGAGCACCACCCCCAGCATTCGGGTAGCATATGCGTGGCATGCATGAATTAAGTATCTTCTCGCATGCTATAAACAAACATTTGAAGACATGTTCCGATCAGGATTCTAGGAGTACCACTCAAAAGTGTTTGCACCTAAGCCAATACACCTGCTCCATCTCTTTTCTTGTGAACAATCCATGTACTCCGAGTACTACACCACACCGCAACCAGAGGTCCCAGGTGCAATAAATTGGGATGCATTGGAAGCTGACCCAGCAAGAGGCTTAAGGATAGGAGAACACGAACTAGCCACCAACGTCATCCAATACTATATCGACCACCCTATAGAACAAAGGTATCTCAGGGGCTACAGACGCTAGGAAGGGGGGAGTGTTGGAATACAAGTCATAAGCAGAGCATACAGGAACAAAGGGCCCAATCACTTTTTTCATAAACAATCTCCAACTCAAGTGATTTTCATCACTACACACACATTGTAAATCCCGTTTTTGGTAGAATAGACTCCATTTTGTTCAAGCCGAGGAGTCCTCCAGCTTGAGGAGTATTAGAATTAGCTACATACCAATTTTCATGACTTTTAGACTCCATTTGAGCCCTCAAATAGGCTCTAGAACCTAATTTTTAACTAGGCCGGACACTAAGTCTGGACAAGGTCAGGATTTGTTAGAAAACTATAAAAAGAGCTAGAGAGCTCATTTTTGGGGTTAGATTGTTTGTGAATTGAGCTTATGTAGGGGACTTTTTGATTAATGCAAAGAACTCCATTGTTCCTCTCCTTGTTCTTGCCTTGTGTGCATGTGTGTGTGTATGTGTGTGCATGTTCATGTGCTTCTCACTCACACACTTGTGCAATCACTCATAGTCTTCATACTAGTCCTCACGTCTCCACGGATTGACAATTATGAGGTGGATCTCCTCACGTTGGTACTCACCATTGTGCTAGAGTGACACATACACATATACATATACATACACATATAAATATACATATACATATACATATACATATGCATATACATATACATATACATAATATACATATGCATATACATATACATATACATATACATATACATATACATATACATATACATATACATATACATATACATATACATATACATATACATATACATATACATATACATATACATATACATATACATATACATATACATATACATATACATATACATATACATATACATATACATATACATATACATATACATATACATATACATACACATAATATACATATACATATACCTACTATACATATACATATACATATACATATACATATACATATACATATACATATACATATACATATACATATACATATACATATAAATATACATATACACATACATATACACATACATACACACATACATATACACATACATATACACATACATATACACATACATATATACATACATATACACATACATATACACATACATATACACATACATATACACATACATATACATATGCATACATATACATATACATATCCATATACATATGCATATACATATACATATACATATACATATACATATGCATAAACATATACATATACATATACATATACATATACATATACATATATATATACATATACATATACATATACACATATATATACACATACATATACATATACATATACATATACATATACATATACATATACATATACATATACATATACATATACATATACATATACATATACATATACATATACATATACATATACATATACATATACATATACATATACATATACATATACATATACATATACATATACATATACATATACATATACATATACATATACATATACATATACATATACATATACATATACATGTACATATACATATACATATTGTAGCTCAATGATGAGTAGCACGTCCTTTAATGTCAATCCGGGAAGACGTGAGGATGGTATGAAGACCTCGAGCAAGTGGCGGCACAAGTGAGTGAGTGAGAAGCACACAAGCATGCACACACATACACACACACGCGCACACACAGCAAGACAAAGAGAGAGAATCAATGGAGTTCTTTAGATTACTTTCAATAGCTCTTACAAGTTCGTTTCAATTACAATCCAACCTCAAAAATGAGCTCTCTAGCTCTTTTTATAGTTTTTGACTAGCTTTTGGCCCTGTCCAGACCTAGTGTCCGGCCTAGTTAAAAATTAGGTTCCAGGGCTTATTTGAGGGCTCAAACGAAGTCTAAAAATTATGAAATTTGGTACGATGGTACTTCTAATACTCCTCAAGCTCGAGGAATCCTCGGCTTGCACAAAATGGAGTCTAATCTACCAAAAACGGGATTTACAATGTTTGTGTAGTGATTAAAATCACTTGGGTTGTACATAATCTATGGGAAAAAATGATCTGGCCTTGTTGCCGTATTGTGCATGACTCCTTTATTGCTTTGTATGCCAACACTCCCCCCTTCCTAGCGTCTGTCGCCCCTGACAGACCTTTGTTCCCTCGGGTGGTCGATGTAATATTGGATGACATTGGTGGCCAGTTCATGTTCTCCTATCCTTAAGCCTCTTGCTAGATCGGCTTCCAATGCCTCCCAATTTATTGCACCGGGGGTCTCTGGTTGCGGGGTGGTGTAGTACTCTGAATACATTGCTTGTTCACAAGCAAACAGTTGAAGCAGATGTGTCGGCTTTGGCGCGAAAATCTCCGAGTGGTACTCCCAGAACCCTGATCTGAACATTTCTTCGAAGGTCTGTTTGTAGCAGGCGGGGAGGTATTTGATGCGTGCATGCCAAGCGTAAGCCACACGGATACTGGGGGTGGTGCTCATGTCATACACCAAGTCGTAATTTCCATTGCTAAACCCCGGAAGGCGTACCTGTGGTGCGGCTGCATTTCTAAAGGTCTTCAGCACCACTTGCATCATATCTAAGATTTTAAGCATCATTTGCGCTGCTACATCTTGCATGGGCTTCAAGCGCGGCATCCAGTGGCGAATGGTCCCCATCATATATGCTACCGATGGTGGTCCTTGTGGTGGCGCTATGTACGGGTAGTTCAGCCATTCCTTGCATTGCGCATGGTTCTGTACCTTGATATTAAATGCCTTCCACGACCTGCGGCGGGGGACTGGACCGTAGCATGGGTTGTACAGGAGGTGCAACGACGCGTTGTTCCATGTGCGTAGCATTTCTGGATAAGTCTCTAAAAGTTTCTGCCGCCATGTTGGTTGACGAATCTTGCCTTTTCGCACCTCTGGAGGAAGGTCTTCGGGTTGAAATTGGGTCGCAAAAGTAGGAATCTGACCCGTGACTCTTTGTATTTCTGCATTATAATCAGCCAAGATAATATAATATGGCCTGTACTGGAGTTCCGATGAGAGAATCAGGCGTCTCGATGACAAGTTCTTGAAGTAATCTGATTGTAAAACAGTCTCCTCTATGACCCTCATAGCCTGATTTTGCACTACGGTGCGCTCTTCATGCGAGGTCCCTATTTCCTCCACTTGTCGTAACCATGGCGGCCGTGGTGCCTCGAACGTGTCCTGCGCTTCTTCTGTTTGTTGGCCTCCTGGGAATGGTTGCGGATCATATTCTTCATCAAACGTTTGTTCCACAGGAATTTGCACAACTTCTTCGTCCGTGGGAGCCTCCGGAGGGGAAGATGGCCTCTCATATTGTAGTAGGCGTGTCTGCAATTCAGTTACCTGTTGCTGGAGATCTTTTATGGCCTCTGCGTCGGAGGGAAGCGAAGCTGCAGAGGGGGTGGTTGTAGGGGCAGCTGTTGGGCCTTGTTGGTGTTCCTGCTTCAGTTGTCCTAGCTCCTCCGATAGCTTATCATGTGCTTCGAGTAGCATGGCATAATCTTCCAATATAATCTTGATATTATCGGGGGTCACTGCTTGAAACTTGGATGGGCTGATGGGTGCCCCCGGTGTGCTCTCAATAGCTGCCTCCAGGTTCTCTTGATTTTGTATTTGCAGACGTCTGTTCTCTTCCTGAGCAGCCGCAAGATGGCGTTTAAGTAGCGCCATATTTCGCTGAAGTTTTGAGTTGCGTTCCAGTTGTGTCCGTAGGTGACTTTCTACCACCTGCACTGCTTCCTGATCTACGTTCTGTAGCTGTACTTCCAATATATTATGGGCGTCTTGGAGGGTTTGGAACTGTGTGTGGAGGCGAGCATTCTCCTCTTCTAGTACCGCAAGGCGGAGCTGTAGTGTCGCTGAGTGCTCTTGCAGGCGTGCGTTTTGTTGCTGGAGCTGAATGTAATCTGTTCTTAAATTTGATATACAAGCCAACATGGTGTCCAATGCATTACCTATAGATGAGTGGGGGGTGTTTACTGTGGAAGATGCATGGGAAGGGAATTGGGGAAGGGAGACAGTGAATGATGTGTCTACGAAAGTTGTGTGTGTGGGTGAAATTGGTGGAGGGGGAATGGGAGGAGGTGAAACCGTGGGTGGAGGTGCCGTGGGTGGTGAAATGTCCATACCTTCAGGAGTGGGTGTTAGTGTGGGGCCTGCCATATATATTGGTATGGTAGGTGGTGTGTGTGTGGAAGTGGTGAATAGATGTGACGTGGGGTGGGGAGCTGAAAAGACAGGGAATGGTTGAGGGCCTGGTTGAAAAGCCCTAGCAAAGATGTCCTGGAGGGATTGTAGAAATGGAGAGAGTGATATCGGGGGTTGGGGTCGTAAATTTGAGGAGGGCTGAAAGGGTTGCGTGGTAGCAGGGAAGCCCATGAATGTGGATCTGGGGTCAGGATGACCGGTGGCTGAAGGCATTGGGGATGGTTGTCCTAGGGAAGGCTCGGGAATGGTTTCGGTGGGTGGTGTAGTGATGGGGTTTGCGTCAAAGACCGGGTTATCAGTGGTAGAGAATAGGGTGGCACTGGAGATCGGAGTACGGAAGGTGAAGGTGGGGTCGGTGGGTTGAGCAGTCGATGTGGTTTCCACTGTTTCTCTTCTAGGAGGTGATGGTGGGGGAGTGGATGGTAGTGGTTCGGTGGACTCCTCATGGGTGGCGGGGTGCTGTTGACTAGCTGTTTGGGAGGTTGGTGTAGTAGTGGGCTCTTCTGCAACTGTAACGGGAATTTGGATATTTTTACCTGAGCGAGGTCGTGTCTGGAACCTTCGTGGGTCATATTGAACTGAAGGCCTCTGAATGGCAGTGCGCACAGCTTCTACAACTCCATATGTTTCTGCCATCAATAAGAGACCTTCCCTGTACTCTGAGTCAACTCCCGCTTCTTCCAACAACTGAGTCATAAGTACTCTGCTGCTCTGTTCAGTGAGTAACTGCTGCGATCGCACTCTTTCCATAATCTGATACAGCCTTCGGAGTTCTGCTGTATATGCTGGGGCTTCAGTGGTCTCTTCTTCATATGCTTCTTCTTCTTCCGGGTGTCCGTGTTGTTGGCTTTGCTGAGCGTCACTCCAATGGACATGTCTACCGTCTGTAGACTTTCTTCTTCTCCGTGAGGATGTGCCCTGCTCCTCTGCCTCTGAATAAAACTCCACATCAGAGAATTGTGTGCTTTGTAGGAATGCTTCGAAATCCTGGGGGTCCAGTCCTTCAGCCTCTCCAGTGGCAGCAAACTCGAATTCAGGTGTAACCGGAGGAGCCGATGGGGTGGGTTGTGTCGTAGTGTCAGATTCCGACCTGGGTATCCTAATGGTAAAAGGAGGTACAGTGCCCTCTCTTAATGGTGATGCCTCAGGAGTAGTCAGGACTTCCCTTGTCTGGACACACGGAATCGCGCCCCTCATGCGCTTGGACTGATGTGTGGATGTCTTGAGCCTTTTAAACATTTGTAATTGTGCCCAAGTTAAGGCACGCTCAATGGGGACATCATATGCTAAGCATCGGTAAATGATGCGTGTGAGTGCACAGCATCCGTTCACCACTAATTTCCTAGAAGCCCGTTTGTTCGCTTCATACAACTGATCTATAATCCACACTGGTAGCTTAATAGGTAGCGCACCTGCTTCCGCCAAGTAGAGAGCAAACCAGATCTTCTTGTGTGGTTGCGTGAATCGGTCTTGACCGGGGAAGGCGAAATGTTGCATGCACATGCGGAGAGGGATGGACACATTTGGGGTGAGGGCTGCCATGTCTTTCAGCTTCACTACTTTCCTGTCCTTCATGTTGTTGGGAACGAGAGCATCCTTTTCTGAGGGCACATGCGTGCCATGCATATTTAAAGCATCACTCACCAGCTCCACAGTAAGTTCAAACCTCTTCAACTCGTTGTTGCCCAGCAGTGAGGGGAGAACAAATGATCCGGGTTGGTCCTTATCTTCATGAGCTTGTAATGTGGAGACCAGATAATAACATCGGAGGAGATCGGGTTTAGGTAATGGGGCTTCAAAATATTCCGCCAATCCTGCTCGTTGCCATATGATCTGTAGATCTTCTGTGTTCTGTAGAGTCTCGAACTCCTTGGAGAAAAATTGGAATCGCACCCATGATCTGTCATACTCGCATTTAGACTCCCAGATATATTTGGCCTCACCTAATGGACCGGGCATGCCATTGAACCAATGAGAATTGGCATGAACTCTTTCCGTGATGCCTGTAGGTGGATCTGGCACCGGGAGTTGCTGAAGGTGTTGCATCTCCACTGGTCGTTCAGTCGGAGGCACGTCCACAGGTAGGCTATCCACATCAATTCCTGCAGTAAGTATCCCTGCTTGTGAGCCCGAACCTGTCGCTTCTGCCATTTTACTGCTTGTCTTCTGATTCTGTGAGAATATAGAAGAATGTGTTAACATCGTAATGGACAGAATAAATCCGTTGCTGTCCCCGTTACAACATTAACATGAGGCAGGTGATGAGTTAGTGGTTAGTAAGTGCACGAAGACAGTGAGTGTAGTTAACGTTTGTGTATTCCTAGGAGACTAATGTCGTTAGTAAGTGGGGTGGATTTACAAATCGGGGTCGGGGGTTTATTACAGATCTTAGACTGCCAAATGCAGTGGATGGGCTTTGCTTTCGGTTTCGTAGAGACTCCAGAGAGCTGTGTCGGTGTCGCTGTTTGGGAATGGGGCCTTTTAGGGACCCACTTATAAGTGATTACATGCATGCTCATGGGTCTTGGTGTGTTCCTAAGTGTTGAGCACGAGGGAATACTGGTTGTACTCGTAGATGGGTTATGCTGCATAGGTTGTGGCCTTGGCGTAACTACTTGTGCCCTCAAGCAAGCCTTAGGCACCCAAATTTGTCTAGATTGTGGGCTTGCCTTCATCGACTTCTTGGGCACCCAAATAGATTTTACTTTAGCAGAAGAATTTCTGACAGACTTCTTATTAGCGTCGTGTTGTTGGTTACTAATAAGAGGCTTTGCCCGTGTAGTTGACGGTGGTGCACCCGGTCGTTCGCCTTTCCGCACCCACACCTGGTTTATTTTCTGGGACATTCTGCTGCGCAGGTACTTTTGATCTCGGACATAGGTAGTACTCGGCTTCTTCTGCTTGTGATCCGCCTTTGGTTGCTGCCTCCTTCTGGCCTTTGGAAAAGAAGGGAGTTCCGTTGCATCCCTGATTCCTTTTTTGCAAATATCATTCCTCTGCAACACAGGGCTTTGAACAAGAACAGCATGGTCATCTTCATGTGTACCCCTGGAAGGACCAGGAGTCTGTGCCTTTCCTAGTTCCTTGAGTGCTCCATTGTCTAATTCTACTGTAACTCGACTATGATTGACCCAAACCTGGAGAAGTCCACTTCTTAGGTTTAAGTTAATTGCTTGGTCATAGATCCAATCTTGACCCAAGACTAGAGGTTCAGTGAGATCCTCATCTTGACACACCAGTACTTTAACTGTCATTGCCTCATCATGAATGTAAAGGGGAAGTTCCGCCTCGCCCATGCAAGGGGTTTCCACTCCTCCCAATCCTATAAGATATGCTTCCACAGGATTGACAGTCAATTGTAATTCTTGGCAGTAAGACAATTTAACAGCACTAGTGGCTGCACCTGAGTCAATCAAGGCTCTTACGGTCCTTGCACTCTTTCCTTGTCCTATATCTAAGGTTACGAAAGGACGTCTATCAATTATCCTATGCGAGCTTGTTCCTGCGACTTCACACATGGCCATAGGAAATCCTTGGTCTGCATAGTCATTCGCTCCAGGCTGATCTCTACCTTGCCTTCGTAATTTCATCCTTCTGATGCGTTCTAAAGCTTCAACTTGAGCTTCTTCTCGAACTCGCTTTTCTTCCTCTTTGCGTTTCTTAGCAGTGTTGAGTCGACTGAGCATTTCCTCCGTGAGGGGTTCCTGATACAACTTGACTCTGCAACCGCTAATATAATTTGGGAGAACATCACCCTCTAATGTGGCCAATTGTACTGGTCCGCTCGTGGAGATCCTATTGATGATCATAGGTCCGTAGCCTCTCTTTTCTAGCTTCCTCGCGTGTTGTTTTAGTGTATAGACTAAGACTAGATCTCCTGCTTTCAAGCCTTTATCCTTCACGTGGGCATCAAAGTATGCCTTCTGTCTCTTCTTGGCTGCATATATCCCTGCAGCGGCTCTCAGTCTTGTTTCTCCTAATCGTTCAAGGTCAAAGATCCTAGAGGAGAGCTCATGACCTGTCCATTTGTGCTCTCGTGCTACTCTCAATGTAGGGATCAAGAAGTCCAAGGGTAACACAGCGTTTTGACCGAATACCATCTGAAAGGGAGTGGCTTGGAGTACCGTTTTGTAGGCCACTCGGTATGCCCAAACAGCATGGTGTAGCTGTTTGTCCCAATCAGAGCGTTTAGTGTTCACTAATTTCGTCAGTACATTGCATAAAATCTTATTAGTGCTCTCAGCTTGTCCATTAGCTTGAGGATGATAGGGGGCAGACTTCTTGTGTATTACCAAGAACTCTTGGAGTAGATTTTCAATCACTTCGTTCAAGAAATGAGTGCCTCTATCACTTACAAGCTCTATAGGTAGCCCATATCTCGTGAATACATTCTCAAACAAGAATTTGGCAGTTGTTTGAGCATCGTTCTTGGTTGTAGCCTTTACCTCTACCCATTTGGTGAGATAATCTGTTGCCACAATGATGTATTCCGCATGAGAACCCTTAGTTGGGGGATTAATAGGACCTACGAAGTCTATTCCCCACTTAGAGAATGCACGTCCACCCATCATAGGTTTCAGTGGCATCTCATCTTTGCGTATAGGATACTGGGTCCTCTGACAGACATCACACCGTTTCACATAGGTATGTGCATCCATGTGAAGGGTAGGCCACCAGAAGCCCGCAAACATTATTGCCTTGATCACCCGATCTGGTCCAAAGTGTCCTCCTGCTACCCCTTAGTGAGCAGTTTCCAAGATCTTGAGATATTCACTTTCATGGACACATAACCTCAGGTAACCATCTTTACCGCGCTTATATAGATTATCACCTATGAGTGAGTAATCCAAAGCTTCTTGTTCTAAACTCCTTTTCCTAGCCAGAGTCATGTCTGGAGGGAATGTGTTTGTCCTCAGGAATGATACTAGTGGTTCGCTCCAATCTGGCGCAATGGATACTTGATAGAGAGTGGCATGTTCCACCGGTTGTTTAGTGCAACAGATTGGGCATTCCTTGCACAACTTTTGGACATCCGCTTCCATAGTTGGCCAGTGCACTCCGAATCTCTTTAGAGTCTGTAAAGTTCGTTGCTTTGAATGGTGTTGCTCTAATGCACCTACATGTGCTAATTGCAACCATTTAGCATACTCATCCTCTTCTACGCAACAAGCCAAGATCCCTTGATCTGTGTGCTTGTACATGCTTCCTGCCATGATGTGGTATTTTTGGGCTTTTACAACCTCTCTGTTCCGTGTGTTTACCACAGGATGGTTAGGCCCGTATGTCAATACTGGTACTATTGGCTTGGCCCACTGCGGTATAACTTCCAAATTAAACAAGTAAGCATCAGGAAGGTCATCTGACACTCCTTGTGGGGCTTCTCCCGATGTGAGCCTAGAGAGATGATCGGCTCTCAAATGAGTCCTACCTTTTCTTACCACAACCTCAAATTCGTATTCCATTAGCAAGAGAAACCATCTTACTAATCTACCTGTATTGCATGGCTTGTTTACTAGGTACAACAATGCCTGATGATCAGTAAAAAATTTAAACTTATTTGCAAGCAAATAGTGTCTAAATTTTTTGACTGCATAAACCATGCCTAATCCTTCGCGCTCTGTAGTGGTGTAATTCCGTTCAGCCGCATTCAATTGTCTACTAGCATAGGCAATTGGAAGATCCATATTACCTTCACCAGTAGGTTGTGCAAGCACACATCCCATAGCATAATTGGATGCATCAACATGAACATGGAATGGCTTATTCCAATCTGGTGTGGTCAAGATTGGTGCTGAACACAATCTTCGTTTAAGCTCCTGGAAGGAATTCTCGCATTCATCCGTCCACTCAAAGTTAGTCAGGAGTCCGTACATGGGCTTTGCAATGACAGCATACATGTGTATAAATCGTCGATAATAACCACAATGCCCCATGAAAGCTTGTACTTCCTTGACATTCTTTGGCCTAGGTAACTCCGCTATGGCTCTCACTTTTTCTTCGTCAGTAGATATGCCATTCTTTGACACTATATGTCCTAGGATCTTGCCTTGCCTGACCATAAAAAACGCACTTTTCTGGGTTCAGGCAGACTTGATATTCTCTACATTTGTCAAAGATTTGTCTGAGTTCAGGAATATGGGTTTGTCTAACATTGGAATGAGCGCAGAGATCATCAACGTAGACTTCTAAACTCTTCCTCAAGAACTCCTTAAACACGTGGCACATCAGCCTCTGGAAGGTAGCTGGTGCATTGGTAAGCCCAAATGGCATTACTCTAAAAGCAAAAATGCCCCATTCTGTGGCAAAGGCTGTCTTATGCTGATCCTCTGGAGCTATGGCTACTTGATTGTAGCCCGAAAATCCATCAAGGAAGCTGTACACTTCCTTGCCTGCCACTCTTTCTAAGAGAGGTTCTGTGATGGGAAGCGGATAGTTATCTCGGATTGTGGCTGCATTAACCTTCTTCAAGTTAATGCACACACGCAGTTTGCCATTCTTCTTGGGCACCACTACGATGGGGGATACCCATTCAGTGTGCTCAATTTCATAGATAAATCCAGCTTCGACCAGTCTATCTATCTCTTCTTTGATCTTAGCGGCGTAATTATCGTTATATGTATAAGGCTTTTGCTTAGAGGGTTTAGCATCTGAGGTCATGGGAATAGTGTGTGAGCATATGTCCGGGTCAACCCCTTTCAAATCCTTGTAACTCCAAGCGAATACATCTCTGTATTCTCTTAGCAAGACAATCAATTCATGCTCTTCTTCTTCTGTCAGGTCATGGCCTATATACGTGCATCTCTCCTCTCCTTCTTCTATGGCCACTACTATTTTCTTGGTGGTTTCTTTGTTATCATAGGCCTCTCCTGATTGTGCTTCTCGTTTAGGCATTCTTATCATGACTCTCCTATCATCTATCTCATACTTCTTAAAATTTTCTGGGACCTCAAACAAAGACTCTTCCTCCTCTGGTGAGACTTCTTTCTTCTTTCGTTTCTTTCCTTCTTCCTTAGAGGTCATATGCGTTGCTAATCTTACATCATTTGTAACCTCTCCATGCCTCTGGGGTTGAAATTCTATTTCATGGAAATATTCTTCATCTGACGCAAATGGTGGGTCCATAATGATTGACTCTAGATCGGAGTCACTTGCATCCTCAAATGCATCAGGGCTAGGTTCACATTCTTCTAGAACTGCCTCTCCCATGATTGGCTCTATGGAGAAGACTGAAATATCATAGCCATCCTCATCACAGTGAGGTGTCCATTGTTCTTCGTTGATGGCTACGTCCATTGTTGCTAAGATTTCTGCCCAGCCATGGGGTTCAAATTCCTCGTCTGGAAAAACTACAGGTGCATAGGCTGGGTCTTGAATGGGTCTATGGGTTTCGTTCGCACCTACCTCTCTGGCTTTCTCTCTCTTCTCTTCTTCTACTGCTACCTTGCACATCCATAAGTGAGTGTCTTCGTGCATCCAGGAGGATCCTGATCCTATGGAATGCACAGATTTTGTATCATCTTTGGCTCTATGGATGGGATTCCATTGGATAGGAGGGACATCTCTATGAGAATAATCCTTGAGATTGACTTTGGTCGTAACACCCAAGTGTTGCAAATACAAGGAGTTGGTTCCCCAATCCTGTACTACTTGCAATTGTCGCATAAATGGTCTTCCCAAAATCATCTCATAGGCATGATTTTTGCTGAAGTCACATATAGCAAAGCTATGTTCAAACTCGACACCACAAGTGGTGAGAGTTATCCCTTCTAGCAATCCTAGGGGTCTCTCTATGTGACCATCGGCCATCTGCAATTTCATTCTCGTCGGCCTGAGTGCCGGCTTGCCCCAACGTTTCCATAAGGACGTTGTGGCAATTGCAACTCCTGCACCTGAGTCCAAAATCGCTTTGGTGGTGTACTCCTGGTAGGTGATGGGAAGGTAGGTGTTCCCTTCTTCACCTTCGCACATATCTCCTATCTTATCCAAGGGAATTTCTGGCACTGTCCTATGGGATCCTACCCGGGAATGAGGTTTTGCAATTTCAGTTACTTGACTAGCTACATATTTCCGCACTTCTGGTCTGTCCTTGGGCAGTTCTTCCAAAGTGAGATCGCGCTGTACTTTGGTGTTCTTTACTATCTCCGTGTTCCTAGGTATGACTGAATCGTCGTTCCTTACCATGACTGTGGGTGCTCTCATACATGTGGACTTTGCTTCCCATGGGCCTGTGAAGTGGGGTAGCTCTTGTATGGAATTAGACTCGAAGTCTAATCTCTCGTGAGACTGAACACTCTCATGCTCCCCGTAAATAGATGGGATGTCTTGTGGGAATTGGTCGTGTGCATCGTCCACAAGTTCAAAAGGAGGGGCGACCTCGCTTTCGTTATCCCAGTTGTCTTCTTGAATCTCTCGTAGGAAGTCTGGTGCAAACCGATTCATAGAAGAAGAAGTGTCTGGCTCCGTAGAATTGGGCGCATAAGCAACCTGTGTAGGAGGGCTGATTCTATTGTTGGCTCTCTCCTCGTTCTCGCAAATGACTGGAGCACAAGCTTCTTGGGGAGGATTACTTATTCTATTACTTTTCCGAACAGGCTCATACACTCCCTGAGAAGGAATGTAGGCAACCTGTGGAGGTACTTGAGCTTCCGAGGGAGGCTCATCTGCCTTTTGGGGGGGAAGATAAGCTTCTTGAGGAGGCCCACGGGCTTCCTGAAGAGGCTGGCTTATCCATTCTCTTGCCCTTTCCTTTCTTTGAGGGGTAGGTTCCTTTTCTGGCTGTGCTATTGGCCTCTCTATTCTTTCTAAGGATGGTGGAGGGTTATGATATTTCAGTGTTCGTGTGTCAGCCACTGTTGGAAGAGTGTGATCCTAGTGAGTTCATAGAGGAAGAAGAGAATGACGATGATCTAGAATCCATTGTGATGGATACTTACTTTGACTCAGAGGAACACTATTTAGAAGACATAGGAGTGTTAACCCAAAAAGAAGAAGAACCCCTCACGAGTATTAAAACGATAAATTCAAAGGAAGGAAGTGAAGGAGGTCAAAAGAAAAAGAAAAGAAAAGCAGTGAAACAAGAAGAGGAAGAATCATTGTTTGAAGTACCAGAAAATTTCAAGAAATATGAAGTGGAAGACCAAAAATTTTTGGTACGGATGCCTAAGAGAGACGCCATTATAGGAGAAGCATATGACAATAAAGAAAAGACCAAAAAAATTGTAGTGACCATTGAAGGGAACGAAGAACGATGTATGTACATAGGAGATGACCTAAGTGCAAAAGAAGAAGCAGAGCTTGTAGCTCTATTAAGGGAATATAGGGATGTGTTCGCATGGCACTATAGAGACTTGAAAGGAGTAGATCCAAAGATTTTCTCTCATACGATTCCGATGACCGCTGATGCCAAGCCCACCAAACAAAAGCCCTACATATATAATGATAATTATGCAGCCAAAATAAAGGAGGAAATTGACAGGCTGATTGAAACTGGATTCATCTATGAGATTGAGCACACTGAATGGGTGTCCCCCATTGTAGTGGTGCCCAAGAAGAATGGAAAGTTGCGAGTGTGTATTAACCTTAAAAAAGTTAATGCCGCTACGATCAGAGATAGTTATCCACTTCCAATCACCGAACATCTATTGGAGCGTGTTTCAGGCAAGGAAGTTTATAGTTTCCTTGATGGATTTTCAGGTTACAACCAAGTAGCCATTGCCCCCAAATATCAACACAAAACGGCCTTTGCCACAAAATGGGGAATTTTTGCATTTCGTGTGATGCCATTTGGGCTCACCAATGCACCTGCAACATTCCAAAGGCTCATGTGTCATGTCTTCAAAGAGTTCTTGCGAAAGAGCTTAGAAGTATATGTGGATGATTTATGCGCTCATTCCCAAGAAAGAAGTTATCACATCCCTGAGCTCAGACAGATCTTCAACAAGTGTAGAGAATATCGAGTATGTCTGAACCCAGAGAAGTGTGTGTTCATGGTACGACAAGGTAAGATCTTAGGTCACATTGTTTCTAAGAATGGAATTTCAACAGATGAAGACAAGGTAAGAGCGATAGCAGAGTTGCCAAGACCAAGGAATGTTAAAGAGGTACAAGCCTTTATGGGCCATTGTGGATATTACCGTAGGTTTATCCACATGTATGCCATCATAGCTAAACCTCTTTATGGGTTGTTAACAAATTTTGAGTGGAACGAGGAATGCGAGAATTCCTTCAACGAGCTGAAAAGACGTTTGTGCACAACACCAATATTGACTACTCCGGATTGGAGAAAACCCTTTCATGTCCATGTAGATGCCTCCAATCATGCAATAGGATGTGTGCTAGCACACGGGTGAAGGAAACCTAGATTTGCCGATAGCATATGCTAGTAGGCAATTAAATGCAGCTGAACAAAATTATACCACAACGGAGAGAGAAGGCTTAGGCATGGTATACGCTGTGAAAAAGTTTAGACACTATTTATTGGCCAATAAGTTCAAGTTTTTCACTGATCATCAAGCTTTACTATATTTGGTCAATAAACCTTGCAATACAGGCCGCTTGGTGAGATGGTTCCTCTTACTAATGGAATATGACTTTGAAGTTGTTGTCAGGAAAGGTAGAACCCATCTTAGGGCAGACCATCTTTCTCGTATCACTTCAGGAGAGCCACCGCAAGGAGTGTCTGATGAATTGCCCGATGCTTATCTGTTCAATTTAGAAGTTGTTCCTAAATGGGCAAATAAGTTGGTACCAGTCCTAACCTTTGGGCTTGCAAATAAAAATGTGAAAACAAGCAAAGAAGAAATTGTAAGATCACAAAAGTATCAAATATTGGCCGGAAGCATGTACAAACAGGATCCAGAGGGTGTACTAGCTTGTTGTGTTGAGGACGACGAACATACTAGTTGGATGCAACAAGCCCATGAGGGACTGCTAGGAAATCACTACTCTAAACAACGAACATTGCAGAATCTAAAACGTTTAGGAGTGTATTGGCCTAGCATGGACAAAGAAATACAGGAGTGGATCCAGAATTGTCCAGTGTGCCAGAAGAGACCCCCAGTGGAGCATGCCACTCTTTATCATATGTCATTAATCCCAGATTGGAGTGCTCCATTGGTTGCGTTCATGAGATCGGGAACATTACCCAATCAGGCTAGTCTTGCAAGAAAACGGAGCATGGAGCAAGAGGCTCAAGACTATGCCTTAGTAGGAGACAACCTATATCGGAGAGGCAAAGATGGTTATCTAAGATTGTGCGTTCATGAATTAGATTATTTGAAGGTCTTAGAAACTGCACATAGTGGTGTTGCAGGTGGACACTTTGGGCCTGATCGAGTACTCAAGACCATTCTATTCTCAGGACTTTGGTGGCCCACTCTTCATATGGATGCACATACCTATGTGAAGAAATGTGACACATGCCAACGTGCACAATATCCGATACGGAAAGATGAGATGCCTTTAAGGCCAATGATGGGAGGACGTGCATTTTCAAAGTGGGGTATAGACTTTGTAGGTCCCATCAACCCCCCAGCTAGAAACTCCCATGCTGAGTACATTATTGTAGCCACAGATTACCTCACAAAGTGGGTAGAAGTAAAAGCCACAACAAAGAATGATGCTCAAACGACCGCTAAGTTCTTATTCGAGAATGTATTCACGAGATATGGACTTCCAATAGAGTTGGTTAGTGATAGAGGCACACACTTCTTGAATGAGGTCATTGAAAATCTCCTTCAAGAATTCATGGTGATACATAAGAAGTCTGCCCCCTATCACCCACAAGCCAACGGACAAGCCGAGAGCACGAATAAGATCCTATGTAATGTGTTGACAAAACTTGTAAATAATAAACGCTCTGATTGGGACAAACAACTTCATCACGCTGTTTGGGCATACCGAGTTGCCTACAAAACGGTACTCAATGCTACCCCATTTCAGATGGTCTTTGGATAGAATGTCGTGCTACCATTGGACTTCCTAATCCCAGCCTTGAAAGTAGCACAAGAGCATGAGTGGAATGGACATGAGTTGTCTTCCAGGATCTTTGATCTAGAACGCTTAGGTGAGACGAGGCTACGGGCTGCAGCAGGCATTTATGCTGCAAAGAAAAGGCAAAAGGCATACTTTGATGCCCATGTAAAGGATAAAGGATTGAAGGAAGGAGATTTAGTGTTGGTTTATACGCTAAAGCAACATGCCCGCAAATTGGAGAAACGAGGATATGGACCCATGATCATTAATAGACTCTCCACTAGCGGTGCAGTTCAATTGGCCACTTTAGAAGGTGATATCCTACCAAACTATATTAGTGGATGCCGAGTCAAGTTATATCAAGAACCTCTTACAGAGGAAATGCTCATGAGACTCAACACTGCTAAGAAGCGAAAAGAAGAGGAGTTAAGGGTTAGAGAAGAAGCACAAGCAGAGGCGAGAGAGCACATCAGAAGAAATAAGCTACGGCGGCTAGGCCTAGATGTCAACACAAAAGCTCCAAAATATCACATGGACATGTGCCAAAAATCGGGCATAACTGCTTCTCAAATAATTGATCGACGGCCCTTTGTGACTATAGAGGTAGGACGAGGAAAGATTGTAAAGACTGTGAGAGCATTAGTTGATTCAGGTGCAGCAACTAGTGCAGTTCGACTTTCATACTGCCAAGACCTGCAATTGGACATCAAGCCCATAGAAGCCTATCTCATAGGATTGGGAGGTGTGGAAACCTCTTGTTTGGGAGAGGTGGAACTTCCCATCTACCTTCAAGATGTTCCAATAAAAGTCCAAATGCTAGTGTGTCATGATGAGGACCTCACAGAGCCACTTGTCTGGGGTCAAGATTGGATTTACGACCATGCTGTCAACTTGAACCTAAGAAGTCAACTTCTTCATGTTTGGGCACATGAACAATGCATTACATTAGAATTGGAGAATTGCATGGCCACTGACCAAGACACCACACGCTCTCTTCTTTCCTCTAAGGCTAATCTTCTCAAACAAGATGTTGTAAATGTCAAAAGATCTATGTTCCAGACGGACACAATCATGGAAGGACAGTCGCAAAGGCAAGAAGAACCTTCTTCTTGTTCAAAGAGTAAAGCATCCACATTAGTCCAACCTCAGAAGCAAACAAAACAGTGCAAGATAGCCAGTCTATCAAATAGACAAAGAGCCTTCAAGAAGAAAGAAGTTATGGGCATGAAGCAGGTCTGGGTAAAGAAAGGAGTGCAACCATTGATGTTGCCTCAAAGATTCCCACCCAACCAGATCAACCATGGAAAAAGAAGGACCAAGCACCTACGACAGGCTCAAGCATGAAGAATCCAACAAATTTGGGTACCGAAGCTATCAAAGAAGGTCGACCACAATCATGTACAAATTTGGGTGCCTAAAAAATTAGCTATAGCTCAACACGGGCGATTACAGATGTGGGTACCCAAGAAGCTCTTACATACACAACGGCCTATGCTCCCCACCAGGCAAAAGGTCTCAACAAAGAGGCCAAGGAAAGCAAAGGGTAAGAACAAAACACAAAGAACAACGAAGATAAACTCAACCCTTCTGCAAAAGTAAGCAGGCAATCATCAAGGATATGGGTTTGGAAGCCAAAAACACCAACAACATCCACAAAACCAAAAGGCCAACCACACGGGATGCCAAAGTTTGGAAAGCATCCAAAGCTGAAGTGGCCTGAGGTGATCTCTACAGTACCAAACCCTATTCCAAAATGGGTTCCAATCCGGAGGATTACATCATTTCGAGATCCAATAGACACCTCCAATCAAAGAATTCATCAAGTATGCAAGTAACATCAAAAGCCTCGACCATCAACAACCATGTGCCTTTGGCATAACCCAGTCGTTTGCACCATTCAGGTCATGCATTTCCAAAGTATGCATCAATATAGGGCCACCTTACATGGCCGTGCATAGACACAATTGAGAAATCCCAAGCACATGAGACACAATTTTCACATGCAAAATATGTTATAAATACTAACCTCTTTCTTCTTGTTTGATGCCATTGTGTGCAAAAAAAAAAAAAAGGGGCAACCAAGAGAACTGTGCTTGAAAATGCTCATCAGCGAACTTTCAGCAAGGACATCCATCAACAAAAAGGACAAGCCGATGGTCAAACACCATGATGGAACTACAACACGAAGAGATGAAGATCAACGGACCCTTCACCATGGTAAGACGTGTATGCTTCAACAACACTATAACCATGATCAATTAGGAAACCTCTTCGTCAGCATACCCTTGAGCACTTAGCTCAAGACCCAATCTCTTGCACCATACTTCTTGCCATGCATTTTCCAAGTACGCATACGTAGGGCCATATTACAAGGCCATGCACAAGGCACATATTTTGTTCAACCCACGCACTAAAGCACTTACCCATCATCCATTATGGGTTACAAGTACTTGGCATGAAAACTATGAAAGCCATCTTTGGAAGAATCAGAGGACATCACGGTGAACACTACAAGAACAAGGGAGCCATCCACCATTGAGAGTTGCTCATAATCAACATTGAACACCTCCTTTGAGCAACTAGTAGTTTTGGAAAACTCACAAATGCACCATCCAGATGGAATACAACGCAGAAGTACGTACAAAGGGACTACAAACTGCAAGAGATAACAGTGGCAAAGTGAAGAACCAGACAAACGACCAGGATACATTGGGAAGAGGGGTCGCCCCTGTTGGACGCAAAGGACGCTACCTCCCAACGTACTACATGGAATGACCACTACAACAAGGGTCTGTCAGGGACGACAGACTCAAGAGGGGGGGAGTGTTGAAGCTCAAGATCAATGACAAAGAATGGGGGTGCATCAAGGAAGTGGACACACAAGAAGAAGGAGCAAGTAGGGAGCTCCAAGAAGCACCTATCAAATTTTCAGAAGAAATCCCTACAAAAATAGTGATTTTTATCACTAAAAACCATTGTAAATACCATTTTCCATTTTTCTAACTCCATTTTGTTCAAGCCGAGGAGTCCTTGAGCTTGAGGAGTATTAGAACTACCATCCTACCAATTTTCATCATTTTTAGACTCCGTTTGAGCCCCCAAATAAGCCTTGGAACCTATTTTTTAACTAGGCCGGACACTAGGTCTGGACAGGGCCAAAACCACTCAAAAACTATAAAAAGGGCTGGAGAGCTCATTTTTGGGGGGAGATGGTGGTAGATTTCAGCTTTGTAATAGAGTTCAATTGGTAATCGAAGCTTTCCATTGTTCCACTCTTTGCTCTTACCTTGTGCGCGTGTGTGTGTATGTGTGTGCATGCTTGTGTGCTTTCACTCACGCACTTGTGCACTTCACTTGCTCTTGGTCTTCATACCGGTCCTCACGTCTCCACGGATTGACATTTATGAGGTGTATCTCCTCACGTTGGTACACACCATTGTGCTAGAGTGACACCACATATACATATACATATACATATACATATACATATACATATACATATACATATACATATACATATACATATACATATACATATACATATACATATACATATACATATACATATACATATACATATACATATACATATACATATACATATACATATACATATACATATACATATACATGCACATATACATATACATATACATGCACATATACATATGTTGGAAAACAATGTTCAATTGGGCCAAATTTTCCTCAGGTTACATAACATGTATTGCTATCATACTATTCCCTTGTATAGCAAAAGCGCTTAGGCACCATGGATAAAACAAAGTACTCTCATATCTGTGGCACGAGTTCAATACCCGGCGGCAGCACATCACAGTACTATCAAAACTTTTTTGATTTAGTGTTGTCCAAAAACAACGACGGGCGAGCGTGCATGTTTTTCTTGCTTTTTAGATTTAGCGATCACGATAGAGTTTGCTTTATTGTCGCGATCGTAGTTTGATGCTTTTGGGAGTGCTTTATTGGTATCAAGAACTACTATATAAGAACAAGCTTGGGATCACTTGAATTATCCTTCACCAATTTCAACACAAGCTTTGGAGCTTGGACCTCAGTAGAGGTGGTGTTTCTTCTAGCACATGGGGCAGCCATGGTGCTAACTTGAAGCATGTTGAGGAGCAGCTATGGAGTTCTTCTTGGTGATTCTTCTTGGAGAAGATGAAGGGTGTGCTCACACTCTACCTCATGGAGAGGAGGTTATCTCTTGTTCATGGCAAGAAGACTTGGTCATTAGCAGCTTGATGGTGAGGATCGCCCATCTACATGATTTTGAAGATTGTCTTCTACAAGAAGATATCTGGCTACTTCAAAGACATTAGATGGAGTTTAACATAAGATTCACATCTTATGTTAAAGTATTCAGGTACATATTCTCTTTATGCACACAGGTACTACTTGAAGTTTATGGAGGCTGTGGCATTCATATCAGGAGTCCTATTCGGCATAGGTACAAGAGAATCAGTACTTATATGCTTTATGCATATTTGATGAGGTGTGTTCACATGAGTTTGAGGATTTCCGTTCACACTGATCCTTCCTCTTTCAGTCACTCATATTCACTCTTCTATAACCTATAAGGTCACACATCTCATGTATATTCAGATTACTGCCCACACATCTGAATATGTTTGTTACATTGTACATTCACTCATTCATCTATTTCTCATCACATAGAGTGGTTGAGAGTTTTGCTCCCACATTGTACATTGAACATTGGTATATATGATACTATGAGTAAGCGATGGCTTACGTAACACCTTACACATGACGTCTATTCTTTCTCTATCTTTGTCTCATCATCTGTATGATTAAGTTGTGGTATGTTCATGTTTTGTCAATATGGAAGATTGCTGGAATTAATGTTGTACATGACTGGAACTATGGAACCATGGACCTGTGACATGAGCCTATGGGCCTACCTCACTTCCAACATTTGGTATTAGAGCACTTAGGTTTTGGTTACAGAACTTTAGATCTTTGGCATATATGCATTAAGGCTCATTCATAATCCCAGGTTCCTAGAATTCCAGATTTACAACATATGATTTGAAAGCATCTTCTAATATTTGACATTTGACATACACACTTAATCTAGATGAGTAGAGATTTGAGAATTAGACAATTCAGTTACATGTGTATTCATCAGTGTGGAGTATGAAGTTGATGATCTGTTAGCAGCCGAATATTTTTGGAAGAGTATGCAAATACTTTACAAAAGTATTGTTTGAAGACCCAGACTTGATGAAGAGAAGACTACTTCAAATTCAAGGAAGAACAATGGTTTAGAGAAGATGAAGGAATTAGATCAACATCAAATCATAGGTATCAGTTTCTACTATCAGATTATCATTTGCAGGTCATATCTTAGAAGAGCAGTTATGAAGAGATTTGAAGAAATTCAAGGATTACTTTTATACACTTTCATTATTTGAAAGTTAAAGGCTACATCAAAACAGGTATCTAGAGGTTTTTCTAGAAAGTTTTGAGAGATCTCTTTCATGGCAAGAAAGTTCATCTAAGAAGACAAGTGCAGAGATGAGATGAGTTTTTCAGCCAATTTTCTATTGCAATTTGGTTGAATATCAAGGTACAAATGTATCTAGAGAAGGTAACTCTAGAAGGGTAATTCATCATTCAGACAACGATTGGTGAATTTAGTCATTTCAGACATTTGAAGCAGAATTTTGATTCAGAGATATGAGGAGATGGTAAAACATGTTTCTATATTCACTTCCATTTATATACCATGTTTGTTTTATCTCTTACTCTTAGCATTAGAGGAAGAGAAAAGTTCAGTTGAAGAAGTCAAGAGTGTTTGCTACTTCAAGATGAAGAGAACAAAAGGTATGGAAGAGAAGCTTGAAAATGTTGACATCATCATGTGGAAGAAAGACGCAGAAAAAGAAAGTCCATCATTTCCAAAAGAAAAGTAAGGCTTCCTTTTCTCATATATTTTCCATATACTTTTCCTATTTTATCCTCTACATCCAAAGACAAGTCTACAAGAACATCTTGTTTAAAGAAGAAGCAGTTTCTTGTTTTGCATTACACTTGGTCATGATTTAGTAGATTTGACAAAGAATTGCATTGAGAGAAACAAAAGCACTCATATGTGTATGAGTTATGTTGAAGCTTTTGAGCAGGCAGCTTATATGTTCCCTCAAAGAATTCTTGGAGTGTCAATAGAGAGCTA
>CM035430.1:80048483-80080983 GCA_020310875.1 Ceratopteris richardii | reverse complement strand
TAGACATTGTTTCTCCTTGTGTATTTATCCATTTGAAGTGAAATTTGTTTCGTTGGAAAGCTCTTGGTGTCTACTACAGGTCTACAAAAGCTCACTGGAGTTCTCTGCATAAGCTCTGAGTAAGAGAATTTTTGGTGTGCAGAGGTCAAAGAAGGATACCTGTGGAGGTCATTCACACTTCGTCGTTGCTTAGGGGTTGAGATACTTCCCCCATCATTGGTATCAGAGCATTTGGGCATCTTGGAGGTATCACATACAAGCAAGAAGACCTCTTGGAGTTCGTGGTTGAAGATTTGCATCAACAAAAGCTTCTTGGAGGTAGCTCACATCAAGGGGGAGCTATTCTACTCAAATTTGCAAGAGCACAAGGTGTCCATCTAAGGAAAGCTTTGGATTGAGGTAACCTCAGATCCTCATTTTCATTTTACACACATTGGAGCATTAGCCAAGGGCTAGGTCAAGTATCAAAGAGTAGATATGGGAGACTTCAACACTCAAATTGAAAAGCTAGACAAAGGTAACTATCAACCATGGAGATTTAGGGTCTCCAACTATCTTATGGGCAAGGGCCTTTGGGGGTTGATTAGTGGAAACGAACCAAGACCTAGGTTGGATGAGAATCCAACCAATGACCAGAGAAGGGACTTTAGGGAATGGAATGAAAGAGACAAGAGGGTTATCTTTATTCTTTCCCAACACATTAGCAATAGCATGATCGGCCATATCCAAGACTTGGATTCAAGCATGAAGGTATGAGAGACACTTGAAAGGCTTTATTCAATAAGCACCAAAGCAAGGAAGATCCAACTCAAGAATGAGCTCAACAACCTTAGGAAGAGCTCAGGGAGTAGCATAAATGACTACATACTTAAGGTCAAGGAGTTATCCGATGCATTGGGATCCATTGGAAGCCACGTAGACGATGACGATCTTGTGGCTTATACTCTCAATGGTTTGAGAGATGATGAGAAGTGGAAACCCTTTACCACTTCAGTTTATGTAAGGGATAATCTTCCCGATTTTGAGCAATTGGTTGCTCTCATGGTCACCGAAGAAATGAACATAGGTGGAAGTTCAACTAAAAGCAAGGATGCACAAGTTTTCTATGCAGGTAATCAAAGGGGCAAAGGAAGACGAGGACAAGGAAGGGGCAAAGAAAGGTTTGGAGGAAGCAAGGCCACTCAAGCAATCAAGGACATGAACAAGGCACCTCATCACAAAGAGGGAGAGGAACAACAAGAGGAAGAGGAGGACGACATCAACAAAACAGGAATCAAGATGGTGAAGGATGTTACATATGTTGCAAGTTTGGCCACTATGCTAGAGATTGCTACCAAGGAGGAAACCAAAGGAGCTATAATCAAGGTTCTTCATACAAAGGCCAAGGTAATTATGCTTCTACAAGTTCAGAAAATGACAATCTCTTGATGATGCACATGAATGGGAATTCAAGCAAAGTAGATAACACTTGGTATATTGATAGTGGATGTAGCAACCATATGAGTTGCAATGCTTCTTGGTTTACTAATCTACATGTTTCCAAAGGTAAAGGACATGTAGAAACAGGTGATGATACAGCCCATGAGATCTCCCATGTTGGAGATGTAGCTTTCGATGACAAGGAGGAAGGAAGATG
The DNA here is from genome assembly GCA_020310875.1 of Ceratopteris richardii. NCBI lineage: Eukaryota > Viridiplantae > Streptophyta > Polypodiopsida > Polypodiales > Pteridaceae > Ceratopteris > Ceratopteris richardii. Next base: position 80,079,347 of record CM035430.1, on the reverse strand, counting down.
TCTCAAGGATGTCTTGCATGTACCTACTATCACAAAGAACTTGGTGTCTGTTGGGCAAATGGTTGAAAGAGGCTATCAAGTAAGGTTCAACAAAGGTGGATGCTTTGTGGAGAACCCTAAGCAAGGTTACAAGGTCATAGCAAGAGGAAAGAAGCAAGGGAGACTCTTCACTTTGGAGGTAAATTCTCATTCCACTCAACATGTCTACTTCACATATGGAAACAAGAGGATTTCGGAGTTGGACTTGTGGCACAAGAGGATAGGTCACATCAACATACAAAGAATGAAGGAAATGCAATTCAAGAGGCTGGTTGAAGGTCTTCCCAACTTCCAAGGACAAGGTATGAAGCATTTATGTGAATCTTGTCAACTAGGGAAGCAAGCGAGACTTCCATTCAAGAAGAGTGGCTACATAAGCCAACATCCATTGGAGTTGATACATACAGATGTGTGGGGGCCAACCAAAGAGCAATCCATTGGAGGTAACAAGTACTTTGTCACTTTTATAGATGATTGCACAAGGATGGTTTGGGTTTATTTCATCAAAAACAAATCAGATGTGTTTACATGTTTCAAAGCATTCAAGGCAATGGTAGAGAAGGAAACAGGTACATATATCAAGAAGCTAAGGTCCGATGGAGGGGGATAATATTTCTCAAATGAGTTTTCTGATTTTTTAATGGATCAAGGCATCAAGAGGCAAGTAGCATGCAGGTACACACGCCAACAAAATGGAGTAGCAGAGAGAAAAAATAGATACATTGCCGAGATCGCTAGAGCAATGCTTAATGAGATGAATGTACCTAACATGTTTTGGAGTGATGCAGCAAATACCGCCGTGTATCTTATGAATAGGGCTCCTACCTCAGGGATCCATGGCTTGACACCATATCAAGCCTATTATGGTAAGAAACCTGATCTTTCCCACTTGAAGATATTTGGATGTACTTGTTATGTACATGTGCCAAGTGAATTGAGGCACAAGCTACAACCAAAGGCAGAAAAGTGTGTGTTTCTAGGATATTCAAATGATCATAAAGGTTACATGTGCTTCAACCCAAACACAAAGGACTTGAGGATATCAAGGGATGTAGCATTTGATGAGCTACTCCCTTGGTATAAGAAGTATGATTGTATGCAGGACTATGAAGAAGAAAAGCATGGACATGATGAAGAACAAATCGACCTAGAGCTAAGCGTCCCAAGGTGTTTCATCAATGAAGATAGTTCAAGCATGAACTCACCATGGAGGGGGAGATCTTCATCAAGCTATGAAGCACAATCAATCAACAAAGGCAAAGAAACATTGGTGGAGTTGGATGAAGAAGGTAATGAAGTTGAAGATGATCAAGGACACATGATGGAGAAAGAAGCCATGTCAAAGAAAGAGATCAAGTTCCCAAGGCAAAGGAGGTTTATTCCTCCAAAAGGTGAAGAAAGGAAGTCTTCTAGAGTTAAGTATCCAACTCAAAGGTTTACTTATGATTCATACATGGCAACTCATTATGCATATATGAACAAAGTAGTAGAAGATCATGAGCCCGATTGCTATGAAGATGCAAGCAGGTACACCGAATGGAAAGAGGCAATGCAAGAAGAGATCGACGCACTTGAGGAGAATCAAACATGGACTCTAGTGCCCAAGAAGGATAACATGAAGGTAATAGGTAATAAGTGGGTGTATAAAGTAAAGAGGAATTTAGATGGATCTATTTCTAGGTTCAAAGCGAGATTGGTGGCCAAGGGTTTTGCACAAACCTATGGAGTGGACTTTGAAGAGACATTCAGCCCCGTGGCAAAGATGAGCACCATTAGGACACTCATTGCAATGGCTGCTAGCAAAGGATGGAAGCTTTTCCAATTGGATATCAAGAATGCCTTTCTCAATGGAGACTTGGAAGAAGAGGTATACATGGAGCAACCACTAGGTTTTGTTCATAAAGAGTTTCCACATCATGTTTGTAGGTTGAAGAAGGCACTTTATGGCCTAAAGCAAGCTCCAAGGGCTTGGAACCAAAGATTGGTGGACTATTTCATCAAATGTGGTTACAATCAATGCAAGGCGGATCCATCTCTCTTCATCAAACAAAGAGGAGAACTTGTGGTCTACATGTGTGTGTATGTAGATGATCTTATCATTACAGGTAATGATACAAAGGGCATTGAGGAGATCAAGGCAAAGCTTGGAAATGAGTTTAGGATCTCTGATCTTGGAGATCTTAGGTATTTTCTTGGCATTGAAGTTGTATACAAAGAAGAAGGTATTATGCTCATACAAAGGAAGTATATTCTAGACCTACTTGAGAGGTTTGGGATGCTACATTGCAAGCCTATTTCAAATCCCATGGAAGTTAATGTAAAGCTAAGCTCCATTGATGGAGAGCCATTAGAGGATGTAACCTTGTATCGATCTATTGTAGGATCTTTCAATTATGCCACAATAACTAGGCCCGACATAGCATATGGAGTTGGAGTGTTATCACAATTTATGCATAGTCCAAGGACTACACACTTGCAAGCTGCAAGAAGAATGTTACGATATCTCAAGGCCACTATAAATGAAGGATTGTTCTATTCATTTGATGATGATATGCAGGTCAAAGCTTATTCTGATGCCGATTGGGCTGGTTCAAAGGAGGATAGAAGAAGTACAAGTGGTTACCTAGTCATGCTAGGTAGCAAGATCATCTCATGGATTTCAAAGAAGCAACCCACCGTGGCATTATCTTCCACCGAGGCTGAGTATAGAGCTTTGGCTCAAGTCACATGTGAGCTAATGTGGATTAAGAAGTTATTTATGGAGCTTAATTTGCAGGTTGACACATATCCAATTTTTTGTGACACCATGAGTAGCATTCATCTAGCATCGAATCCTGTCTATCATGCTAGAACCAAGCATATCGAAGTGCACTATCACTTCATAAGGGAAAAGGTGATATCCAAGGAAGTTTCAGTACATCATATAGGTACCAAGGACCAAGTTGCTGACATGTTTACAAAGGCTTTGGATGGGATGAAGATTTCAAAATTCAAGCAATGCATCAACATGAAGGAGCTTGGATGAGGATGAAGAATTGAAGCTTGAGGGGGAGTGTTAAAAGTCAAGCTTCAAGCTACAAATTCATGGGGAATCTTTTATGGACATGTGGAGCAATCAAAGGAAGCCAAAAGCCACGAGATTCCATCAAGAAAATTCACTCAACCACTCCCCAAGTCATCTCAACTAAGTCCTCCAAGTTAGGAGGCTGATTTGGAAAGGTAGTTCCTAGATTTTAGGGGCACACTTCTCACTATAAAAGGAGCATGTATCCCGACTTCTTTTGGCCCATCTTCTTGGAGTTTTAGCTCATGTAAAGTGAGCACTAAGTGCTGGAGTTGTGATAAGCAAGCCCCTTGCTTAAGCTAGCCCCTTGCTTGCTTTTTGTTTTCTTTTAGTAGGCATATCTATGTGTGTGCGCAGGCAGTGTTGCAACTCTCTACCCCTGAGTTGTTAGCATTGGTTCTCCCTCATATTGTATCCATTTGATGTAATTCTTGTCTATACATATACATATACATATACATATACATATACATATACATATACATATACATATACATATACATATACATATACATATACATATACATATACATATACATATACATATACATATACATATACATATACATATACATATACATATACATATACATATTGTTGCTCTAGCACAATGGTGAGAACCACGTTAAGAAGCTCCACCTCCTTAATGTCAATCCACGGAAGAGATAGGAGTGATATGAAGATCGTGAATGTGAGATGAAGTGAGAGTGAAGGTGAGAAGCATAGAGATGCACACACACATACACACACATACACACACACTACGAAGAGACAAGAAAGACACAATGGAAGGTGAGAAATCAACTCTATTGCTCAAGAACACTCTTACAACTCAAAGTAGCTCTAAGCTCTTTTCTACTCAGCAAACTAACCTCAAAAATGAGCTCTCTAGCTCTTTTCATAGATTCTAGACTAGTTTTGACCCCAACATGGGTTATACTTTATGTCATGGACACAAAGAAAACCATCTCGAACCTTATATTCCATGGAACTTTCTATATCTCATGATTGGCTCATATTTTGAAGAAACTAATGCTTCCATTGCATCCGAAATGTGCCAAAACCCCAAGATCGACTGTCTATTTGTTGAATTCTGACATCGGGAGGTCTTGTTAGAAGTTGATGACATCATCAGCTCGTAACCGCCATACAGAACCGCCTTTGGAACACCTATAAAAGGAGGGGTTGGCCACATTCATTCTCAGTCTGGCCAATGCCAGTCTTGGGAGCTCAAGGAGTCGTGACCTCCAAGTAAGTACATTCAAGTTCCAGTTCAAGTTCTAGTCTTGTTTCTAGCTCTAGTCTTGTCTAGTCTTGTATTGTGGACATCCTTTCTTGTCCTATTGTAATCTCGTAGTACGAGATCCTTTCTAGTTATTTCTTGTATCCAGTTTATATCCCTGAAGGGAATTCTTGTAATCCAGTTATCTTGTTTCATACTTACGATCCCGGGTTGTGGGATCTCCTGTATCATCTCTAGTCGAGTTTTCCATACCTATCAGTCCCGGGTTGTGGGACATCTTGTATCGATCGTATATTCTTGTATCGTTTCCCCTTCGTGGGTGTTCTTGTAATCAGAACTGTATTTCCGAAATCTTGTCTTGTGTAGTCGGAGAGCACAATCTAGTGCTCCCCTGACATTTTGGCAAGACTATTCATAACAAGACCATGCCAAGCACGATGGACACCATATCCATACTCAGAAATATCGAGTCTTCTCTAGATGATCTATATAAAAAACTTCGAGACTTTGAACAGAGGTTACAACAAGGTGATCGCTCAGTTGGAGAATTCGCATCAGACTTCAAACTTGTATTCCAAGGACGGACATATCAAGAAGACTATCTAGTTAATAAGTTTCAAAGTGGCCTCAAAGATGAAGTGAAGTATCTCTTGCTATCCATGCCTCAAGCAAATACCTTGCAGGATGTTATCAATCAAGCAATTCAGTGTGAGAGTCAATTGTTCAAAGAAAGCCAAGTCGAAGAGCTAGAGGTGCTGAATAGTCAAGACATTGTTCCTGAAGAATCCAAATCAAGAATCTTTGAAGGCCAAGAGGTCATTACAAATGATATGAAGCATACAGATTATGAAGATAAGAAGAAGATAAAGGACAAGGAGTTCGTCTTCAATCAAGGAGGTGTGCTTACTCAAGGCACTCCATCAAAGATCTTGGAAACACCACAACAGTCCACTATAAGTGCAAAGGATCTATTGCATGAAGAACCCAAGGAACATCAAGAGACAGCCAGTCCTTCACCATCTATCAGGATTCAAGATTATGAAGAATTCAAGGTCTTGCATGTACTAGATTCAAGGATCTCGCGAGGACGATTGGAATGCTTTATTCATTGGAAAGCATATGACATCAGTGATCGTACTTGCGAACTTATAGAAAATCTTCAGAGAGCAAAAGTCAAGGTTCGTGAATTCCATAAGAAGAATCCAATGAAACCCAAGTTAGAGAACATGGCCGCTCCTCGTGGAACTCGTCGCTTGAGGGGGAGGTGATGTCATGGACACAAAGAAAACCATCTCGAACCTTATATTCCATGGAACTTTCTATATCTCATGATTGGCTCATATTTTGAAGAAACTAATGCTTCCATTGCATCCGAAATGTGCCAAAACCCCAAGATCGACTGTCTATTTGTTGAATTCTGACATCGGGAGGTCTTGTTACAAGTTGATGACATCATGATGACATCATCAGCTCGTAACCGCCATACAGAACCGCCTTTGGAACACCTATAAAAGGAGGGGTTGGCCACATTCATTCTCAGTCTGGCCAATGCCAGTCTTGGGAGCTCAAGGAGTCGTGACCTCCAAGTAAGTACATTCAAGTTCCAGTTCAAGTTCTAGTCTTGTTTCTAGCTCTAGTCTTGTCTAGTCTTGTATTGTGGACATCCTTTCTTGTCCTATTGTAATCTCGTAGTACGAGATCCTTTCTAGTTATTTCTTGTATCCAGTTTATATCCCTGAAGGGAATTCTTATAATCCAGTTATCTTGTTTCATACTTACGATCCCGGGTTGTGGGATCTCCTGTATCATCTCTAGTCGAGTTTTCCATACCTATCAGTCCCGGGTTGTGGGACATCTTGTATCGATCGTATATTCTTGTATCGTTTCCCCTTCGTGGGTGTTCTTGTAATCAGAACTGTATTTCCGAAATCTTGTCTTGTGTAGTCGGAGAGCACAATCTAGTGCTCCCCTGACACTTTAAGTGTAAAGGTGCCTTAACCCAAGTACTCATCATTTTAGGATATTTCTGTAAGAGATCCTTGCACTATTCTGGTTGATAGATCTCTCCTTGCTGCGCATCTAATGGCAAATCTTCCGGCTCAAATTGAGTTGCGTGGGAGGGCTTTTTTCCTGTTTCTTTCTCTATGGCTAACTGATATTCTGCCATCAACATGAAATAAGGTTTATACTCGTGCCCTGATATGTATCTGCACGGGGCCAAATGAGCAAAGTATTGCGACTGTAAAATTCTTTCCTCAATCATTGCCATGGCGTGAAGCTGCGCTTCTACCCGTGCTGAGTGGGTTGTTCCCAGTTCTTCAATTGTCTTCATCCATGCAGGAGTATCCGCCTGGGATGGGTTGTGGCTCATAGGCTTCTTCAAAGGTTTCCTCCACCGGAATAGTTACATTTTCTTCATCAGTTGGGAGCTCTGGTGGGGACTCTAGCCTTGGTGGTGCTTCATATATAGCTATCCGGGATTCAAGAGTTGATACCTGGGCCCGTAATGCGTTGAGTTCCTCTAGGATGTCAAGAGATGGGTCCGCGGGAGCTGGTAGTCCTTGTGGTATTGGTGTTCTTAGTTGCAATGTCTTGTGTTCATCTTTGAGTTTCTGAAACTCCTCGTTCATGCTGTCGTAGTCATCTAATAGTCTGACATGATCTTCTAACAACATTTTCATTGATTCTGAGGGCACGGCCTTAAAGCGACTGGGGCTTAGCAGTTGGTCTGGATGATCGAGAGAAGCTTCTAAATTCTCTCGGTTCTGCTCTTGTAAGCGTTGGTTTTCTTCTTTTGCTGCTGCCATGTGTCTTATGAGTAAGCCCATATTCCGTGTAAGCGTCGCATTGCAAATTGTCTGTGCCCGTAACAAATTATCAAGATCAGCAGTGGCCTCTTTGGTTTTCTCTTCACTTTCTAGTTCTAGTTTGTGGTATGCCTCTCGGAGTTCTTGGTATCTGGTGTTTAGGGAGGCATTCTCGATGGTCAGTGAATTTAGCGCCATCATAGCAAAGCCTCTATATGGACTTTTAACCAATTTCGAGTGGACTGAAGAGTGTGAGAACTCCTTCAATGAGCTTAAATGACGATTATGTTCAGCACCAATCTTGACCACACCAGATTGGAATAAGCCCTTTCATGTTCACGTGGATGCATCCAATTACGCTACTGGATGTGTACTCACACAACCTACTGGTGAGGGTAATATGGATCTTCCAATTGCCTATGCTAGTAGACATTTGAATGCAGCTGAACGAAACTATACCACCACTGAACGAGAAGGATTAAGCATGGTATATGCGGTTAAAAAGTTTAGACACTAGTTGCTTGCAAATAAATTTAAATTTTTAACTGATCATCAGGCATTACTATACTTGGTAAACAAGCCATGCAATATAGGTAGATTAGTAAGATGGTTTCTCTTGCTAATGGAATACGACTTTGAGGTTGTGGTAAGGAAAGGCAAGACCCATCTGAGAGCAAACCATCTCTCTAGGCTCATATCAGGAGAGGCCCCACAAGGAGTATCAGATGACCTTCCTGATGCTTATTTGTTTAATTTGGAAGTGGTGCCGCAGTGGGCCAAGACATTAGTGCCAGTATTGACATACGGGCCTAAACATCTAGTAGTAAACACTCAAGATAGGGAGATAGTGAAATCCCAAAAGTACCACATCATGGCAGGAAGTATGTACAAGCATACTGATCAAGGAATATTGGCCTATTGTGTGGAAGAGGATGAGTACGCTAAGTGGTTGCAATTAGGACATGTAGGTGCATTAGAGCAACATTACTCTAAGCAAAGAACTTTACAGACACTAAGGAGACTCGGAGTGCATTGGCCGACTATGGAGGCTGATGTCCATAAATTATGCAAGGAATGCCCAATCTGTTGCACTAAACCACCCGTGGAGCATGCCACTCTTTATCAAGTGTCCAGAGTGCCAGATTGGAGTGAACCACTAGTAGCCTTCTTCAAGACGAAAACATTCCCTCAAGATATGACCCTGACAAGGCAAAGAAGTTTAGAATAAGAAGCCCTAGACTACTCACTCATTGGTGATAATCTATACAAGCATGGTAAAGATGGCTACCTCAGATTATGTGTCCATGAGAGCGAATACCTCAAGATATTGGAATCTGCTCACCAGGGTGTAGCAGGAGGACATTTTGGACCTGATCGGGTGGTCAAGGCAATACTATTTGTAGGACTTTGGTAGCCGACCCTTCATATGGATGCATATACCTATGTGAAGAGGTGTGATGTCTGTCAGCGAACTCAGTATCCTATATGCAAAGATGAGATGCCTTTGAAACCTATGATGGGTGGACATGCATTCTCTAAGTGGGGAATAGATTTCGTAGGTCCTATTTATCCCCCAGCTAAGGGTTCACATGCCGAATACATCATCGTGGCCATAGATTATCTAACCAAGTGGGTAGAAGTGAAAGCCACAATAAAGAATGATGCTCAGACGACTGCTAAGTTCTTATTTGAGAATGTGTTCACTAGATACGGGCTACCTATCGAGCTAGTAAGTGATAGAGGGACTCACTTCTTGAATGAAGTCATTGAAAACCTTCTTCAAGATTTCTTGGTGATACACAAAAAGTTTGCCCCCTATCACCCACAAGCTAATGGCCAGGCTGAAAGCACAAATAAGATTCTATGCAATGTATTGACAAAATTAGTGAATAATAAACACTCTGATGGGACAAACAGCTACACCATGTTGTTTGGGCATACCGAGTTGCCTATAAAATGGTACTCCAAGCCACACCCTTTTAGATGGTATTTGGCCAAAATGCAGTGCTACCATTGGACTTCTTGATACCTACATTGAAAGTAGCACAAGAGCATGATTGGACAAGCCATGAGCTTTCATCTAGAATCTTTGACCTGGAACGACTAGGTGAAACAAGACTAAGAGCGGCAGCAGGAATATATGCAGATAAGAAACGACAGAAGGCGTACTTTGATGCCCATGTTAAGGATAAAGGATTGAAGGCCGGAGACTTAGTTTTGGTGTATACCCTGAAACAACATGCAAGAAAGCTAGAAAAGCGTGGCTATGGACCTATGATCATTAATAGGATCTCAACTAGTGGAGCAGTCCAATTAGCTACACTCGAAGGTGATGTTGTCCCTAGTTACATAAGCGGATGCAGAGTCAAGTTATATCAAGAACCCCTAACTGAAGAGATGTTAAATCGACTCAACACTGACAAGAAATGCAAGGAAGAAGAAAAACGAATTCGAGAAGAAGCACAGGCTGAAGCCTTGGAACACATCCGAAGGATGAAGTTGAGAAGACAAGGTAGAGATCAGCCTAGGACAGAGGTGTATGTAGATCAAAGGTATCATATGGCAATGTGTGAAGTTTCAGGTATTAGCTCTCATAGAATAATTGATCGACGTCCTTTTGTGACCTTAGAGATAGGACAAGGAATGAGTGCAAGGACTGTAAGAGCCTTGATTGACTCAGGTGCAGCCACTAGTGCTGTTAAATTTTCTTACTGTCAAAAGTTGAAATTAAATGTCAATCCTATAGAAGCATATCTCATAGGATTGGGAGGTGTGGAAACCCCTTGCATGAGCGAGGTGGAACTTCCCCTCTACATTGAAGATTTTTTAATGATAGTTAAAGTACTAGTGTGTCAAGATGAGGATATCACTGAGCCTCTTATCTTGGGTCAAGAGTGGATCTATGATCATGCAGTCAACCTAAGCCTAAGAAGTGGACTTCTTTAGGTATGGGTAAATAAGACTAGAATTACAGTCAAATTAGACAATGGAGCACTCAAGGAACTAGGAAAGGCACACACTCCTGGTCCTTCCAGGAGTACACATGAAGATGACCATGCTATTCTTGTCCAAAACCCTATGTTGCAGAGGGACGATTGTCTCAGCAAAGAAGTCAAGGATACAGTGGAACTCCCTTCTTTTCCAAAAAGCCATAGGGATACAACAACCAAAGGCGAATTGAATGCAGAAGAAGCAGATGAACTATGCTCGAAGCCGAAAGGAAGTACAAAGCAAGGTGTCTCAACCACTGAAACAAGTGTGGGTACAGAAAGGCAAGCACTCTATTGCGATCAATCCACAAACACGGGCTAAACTTCTTATTAGCGATCAACGACACGACACTAATAAGAAGTCTTTCAAAAATTCTTCTGCAAAAGTGAAGTCTATCTGGGTACCCAAGAAGTCGATGAAGGCTGACCCACAGTCAAGACAAATTTGGGTACCTAAGGCTTGCTTGCAGGCTCAAATAGCCACACACAGACCACACCATACACAACATGGTTCACTCACACGAACAGCTGAGTCCCACCCATATTTGACACACCCAAACACATATTTGTCCCGGAGCACAAGTAGAATCACTTGTAAATGGGTCCCTAAAAAGCCTCATTTACAAGCAGACATTCTTAGGAAGCCCACCAGAGTCTACACAAAATCAACAAAGAAAGCCAACCACTCTGTTTGGAAGCCCAAACTTTGTAATAAACCACCTGATCCCATTGTAAAGCCACCTTTGCTTACTAACTATGTCCACACTGCACCGCACCATTCCAATTAGCACATAAGAACCCTACATCTGCTAACCACACTTCACACTCACAACCACACAAGCACGAACTAACTAACTAACTAACTCTCAGTTCATCATGTTAATGTTGTAACATGGACACATGACCACTTGGTGTCCATTTGCAATGTTAACATTCATTTGTATATTCTCACAGAACCGGTGACGAGTCCCTTCAATATGGCTGAGGCTGCAGGAACTAGCTCCCAGGTAGGCACCAACCCTCAGATTGTGGACATTGAAAGTCTCCCCATTGAGGAGGAGTTGAAGGAAAGACCATTGGCATTGAGAGCATTACATGCCATACCTATTCAGAATCCTCCCCAAGGACACACATCACCAGTAAGCAAAAGCTTGCATTGGTTCAGTGATGTGCTAGGACCTCTTGGAGAGGGCACTTATTTTTGGGAGGCAGAAATAGAGTTCAACGGACGTTGGGGTCGATATCATTTCTTTACCAGAGAGTTTGAGAGGCTTCAAAACAATGAAGGGTTGAAACCAATATGGAAGAAGGCTGGCCTATATGATTACTTCAAAGCGCAGTTACCCAAACCAGACTTTCTACGATGTTCATACTTGATTAGCACCCTCACTCCTAGTAAAGAGAAAAAGGGCTACAACACCTTCATACTACCGTCTCTTACAAGAGGTAATGAACTGAAGCGCTTCAAATTGACGAACAATTTGGTAAGGGAAGCTCTAGATATGAAGGGTATGCACATGCCCACAGAAAAAGAGTCCATGGTCCCAGACAACATGAAGAACAGGAACCTGACGAAACTGAAGGATATGGTGGCAATGACACCAATGATTGCCATTCACCTCCGAATGTGCATGCAACATTTCGCGTTCCCTGCTCAAGAGAGATTCACAATGCCACCCAAGAAGATCTAGTTCAGTCTATATTTAGCAGACGCCTTCAATTTGACAATCAACATGCCTCATTGGATTATTGACCAAATACACTTGGCACATCAACGTTGGTATAAGAAGCAAAAGTGAGTACTTTATAGATGTTGTGCTCTCACAAGGATTGTTTACCGATGCTTGGCATATGATGTGCCAATTCAAAGGGCACTTGTTTGGACCAGGGTGCAAGAATTTCAACGAAGACTATCAGCCGCAGGGCCTCCATCGAAGAAAATGAGGGGAGCAGCTCAGATGCCCTGTGCACAGGCCCGCGGTGCTACACTGACACTAGAGACAACTCCACGACTTCCAAGGCGAGTACAACCTTTCACTATCAGATTACCAAGGCATAGCGCGAAAGGACCGAATCTAGTGTTCCCATCGATACCCACTGATTTGGAGTTCCCTCATTGTTTCACACTAGAGGAGTTAACAGATGAGGAGGTAGCAAGAATAATTAATGCTATTAATTTGGAAGATGAGGTAGAGCAAGCGAGCAGGCAACAAACTGCTACAGACCAACCCCATCCAAGTGAACCAAAAGTTGTGGAAGTGGATGAAGACGAAGAGGAGACTGCAGACGAGGAGCAAGAGGATGAACAAGAAGGACTATCTGATGAAGAAGAGCATGAATATGAGCAAGAAGTTATACCGGAACTTGAAGCTGCCCCTGCTTATACGAAGCAATTGAAAAGACTGTATGATACCATCAACCGAGTTCAAGAACAACACAAACTATCCCTGGCAGCAGGAAAGGCCCTAATGAACCAGATCTTGGAAGATGAAGGTGTGGACGAGCAATACAGGGCAACCCTTGACATGATTGTTGATGCATTGGAGGGTACCTGAGATAGTGCATACCGCTCTCGCACACTCGCGAAGATCAGAGCGAAGATACGGCAGACGTCCCCTAGACCAGGGAAACAAATGAATGTATTGGTATTAGAACCACAGGGCACCACATCCACCACCACAGACACAACTCATACCATTCATCACACTAAGGAAGCCCATGCCTCAAGTGCACCATCGTCATCCCCATTACCACCCTCCCCTCCAACTCCACCACCTTCACCTCCTATCACCACTGTCACCACCACTGTCACAGCCTCAAAGTCCACTTCCCGTACCGAAGCACAGATTGTGAGTCAACTCTCACAATCCGCACAACCTATCACCACCTCTATTGTAAATGCCACCATGGACAGTGTAATTCTAACTGTCGCCACTGAAAACCCCAATCCCCCCATAACACTTCCTGGTGGTTCATTTTCACAACTACACACACCACTCTACACCTTCACAACCATCACCACACCGACAATTCCCATGTTCACAATCACCCCCATGACTGCATCCACACATGACTTCATGGACATATCACGCACTTCTGCACCTCTCCCTCCCCCCATATTCCCACAATCTCCCATTCCCCCACCACCCACTTCACCCTTCTCGAGCACCGCATACACACTCTCTTTCCCTTTTCCCTACCCTCGTGCATTCAACACCTTCCCAGCATCCACTCCTGTTAATAATGTATTTAATACTTTGTACCAGTGTATGTCTCAATTACAACAGCATTACCAGCATCTTAATGCTCATCATACAAATCTGTTCCGAACCCATGAAACATTACAAGAAAGATTCATTAATTTGGAGAAGGAGAAGAGGCTATTACAAGAGCAGTTTAATACCTTACATGCACAACATGATCAATTAGTAGCCAATTCACCCCAGCCAGATACAGAAGAAACAAAACAACTCAATGAAATGTTACACGCCCAGATAACTGACAATCTTAAGCTTCGACGTAACCTGGCCTTGCTACGAAAACACATGTCCGCAGCACTTGAAGAGAATAAAAGACTGCAGACTCAGAATGAAGAAAACCTAGAAGCAGCAATGGAGGGATCGCCGCAGGAAATTGACCTAGAGAATTTCAAGGCCATCCCATCTGAAAATATGCAAATCGTATTGGAAACACATGCCGATCTCTTGGAAGCCCACGCAGCCTTAGAAAAAGAGAGGGATGACCTACTAAAGCAACTGGCAGCTCAGCAAGAGTCACCAAAAGAAGTCAGAGCTGCAGCAGACACATCGGAAGAAGTCGCAAAACTCAGAGCACAACTGGTAGAACTACAAAATAAAGTTCTTCAATATGAGCGTCAACCCTCTCCTCTCGTGGAGCCGGAACCTGAGGACTTAGTTCCAATTGAAGTTGAGGAGATTTTTGAAGACCCATATGTACCCATGCCTGCACCACAGGGTAAGCGCACAGAGGAAGGAATGGACACAATTGAGATCGAAGCTCCTGAATGGATGCAAAAGCTAGAGAAGGTTGGTGCAACCCATGATGAGAGAGTTGCAGTACCGATACAGTCTATGTCCAGATTGGAAGAAGTCGTCATCAAATCAGATTACTTCAGAAACCTCTCCCATCATCGGTGGATTGGCACGTCCGATGATTTGTATGTTCCATTCCACGTATTAATGGCAGATTATAATGCTGAAATAAAGCAGCGCACTAAAAAAGAACCAACCTCGGCAACATAGTTTGCACCAGATGACATTCCTGCAAGTGCCACGCATGGGAATATATTTCAACCTACTTGGACGATACGCCTACTTGAAACCTACCCTGAGATGGTACGCACTTGGAATAACATGCCTTTATACATCAAGTATAACCCATGCTACTACCCTGTCTTTCGACGAAGGTCTTGGCCTGAGTACACAAAAACAATTTTGACAGTTAAAGGATATGAAAAGTGGCTCAACTATGTGTACTTAGCACCCCCTCGTGGCCAACCCACTATTAATTACATGATTTCAACCATTCGACTCTGGGCATTCAAATTCAAAAATGTACCAGATATCATGGCACAGATGTGCCTCAAAATATTTGAGTTGATGCTAATCACATTCAGAGCGTTTAGAAATGTCAAAGAACCTCACCTTTCAGCTCTCGGATCAAATGAAGGCAACCAGGATCTCGCCTACAATATGAGCACAACACCACCCATCAACGTTGTCTATGCGTGGCATGCTCGTCTCAAGTATCTACCAGCTTGATTCAAGCAAACATTTGAGGAAATGTTTATCACAGGGTTCTGGAAATATCATTCTGAGATATTCATACCCAGACCATCTCACTTATTACATCTATTTGTGGTTGAACAGGCACCCCACTCTGAAAAGCTACGTATGCCATATCCGGAGGTACCGGGACCAGTTGACTGGGATGCCCTACTTACTGATTTGGCCAAAGGACTAAGAATAGTCGAACATCACTTAGCCACAGACGTCGTAGAGTACTACATCCAACGGTCCACACAACAACGGTCTGTCAGAGACGACAGATGCGAGAGAGGGGGGAGTGTTGGCAGTGGTCAAGGCGGTCAAGGACTTACAAGACAAGGGAGCCAACGAGAAGGGCCAAGCACACAAAGCAGTCAAAGGAGATCTGGCAAATAGGCCATCATTTTTCCTGAATTAATATTTCCCAAATAGTGATTCTAGTCACTCCACACCCTTGTAAATACCATTCCACCTTTTTGTATTTCAATTTTGTGCAAGCCAAGGAGTCCTTGAGCTTGAGGAGCATTAGAAGTATCTACCTATCAATTTTCATAATTTTTAAACTCCGTTTGAGCCCTCAAATAGGCCCTAGAACCTAATTTTTAACTAGGCCGGACACTAGGTCTGGACAGGGCCAAAAACTAGTCAAAAATAATAAATAGAGCTAGAGAGCTCATTTTTGAGGTTAACTTGTTGTAGAATTGAACTTGTAAGAGCACTTTTGAGTAATCTAAAGAACTCCATTGTCTCTCTATTTGTTCTTGCCTTGTGTGTGCGTGTGTGTGTATGTGTGTGCATGTTGGTGTGCTTCTCACTCACACACTTGTGCCATCACTTGTTCGAGGTCTTCATACCATCCTCATGTCTTCCCGGATTGACATTAAAGGAGGTGCTACTCATCACTAGGCTACACATATACATATACATATACATATACATATACATATACATATACATATACATATACATATACATATACATATACATATACATATACATATACATATACATATACATATACATATACATATACATATACATATACATCTACATATACATATACATATACATCTACATATACATATACATATACATATACATATACATATACATCTACATCTACATATACATATACATATACATATACATATACATATACATATACATATACATATACATATACATATACATATACATATACATATACATATACATCTACATATACATCTACATATACATATACATACACATATACATATACGCATACATCTACATATACATATACGTATACATCTACATATACATATACATCTACATCTACATCTACATATACATATACATCTACATATACATATACATATACATATACATATACATATACATATACATATATATATACATATACATATACATATACATATACATTTACATATACATCTACATCTACATATACATATACATCTACATCTACATATACATCTACATATTTATATACATATACATATACATATACATATACATATACATATACATATACATATACATATACATATTGTAGCTCAATGATGAGTAGCACCTCCTTTAATGTCAATCCGGGAAGACGTGAGGATGGTATGAAGACCTCGAGCAGGTGGCGGCACAAGTGCGTGAGTGAGAAGCACACTAGCATGCACACACATACACACACACGCGCACACACGGCAAGACAAGGAGTGAGAATCAATGGAGTTCTTCAATTACTTTCAAAATGCTCTTACAAGTTCGTTTCAATTACAATCTACCCCCAAAAATGAGCTCTCTAGCTCCTTTTATAGTTTTTGACTAGCTTTGGCCCTGTTCAGACCTAGTGTCCGGCCTAGTTAAAAATTAGGTTCCAGGGCTTATTTGAGGGCTCAAACGATATCCAAAAATTACGAAAATTGGCAGGTAGATACTTCTAATGCTCCTCAAGCTCAAGGACTCCTTGGCTTGCACAAAATGGAGCTACAAAAGGATGAAATGATATTTACAATGGTGCTTAGTGATGAGAATCACTTTTAATTGGTGTAGAGGTTTTGAAAGATTAAGGTTGCCTTAGTGCTAAATCTGCGTGAATGTTCATAAGTGCTTCTTTTTGAAGAAAATTGTTGGCCTACTTGCCAGATCTTCGTTGACTCCCTTGTCTGCTTGTGCCTTCTCTCCCTTGTCCAATGCTAACACCCCCCCCGCTCTCGCGTCTATCGTCCCTGACAGACCCTTGTTGAGAGGGTTTCTGGATGTAGTACTCGACGACATCCTGCGCTAAATGATGTTCAGCAATTCGCAACCCCTTGGCCAAGTCTGTCAGAAGAGCATCCCAGTCTACCGGCCCAGGAACCTCTGGATGTGGCATGCGTAGCTTTTCGGAGTGGAGAGCTTGTTCCACTACAAACAACTGCAAGAGATGAGATGGTCTGGGAATGAATATCTCGGAGTGATATTCCCAGAATCCCGTCACAAACATCTCTTCGAACCTTTGTTTGAAGCAGGCCGGTAGATATTTGATGCGAGCGTGCCATGCATACACAACATTGATCGATGGAGTTGTGCTCATGTCGTATACAAGGTCCTGGTTCCCTTCATTAAATCCTAGTGCTGAGAGATGCGGTTCCTTGACATTTTTGAAGGTCCTGAAGGTGACCAGCATAAGTTCGAAAATTTTCAGGCACATCTGAGTCATGATATCAGGAACATTCTTGAAACGGACCCCCCAATGCCGAATCGTTGAGATCATATATCCAATTGTAGCTGCGCCCTTAGGGGGTGCGAAGTACACGTAATTTAACCACTTCTCACATCCTTTGATCGTCAGCACTGTATGTGTGTACTCCGGCCAGGATCTCCTTCGAAACACAAGGCAATAACATGGATTATATTTGATGTACAATGGCATGTTGTTCCATGTTCTTACCATTTCCGGGTAGGTTTCGAGCAGCCGAATTCTCCACGTTGGTTGGCGAATATGTCCTTGCTTGGCACTTTCTGGGATGTCATCGGGTGCAAATTGGGTGGCAGAGATGGGTTCCCTTGAGGTGTGGCGCTTGATCTCCGCATTATAATCCGCCATTAGCACGCAAAAAGGTACATACAGATCATCCGATGGGCCAATCCACCTATGGTGTGAAAGATTCTGAAAATAATCAGATTTTATTACCACCTCTTCCAATTTTGACATCAATGCGATTTGGACTGCCACCTTGTCATCATGCGTCGTGGCTACTTTCTCTAACTTTTGCATCCATTCCGGTGCCTCGATCTCAATTGTGTCCATGCCCTGTTCTGTGCGCTTACCGCCGGGTGTTGGCATTGGTACATAGGGATCCTCGAATGTTTCTTCTACTTCAATTGGCACCAGATCGTCAGGCTCGGGGTCTACCAGAGGGGAGGGCTGACGCTCATATTGCATAACCTTGCTGCGTAATTCCTCAAGTTCGGCCCGGAGTTTAGTGACCTCTTCAGCTGTTTCTTCTGCGGTTATGCTCGGGCTGGGTTCTGTCTGTCGAGTGGCCAACTGTCTTCGTAACTCATCTCTTTCTTTTTCTAAAGCGGCATGGGCCTCCATTAGATCTGCATGAGTTTCTAACACCACCTGCATATTCTCCGAGGGAATTGCCTTGAATCGTTCTGGGTCAATCTCTTGTGGGGAACCCTCCATGGCCGCCTCCAGATTTTCTTCGTTCTGTTTCTGTAATCTTTTATTCTCCTCTAGCGCTGTAGACATATGCTTGCGGAGGAGGCCCAAGTTCCGTCGAAGTTTCAGGTTTTCCGTGATCTGAGAATGTAGCAGCTCGTCCATATGTCGTCGTTCTTCATCATCTGCTTGGGGTGGGTTGGCTTCTAATTGTGCGTATTGCTCCTGTAATGTCACGTGCTGTTGTTCGAGTAGCTGCTTCTGCTCTTCAAGATCCCTACATCGTGCTTGGAGATCTTCGTGGCTTCGGAAGAGCATTGTATGTTGGTTGTCCAGGTGTTGGTAGTGTTGCTGAAGTTGGGCCATGCATTGATGCATATTATTAAATAAGTTACTGAGAGGAATAGTGTTGAATGCAGAGGGGTAGGGAAAGGGAAAGGGGATTGTGGATGCAGTACTGGGAACGGGTGAGGGGGGAGGTGGGGGAATGGGAGATTGTGGGTGCATGGGGGATGGGAGAGGTGCAGAGGTGGGTGACACCTCCATGAAAGTGGGGATCGTGGTGGGAGTGACTGTGAACATGGGGATTGTGGTAGCGGTGAGGGTTGTGAATGTGTATAGAGGTGTGTGTAATTGTGAACTTCTAGGAAGTGTGCTCGGGGTAGTGAGGTGTACCGTGGCTGTAGTTAGACTCGTGTTTTCAGTGGAAGTAGAGTGTGCGGGTTGACTGATGGTTTGTGCGTCGGTGTGTGTAGTGGGTTCGGAGGTGGTGACAGTAGAGGTTACCGTGGTAGAGGAAGGTGAATGGGGTGGATGTGGGGGAGAAGGTGGCAAGGGAGGTGATGGAGGTGCACTCGATGTGTGGGCTTCCTCGGTGTCGTGAACAGTGTGTGCTGTGCCAGTGGTTGTGGGGGTGCCTTGTGGTCCTGAACCTAATACATTCATTCGTTTCCCTGTTCGTGGGGGGCGTCTTCCATATCTTCTCTCTGTCCTTCGTGATTGCGCTAGTGCGGTATGCACTGTTTCCGGTACTCCCAAAGCATCTGATATCATTTCCAAGGTGGCACGGTATTGCTCGTCCACACCTTCCTCCTCCAGAATCTGGTTCATGAGAGCTTTACCTGCAGCTAATGAGAGCCTGTGTTGCTCTTGAACTCGGTTCATTGTATCGTAAAGCTTTTTTAACACGCTAGTGTAGGCGGGGGCACCTTCTAGTACTTGTAGGGCTTCTTGATCATACTCCTGTTCTTCTGCTTCTGATTGTCCACCCTGTGTCTCCCCATGAGCTTCTTCTTCATCGTCCACGTTGACTACGTCCGGTTGGCTGGGCTGTGCTTGGTCTGGGGCCGTTTGCTGTCCACTGGCTTGCTCTTCTTCAACTTCTGCATTTACAGCTTCAATGATTCTTGCAACTTCTTCATCCGTTAGATCCTCCAGAGTGAACCCATGCGGGAATTCCAGATCAGTCGGTACTGGTGGAAATACAAGATTAGGGCCATCTGTGCTGTGCCTGGGTAACCTGATAGTAAATGGTTGCGCTCGTCGTGGAAGTCTTGGGGTGGTCTCAGGCGTCAGGGTTGCACCGCGAGCTTGTGCACAAGGCATCTGGACGGCTCCTCTCATCTTCTTTGAGGGAGGCCCTACGGCTGACAATCTTCGTTGAAATTCCTGTGCTCTGGACCAGATCAGAGCCCTCTGCACCGGTACATCATATGCCAGACATCTGTATACAATTCTTGTGAGTGCGCAGCAACCATACAACACAGATTTTTGCTTCTTGTACCATCTCTGATGAGCCATATGAATCTGGTCGATAATCCAGTGGGGCATATTGATGGTCAACTCAAAAGCATCCGCCAGGTAGAGGCTAAACTAGATCTTTTTGGGAGGCATTGTGAACCTCTCCTGCGCGGGGAAGGCAAAATGTTGCATGACCATACGTAAGTGGATGGCGATCGTGGGTGTCATTGCAACCATGTCCTTCAACTTCGTCAGATTCCTATTCTTCATGTTGTCTGGAACCATTGTCTCTTTCTCTGTTGGAATGTGCATACCCTGCATGTCGAGTGCTTCTCTTACCAGATTGATAGTTAAGCGGAAACGCTTCAGCTCGTTGCCCCTTGTGAGTGATGGGAGCACAAAGGAGCTGTATCCTTTCTTGTCTTTGCTGGGGGTGAGGGTACTAATTAGATATGAGCATCTTAGGAAATCTGGCTTTGGTAGTTGGGACTTGAAGTAGTCATAAAGCCCCGCCTTCTTCCAGATCGGCTTCAGTCCTTCGTTATTCTGTAGCCTTTCAAACTCCCTGGTAAAGAAATGGTATCTGCCCCATCGTCCATTGAATTCGACCTCGGATTCCCACATATATGTGCCTTCACCCAGAGGTCCAGCAACGTCACTGAACCAGTGTGAGGTTTTGCCCACCGGCATGGTATGACCCTGTGAAGGATTCTGGATTGGTATGGCATGTAATGCCCGTAATGCCGCTGGTCTTTCCTTTAATTCCTCCTCGACCGGAAGGCTTTCGATGTCCACCACTTGGGGGCTGGTGCCTGCCTGGGAGCTAGTTCCTACTGCATCTGCCATTTTACTTCTTGTTGTCTGTCTCTGTGAGAAGATACAAACATGTGTTAATATTGTACAGGACAAGGGAGGACCGTTGTTGTTCCCATCACAATATTAACATGAGGGTCGGGAGCGAATAATGGGTTAGTAAGTGTTCGGTGCACGTGTGTGTAGTTAATGCTTGGGTAGTCCTAGGAGACTAATGAAGTTAGTAAGTGGGGATGAATTTACAAATTGGGGTCGGGGGGTTTATTACAGGTCTTAGGCTGCCAAATGCAGTGGATGGGTGTGGCTCCTGGTTTCGTAGAGACTCTGGAGAGCATTATAGGGGGATTCGTTTGAAAATGAGGCCTTTTAGGGACCCATTTACAAGTGATTATATTCGTGCTCATGGGCCTTGGTGTGTTCCTGCGTGTTGAAAATGAGTGGGCAATGGTTGTGCGAGTGAGTGGATCATGCTGGATAGGGTGTGGTCTTGGTTTAGTTATTTGAGCCCGCAAACAAGCCTTAGGCACCCAAATTTGTCTTGATTGTGGGCTAGCCTTCATCGACTTTTTGGGCACCCAAATGGATTTCACTTTAGCAGAAGAATTTCTGACAAACTTCTTAGTGGAGTCACGTTGTTGGTTACTAGTAAGAGGCTTTGCCCGTGTGGTTGTCGTGAGTGCAACCGGGTGTTCGCCTTTCCGCACCCACACTTGGTTTACTTTCTGGGACATTCTGCTGTGCAGGTACTTTTGATCTCGGATATAGGTAGTACTCTGCTTCTTCTGCCTTTGATCCACCTTTGGTTGCTGCCTCCTTCTGGCCTTTGGAAAAGAAGGGAGTTCCGTTGCATCCTTGACTCCTTTTTTGCAAATATCATTCCTCTGCAACACATGGTTTTGAACAAGAACAGCATGGTCATCTTCATGTGTACCCCTGGAAGGACCAGGAGTCTGTGCCTTTCCTAGTTCCTTGAGTGCTCCATTGTCTAATTCTACTGTAACTCGACTATGATTGACCCAAACCTGGAGAAGTCCACTTCTTAGGTTTAAATTAATTGCTTGGTCATAGATCCAATCTTGACCCAAGACTAGAGGTTCAGTGAGATCCTCATCTTGACACACCAGTACTTTAACTGTCATTGCCTCATCATGAATGTAAAGGGGAAGTTCCACCTCGCCCATGCAAGGGGTTTCCACTCCTCCCAATCCTATAAGATATGCTTCCACAGGATTGACAGTCAACTGTAATTCTTGGCAGTAAGACACTCTAACAGCACTAGTGGCTGCGCCTGAGTCAATCAAGGCTCTTACGTTCCTTGCACTCTTTCCTTGTCCTATATCTAGGGTTATGAAAGGACGTCTATCAATTATCCTATGCGAGCTTGTTCCTGCAACTTCACACATGGCCATAGGAAATCCTTGATCTGCATAGTCATTCGCTCTAGGCTGATCTCTACCTTGCCTTCGTAATTTCATCCTTCTGATGCGTTCTAAAGCTTCTGGTTGAGCTTCTTCTCTAATTCGCTTTTCTTCCTCTTTGCGTTTCTTAGCAGTGTTGAGTCGGCTAAGCATTTCCTCCGTGAGGGGTTCTTGATATAACTTGACTCTGCAACCACTAATATAGTTAGGGAGAACATCACCCTCTAATGTGGCCAATTGTACTGCTCCACTCGTGGAGATCCTGTTGATGATCATAGGTCCGTAGCCTCTCTTTTCTAGCTTCCTTGCGTGTTGTTTCAGTGTATAGACTAAAACTAAATCTCCTGCTTTCAAACCTTTATCCTTCACATGGGCATCGAAATATGCCTTCTGTCTCTTCTTGGCTGCATATATTCCTGCAGCGGCTCTCAGTCTTGTTTCTCCTAATCGTTCAAGGTCAAAGATCCTAGAGGAGAGCTCATGACCTGTCCATTCGTGCTCTTGTGCTATTCTCAATGTAGGAATCAGGAAGTCCAAGGGTAGCACAGCGTTTTGGCCGAATACCATCTGAAAGGGGGTGGCTTGGAGTACCGTTTTGTAGGCCACTCGGTATGCCCAAACAGCATGGTGTAGCTGTTTGTCCCAATCAGAGCGTTTTGTGTTCACTAATTTCGTCAGTACATTGCATAAGATCTTATTAGTGCTCTCAGCTTGTCCATTAGCTTGAGGGTGATAGGGGGCAGACTTCTTGTGTATTACCAAGAATTCTTGGAGTAGATTTTCAATCACTTCATTTAAGAAATGAGTGCCTCTATCACTTACAAGCTCTATAGGTAGCCTGTATCTTGTGAATACATTCTCAAACAAGAATTTGGCAGTCGTTTGAGCATCGTTCTTTGTCGTAGCCTTTACCTCTACCCACTTAGTGAGATAATCTGTTGCAACAATGATGTATTCCGCATGAGAACCCTTAGCTGGGGGATTAATAGGACCTACGAAGTCTATTCCCCACTTAGAGAATGCACGTCCACCCATCATAGGTTTCAGTGGCATCTCATCTTTGCGTATAGGATACTGAGTCCTCTGACAGACATCACACCGTTTCACATAGGTATGTGCATCCATGTGAAGGGTAGGCCACCAGAAGCCCGCAAATAGTATGGCCTTGATCACCCGATCTGGTCCAAAATGCCCTCCTGCTACACCTTGGTGAGCCGTTTCTAAGACCTTAAGATATTCACTTTCGTGGACACATAGTCTCAGGTAACCATCTTTACCACGTTTGTATAGATTATCACCAATGAGTGAGTACTCCAGGGCTTCTTGTTCTAAACTCCTTTTCCTAGCTAGAGTCATGTCTGGAGGGAATGTGTTGGTCCGCAAGAATGATACTAGAGGTTCACTCCAATCTGGCACAATGGATACTTGATACAGAGTGGCGTGTTCCACTGGTGGTTTAGTGCAACAGATTGGGCATTCCTTGCACAACTTTTGGACATCAGCTTCCATAGTTGGCCAATGCACTCCGAATCTCTTTAGAGTCTGTAAAGTTCGTTGCTTTGAATGGTGTTGCTCTAGTGCACCTACATGTGCTAGTTGCAACCACTTAGCGTACTCATCCTCTTCTATGCAGCAAGCCAAGATCCCTTGATCTGTGTGCTTGTACATACTTCCGGCCATGATGTGATACTTTTGGGCTTTTACAACCTCTCTATTTCATGTGTTTACCACTGGATGGTTGGGCCCGTACGTCAATACTGGCACCAATGGCTTAGCCCACTGCGGTACAACTTCCAAATTAAACAAGTAAGCATCAGGAAGGTCATCTGACACTCCTTGTGGGGCTTCTCCTGATGTGAGCCTAGAGAGGTGATCTGCTCTCAAGTGAGTCCTACCTTTCCTTACCACCACTTCAAAGTCATATTCCATGAGCAAGAGAAACCATCTTACTAATCTTCCTGTATTGCATGGCTTATTTACGAGGTATAGCAATGCCTGATGATCAGTAAAAAATTTAAACTTATTTGCAAGCAAATAGTGTCTGAATTTCTTAACTGCATATACCATGCCTAAGCCTTCTCTCTCCGTAGTGGTGTAATTCCGTTCAGCCGCATTCAATTGTCTGCTGGCATAGGCAATTGGAAGATCCATATTACCTTCACCAGTAGGTTGTGCAAGCACACATCCAATGGCATAATTGGATGCATCCACGTGAACATGGAATGGCTTGTTCCAATCTGGTGTGGTCAAGATTGGTGCTGAACATAATCTTCGTTTAAGCTCCTGGAAGGAATTCTCACATTCATCCGTCCACTCAAAGTTAGTCAGGAGTCCGTACATGGGCTTTGCAATGACAGCATACATGTGTATAAATCGTCGGTAATAGCCACAATGCCCCATGAAAGCTTGTACTTCCTTGACATTCTTTGGCCTAGGTAGCTCTGCTATGGCTCTCACTTTCTCTTCGTCAGTAGATATGCCATTCTTTGACACTATGTGTCCTAGAATCTTGCCTTGTCTGACCATGAAAACACATTTTTCAGGGTTTAGGCAGACTTGATATTCTCTACACTTGTCAAAGATTTGTCTGAGTTCAGGAATATGGGTTTGTCTAATATTGGAATGAGCACAAAGATCATCAACATAGACTTCTAAACTGTTCCTCAGGAACTCCTTAAACACATGGCACATCAGCCTCTGGAAGGTAGCTGGTGCATTGGTAAGCCCAAATGGCATTACTCTAAAAGCAAAAATGCCCCATTCTGTGGCAAAGGTTGTCTTATGCTGATCCTCTGGAGCTATGGCTACTTGATTGTAACCCGAAAATCCATCAAGGAAGCTGTACACTTCCTTGCCTGCCACTCTTTCTAAGAGATGTTCTGTGATGGGAAGCGGATAGTTATCTCGAATAGTGGCTGCATTAACCTTCTTCAAGTTAATGCACACACGCAGCTTGCCATTCTTCTTGGGCACCACTACGATGGGTGATACCCATTCAGTGTGCTCAATTTCATAGATAAATCTAGCTTCGACCAGTCTATCTATCTCTTCCTTGATCTTAGCAGCGTAATTATCGTTATATGTATAAGGCTTTTGCGTAGAGGGTTTGGCATCTGAGGTCATGGGAATAGTGTGTGAGCATATATCAGGGTCGACACCTTTCAAATCCTTGTAACTCCAAGCGAATACATCTCTGTATTCTCTTAGCAAGGCAATCAATTCGTACTCTTCTTCTTCTGTTAGGTCATGGCCTATGTACGTGCATCTCTCCTCTCCTTCTTCTATGGCCACAACTATTTTCTTGGTGGTTTCTTTGTTATCATAGGCCTCTCCTGCTTGTGCCTCTCGTTTAGGCATTCTTATCATGACTCTCCTGTCGTCTATCTCATACTTCTTAAAATTTTCCGGGACCTCAAACAAAGATTCTTCCTCTTCTGGTGAGACTTCTCTCTTCTTTCGTTTCTTGAATGGGTCTATGAGTTTCGTTTGCACCTATTTCTTTGGCCTTTTCTCTCTTCTCTTCCTCTACTGCTACCTTGCACATCCATAAGTGAGTGTCTTCATGCATCCATGAGGATCCAGACCCTATGGAATGCACCGATTCTGTATCATCTTTGGCTCTATGGATGGGATTCCATTGGATAGGAGGGACATCTCTATGAGAATAATCCTTGAGATTGACTTTGGTCGTAACACCCAAGTGTTGCAAATACAAGGAGTTGGTTCCCCAATCCTGTACCACTTGCAACTGTCTCATAAATGGTCTTCCCAAAATCATCTCGTAGGCATGATTTTTGTTGAAGTCACATATAGCAAAGCTATGCTCAAACTCAATACCACAAGTGGTGAGAGTTATTCCTTCTAGCAATCCTAAGGGTCTCTCAATATGACCATCGGCCATCTGCAATTTCATCCTCGTTGGCCTGAGTGTTGGCTTGCCCCAACGCTTCCATAAGGAGGTGGTGGCAATTGCAACTCCTGCACCTGAGTCCAAAATTGCCTTGGTGGTGTACTCCTGGTAGGTGATGGGAAGATAGGTGTTCCCTTCTTCACCTTCACACATATCTCCTATCTTGTCCAAGGGAATTTTTGGCACTGTCCTATGGGATCCTACCCTGGAACGAGGTTTTGCAGCTTCAGTTACTTGACTGGCTACATATTTTCGCGCTTCTGGTCTATCCTTAGGCAGTTCTTCCAAACTGGGATCGCGCTGCACCTTGGTGTTCTTTACTACCTCCGTGTTCCTTGATATGACTGAGTCATTGTTCCTTACCATGACTGTGGGTGCTCTTATACATGTGGACTTTGCTTCCCATGGGCCTGTGAAGTGAGGTAGCTCTTGTATGGAATTAGACTCAAAGTCCAATCTCTCGTGAGACTGAGTACTCTCATGTTCCCCGTAAAATGATGGGATGTCTTGTGGGAATTGGTCGTGTGCATCATCCACAAGTTCAAAAGGAGGGGCGACTTCACTTTCATTATCCCATTTGTCTTCTTGAATCTCTCGCAGGAAGTCTGGTGCAAACCGATTCATAGAAGAAGAAGTGTCTGGCTCTGTAGAATTAGGCGCATAAGCAACCTGGGAAGGAGGGCTTATTCTATCATTGGCTCTCTCCTCGTTCTCATAGATGGCTGGAGCACAAGCTTCTTGGGGAGGATTACTTATTCTATTACTCTTCCGAGCAGGCTCATACGCTCTCTGAGAAGGGATGTAGGCAACCTGTGGAGGTACGTAAGCTTTCGAGGGAGACACATGTGCCTTTTGGGGGGGAAGATAAGCTTCTTGAGAAGGCACATGGGCTTCCTGAAGAGGCTGGCTTATCCGTTCCCTTGTCCTTTCCTTTCTTTGAGGGGCAGGTTCCTTTTCTGATTGTGCAATTAGCCTCTCTATTCTTTCTAGCAGTCCATCAAAGTGTAACTGCGTCTTAGCTGAGCTAGAGATGTTAAAGAGGCGGCTAGCTTCAAACATGGCTTGAGCCAATTCCACCATCTTAGCACAAATTTTTGTTCGTTCAAGCTCTAGCTCGGCTCTAGGGTAGCATTTTTCATGATCGGTTATGGTTGGCCCTTCTTGGATTCTGGCCTGATATGCTTTCAGCATCATATTTAGGTCTTCAGGAGTGGGGTCAGCTAGGACTGATCCTACTCTAGGGGGTGGTGGGATTTGATGAGGCGGTGGGGGAGGTGGTGGGTCGGATGGAGATGGGAGTGGTGGTGGTGGAGTAGTGTGAGAGTGAGTTTGAGTTGTGAGTTCGGTTATTCTGGCTCTTGTTTCCCTTACGCTTTCCTCGAGTTCACTCATCTTTTTAGCCCATTGTCTTTTCATTCTTTCCCTACTATCTTTCCAAGCTCTAGTCCTTTTCTTGGTTATGCTCTCAGTTTCACTCGCCTCTGGGCCCTTTTCCTGGCTCGCCTCTTGGTTTTGCTGCAATGCCTGAGCTCTAGTGACTACCTGTACTGGTGCAATGGGTGACACTTCCTGAGGAGTCTACCACTAACCCAACAACGTTGATAGGGGTGATTTTTGGCATATTATTGGGGTTCTTTGGGCAATCTCGTAAGAGATGCTCTTTTCCACAGTCTTGGCAAAAGCCTTGAATCGTCACGGGCTGAGTTTGTGTAGGTGGAGGTAAGGGACAATCACGAATGAAGTGATCTCCCTGACATCGGTAGCATGGTCCTCTAGGAAATGGTGGTCGTACCTGCCTAGGTTGAGGCCTAGGGTTGGGGTTTGCATACATGACATTTGTGTAGTCTGACTCCCAACTAGGTTCACTCGGTTCTTCACTATAGTAGGACTCACCATGTTCTGGAGACTGCATGTAGTAAGCCTGGGGACTATCGACATGTGTAGAATCAAAGCTATGGTCACTCGGGTCACTTTCTGAGATCAATGGGGTTACTGGTACTATGGCCCTATTCAGGTTTTCTTCTGCAGCAGTATACTTTACCGGGATCACATTAGCTGGGTTTGGAGGCTGTTGAACTAGCACTGGTTGGGGTCTCTGTTGGTTTTGGTATGGTTGCGGATAGGGTTGCTGCTGCCTGCCATATGGCTGTGGAGGGTACTGGTTCTGGTATCTTCCCTGTTGAGGGTATGGCTGAGGGTAGGGTTGCCTAACCACCTGCCTGTTGTATGGGCAATCTTGCGCAGTGTGATTGGTGTACTTCCGTTCTATGGTGCAATACTGGCTACTAGGATTAATTTGGGGTTGAGCCATAATGGGACATACATTCGCCATGTGGTCGCCACCACAAGTATAGCATCTTTTCACAGGGGCAAACCTCGGAATTTGTTTGCTAGAGACGCCTAGTTTTTGTGCCACTTTCTCTGCAAGTTCCTCAATTGATGTGGATTGCGTGGAAGAGTGACTAGAAGCACTATCTGAATCTTTGTAGATTTTGGAAAGCTCTAGTTCTTCCCCTAGGTTATCTTCAATGTCAATGCACATGCGTACACATTCTTCTATAGTCCTAGGGTCCTTCAGGTACACATAGGATCTCAATTTCGTACTCAGCAATCCATCAAGGAATAAGGCTACTTGTTTAGCAGATGTGGGTAGCTCCGAAACAGGGCACCTTTCAAGATATTGTCTAAATCTTCTTCCTGCCAATCTGACAGTCTCTTGGGGGGTCTGTTTGAAGCTGTGAATTAATGAGGAGGTATTGTGTCTTATGCCGCTCTTAGAGAACTCTACAATGAAAGCCTCTAGGAGTTGGTCTATGCTCCTGAACTGGCGCTCATCCAATGGCTGAAACCATGTAAGTGCTGTGTTCCTAAGGGTTAGACCGAAGGCATTGTACTGTGTGAACAGATCCTCCACTTGTTCAGCTCTCAAGACTTGCTTGAACTCCGCCACATGATCATAGGGATCTCCGGTGCCATCAAAGTAATTCTTCATGGACTTAACTAGCTGGGTCGGTCTCAAAGTTCTTGTGTGCTCTCTAGGCCTCGGCAGAGGAAATCCATCCACATTTCTTTGGTTCCTGTGAGCTCTAAGCATCTCAGGTTCTACCCTATTCGTTTCCGTCCTCGTTCTTTCTCTGCCCATTGGGTTAGCAAAGCTTACTTCTGGTCTATCTCTACTTCTGTCTCTTTGCATTCCATGAGCTTGTGATGCTCCAGCTCCAGGGTGACCATGGGACACATTCGCTCTTGGTTGGGGGAAAACGAATTCACCCTTCCAAGTGTAAGCATGCCTATCATTTTCCGTAACCACAAAGATCCTTTCCGAGGTGTGATCTAAGTAGGTCACTCTACCTGGGCTATCCGGATCCTTAAACTCATAGATCATGATATTTCCTATATCCGTTGGCTGATTAGATTTATACCTCCAAAAGGCTTCGTCAGTTTCTCGATTGAGGAGTAGCTCTATGCTCTTGTTGTCTTGGGGGACCCACTCAGGCGTGATAATCCTAGTGAGAATTGATTTACCCCTAGGGGTTCTAGGTTCTACACCCATGTTTCCTTGTTCCAAGTCACCTAAGTCCGCTTCTGAGATTACATTTCCAAATTCGTCTTTCCTATCTGGGTGACTGGTGACTACGTATATGGTTCCTTCTTTGTCCAGGTATGCCCCGTTTTCAAACTTGACTGCCGGGTGCTCTAGTCCAATGGATTGGTCAGGATTTTTAATCTCGACCACGGACCTTCCTAGGCCGTCCTCATAGATGCTAGCACCTAATCGGTTGGTCCTCAGGTATTCCAACTGTGTTTTGTAAGGACCTTCTACCCTGCACAAGTAAGGCACTCCTGAACTTCCCGTAGGTCTGTCCATGCCTTGAGACATCTCTGACTCACTGGTCTCCGAGCTAGGGTAGTACGAGTGGTGGCTCAACTGCTGGCCCAGGACCTAGCAGTGTGGTTGACACTAGCCTCTGAAGATCTAAGGCTTTGTCTCTCTCTTACTAGGTGTCGTCCTGATCTAAGGTTCATATGCCTAACTGATTAGCCCAATTTTTTGCCCAGAGTACAACTTCGTTGTCGATCAATTGGTATCAGTCACTTGATTCTTTTTAGTTATTTATCGTGTTTAAGGTCTTGTCTGATATTACGTCGTCGGAATACTTGAGTGTTCTTCGTACTTTCAGGTTGATCGTTCCACGTTAGGTTCTTTTCCTTTATGTTATCGACAGTATCGAGATTAGGTTTTTAGCTTGAACTGGAGTTTTTAGGTAGTCTTCAACTTGATGCCTGCCTATCGTCACCCTGGCTGACTCCTATCACTAGTCGTTCTTAGCCTAAGCTAGGAATTGACAAAGGGAGTTGAGAATTTCCAACCTTTTGTTTCCTGCTTGGTTGCCTTTGGATGCC
>CM035430.1:79960983-80038483 GCA_020310875.1 Ceratopteris richardii | reverse complement strand
AATTTGTAACTACCCAATCTCCAAGAAGGGCATGTGTGGGTTTTGTACGTGGGGAATCTTTCTAGATGGGTCATAAAGGTGAGAGACACTATCCTATAGTATGAAGAAATATTAAAAAAGGGATTTAGGAGAGTGTTCATATGGACATCTCCTAATTTACAAAAAGAAGGTATTTTCATGAGGGCTAAAGGATGCCATAGCATGAGAAAAATTATGGGCAACCCTTAGAGCAACACTTATGGGCAACCCTTAGAGCAAGACTCCTCCCCCTCCTAGACTTTGTCGTCCTCGACAAAGCTAAGAGAAGAGCATACATAGCTGAACCGACCCAAGGTAGAGTCGGTCAAGTCTGAAAATCTTCAAGTCTTCAAAATCTGCAATTCTTCAGTCTGCAAGGCTTCAAGCTGCAAGTCTTCAGTCTTTACTTCAATCTACAATTCTTCAATCTTCAAAGTTGGGTGACACAATCCCCTTAGGGGGCAGTCAGCCATGCATTCCTCCCATAATGTAGTCCTTTGTAGAACCGATAGAGCCTCACCCAAGAGCTCCCAAACCTGAAAGTAAACATACACAACAAGTAGACTGTCTCTAAAAAGAATTAAATAATAACAATTTTGTCCAATTGTAGTTTCCACTTCAGGGAGCATCCATTGCTAAGAGACTGGCTCTTCTAGAGAGAAGTCTGCATGAAAATTTCTTGCTCCTATGATTAAAAGAAAAACGATAGCTAAAAAAAACAAGGAACCCAGTCAAGACCAAGAGTGCCTATCTCTTATGTATCAATGATTCCATACTCTGTTATTTTCAAGTGAGAGTGTGACATTTTGCAATGTAAAGCATGAGATGAATGTAGCCTATGCTGCCTGCCATCATTTATACTATGTTCCTACTCCACAAGCTTGCAATTCAACATGAGTGTTATGTGCTCACAAAATGATTAGACAATAGTTCAACATTATGACTCCTATCATTCCACAAGCCTCCCTGAAATTCAAACAACTTTTCCAGCACCATTCCTGCAAGGCACAGTTCCAAATCATTTATAAAAGATAAGAAGGATCAATGCTGAAGTTCTGATTGTGTTGACCAGTACTGCATTATGAAAAAATAGGCCTTGAATGAGCAATGTGAAACTAGAGAGTTACTTCCCTAGCAAAAAACTATTACTCATTCCTTGACTTCATACTTGATTTAGTTCAGGTCTAAATCAGAAATTTCAATCACTTATGTGCATGTTCACCTGCAAATATCCTTTACATCATGATGAACTTTTTGAGATATAAGCATTATGCACCCAACCTGGGAATTTTACTAGAAACAACCACTTGCTTTAATAAAGAGTAGAATCAAAGGATATGCATTAGCATGAAGCAAGAGTTGTGTAGTCTTGGGCCTGATTCCTGTGAGTGGGTCAAAAAACATCAAGCAACATTAATAGCACTGTGATTATGAGAATGGTTATGACAAGCATGCAATAGAAACTTCACAAGTCAAAGAAGCACCATCTTCTTTTTTTCAAACCTGCAAGCTTATCATCAAGAAGATAATTGCATAGATAGTAGGTGGTCAAAGGAGTCAGGAGTCTTTTAATCCAACGTGTAGCACCCCTTGGTGAGGCATCAAAACCTGAAAAAGTCAACAAGTGGGGCACATGCCCTGCAATATATTGCCCCTGTCGGTAGCTCAATGGAACAAGCACCAGATTATGAAGTGTGACCCGTTGCAATGTGACACCTAAAGGGAAAGTGGCTCAAAAATGTGTTCGAAACTGAGGAAGTATGACACATTGCAGAACCTTGTTTGCCTTGAACCATCAAGACTTTTGTAGAGAATCATGAAACATTACCTAGAGAAGTGGATTGAACAATTACATACGTCAACCATTCTTTTCCATTAAACATAAGTGAACATTCACAATCAGCATATAAGAGAGCAAGTAAGTTAGGACTTCCAATAGTAGTAGCTCTCTATATCCATAATAAATTCCAAAGACAAAGAGCCAACAACTTTGACATGTCTTGTGACTCCCGAGGATAGAGTCGCGATGAGCGAAAATGAAGACATTTTATCTGATTCTAGAGGATATCAAAGACTAGACAAAGAACAAACATCAACTTTTTAAATGCCTCTTGATGATATCCCAGAGTTCAGACAGTTATGAAGTCATCAAAGTTGAGCCCTTCGAGATATTTTCAATACTTATAAGTGACATGCAACGACCCCTCAGAGCGTCGGTTTTAGCCAATAACAATTTCCTATTTTTACCCACCCAGCATTCAAATGTATCCTCGCAAATGTAAGTGGTGTGCATTCTTCCCAACCATGGGACAATCTACAACTATCAAGTATGTCTTACATAAACTAGTTCAGTTTTTTGTGTCATAAGGTTTTGTATAGATTGATCATGGCAACATAACAATGGTGAGACGTTATAACTTCTTTCCATGGGCAAGTCATACTACACCCTGTACTACAACAATCAGTTACCCACATGGTATTACGTGGAGGTTGGGCATTAAATAGCATGCAACAAAACTTTTCAATAACCCAAATGGCTACCTTAACAGAGCTTAATGATCAAGAGAGTAGACAGTCCCTTCCGAAGCTCTTCAACATAAAGCACTATTCTCAGAAGCCCAAATTTCAACGAGTCAGAAGATAATGTGTTATTGATTCCCTCACTATGTCCGATTGGCAGGATAGAAAAGTAAAGGTTGCCTTGAAGAAAATGAATGGGAGTTAGGAACAGATTCAGCCATGAATCTACTGAGATCAAGACATGGCTCAAAGTAAACATGAAAAAGATGGGACTCCGAAGAGGGACACACGTGGTTTTAACACTAATATAAGAGTAGAGATCTACCCTATATGACCCTCTAACCTTTGATGAGTCTAGTTTATTTACCTTTGAAATCCTTGTCATAGGATAGCTTTCCTGAGAAATAGCCATGTTCACAGCAAAGCTTCATAGATCATGAGTTTATGATGGTAGTACCCATGTCACCACAGCCTCTTAGACTTGAAAGAGGTACGAATAGCCTTGCAAAAGTACCAATAACATACACATTAAGCAGAGCATTGATATCCCAAGTGTTGATGGGGAGGTGGGGACATGAACCAAGAAAACTGGTTGATTACAATTAAAGTTAAGCCAGCCATTAATACTAGACTTTTCACCATATTGGTACTAGTTGCCCCATTACACGGCCGACATTGCTTTGTACGGCATGAGAAGCATAGTAGAAACATTTCACTTGTTATCATTAAGCTTGAGACATGTGGCAAACAAGCATACAAGATTTAAAATCAAAACAAGCTTTGGCATAGGGTGATGAAAACAAAAAATTTACAGTTGTTGATATCTCGTGCCTGATTGTTGGCATTACAGTTGGTCCTACTCACAAAAAGGGTGACAACTATTGATGAATTTTCCCAAAAGCATTGTAACAATACCAAGTTTGCTTTTGCAAGTTTCTGCCCTTCTGGTGGCAAAGATATATACTACTCATAGAGCAAGGTTCTCCCTTGAGCTAAAGGAGGCTGGTCTAAGACGAGATTCGAGAAGCCACACAAGTAATACATACAGTGGGTATCATAAGCTGAAACATATGTGGCTAGATTGCACACAGAGACTAGAATGCCTAATCCTGGTTCCAACACCACCTATTGCACACCAAAATCCACAAAGTCCAGAAGACATTATCTCAGTTCAAGCAATGCTGTATATATATATTTTTTTCTGATACAATCGTTCGAACATTTTTCACCAAGGTTAATGACCCTATCAACTCCAAAACATTCAAAATAATTTGAAGCTTGATAACATAATCTCATAGGAATTAAACTTGAAGAGCTGTATCATTAAAAGCATGAAGCATAGGTTCCACACCGAAGTCGATACTTGTTTATCAAACAAAAAAATATTTCATACTGATAACAATCATGACTGGCAAGTCTGAAAGAGCAAACATAACATGCGTGGAGGTTGGTAGCAAATACAACACCCCCGGTAGCAAAGGGAAAGTGTGAACATGATTTCATGAATCCTACACAGATTCAAAACCCGCAGCAAGAGGGCATATTGCCCATCAAGACTTCGAGCAGCACATCCTTGATAAATAACGTGAATGAGAAGTCATACGAGCAAGGTGGGTGGTAAAGGGAAAACCTGGTTCGATGCTACACGTAGAACAGAGTGGAACCAATGAATACACAGATCACAACCAAATCCACAGATACTTGAAGGGACAGTGAGCAGATATGACTCTCAAAATTCTCCTTTCGCTACAGTCACTAGGGGAGCCCAACATTTTCCAACCCCGACAGTAAAGAAACCTGCCCGATGCAATAGTTCTTCACCTCGAGAGCTGGGAAGGGTCTTCGCACAGAGTAATAACCAAGAAGCAAAAGCCTTGAAATATGCCAATAGGTGGGCAAAAGCAAGTAAGCTTGGCTCACACAGCATCATTTCAGATTATCGACTTCAATAGGTCATCACACGAGGAGCACAGAGCCCAACTCGAACAAGACCTCCGTATGCCCGCACCACGAGTCCGAGGGGAAGTGCGATGGGGGCAAAGGGATGCTCCCACCATGGAATCCTTTCAGGCAAAACAGTTTTGAAAGAGAGGCCTACGAGCAGGGAGAACACGGTGAAGCTCCGCCCTTGACAACACTCAGGAAGGGGAGCTCGATGGAGCTCAACCCCAGGCGACGAATGTGAAGAGGCGAGCCAAATGGGCATGACCCCGCCAATATTCCTTAGAGAGAGCTTGGGAGGGATGGAGAGAACCTCCCCCCACCTACCCATGCGTGTGAAATAACTACTAAGGAAAGGGAATATGAAAATAACTCCCCCCCACGATACCGTTTGGTAAATAGTGCGAGCGACAGTGCTCCTCTCTACCCAATTTCAAAAATACATGCGTGTGTATTTAAAAACATTAGAGTTCATCTGCACGGAGTGAAGACGTTTAAAACAACCATGTAGAATTTTTTTATTTTTTTATTTTTAGTTTTTTTCAATTTTTTTGGTCTTTCCTTGAAAAGAGGGAGGGCTCAGATAGACGTCTACCCTCCCCCCACCCAAGATAGGCATCCGCATTAAGAGATGACAGAGATGGGAGAAAGCCAAGTGAATGAGTGTCTCACGAAGTATGGACACGCAAACTTGGAGAAACCAACGGCTAAAGGCCGACGTCCCCGGCAACGGTGCCAAAATTGTTGAGAAAAGGGGAACAACAAACCCTAACCGCCTCACATGGAGGTGAGAGGTTTCTCCAAGTTGGGGCAAAGAATGAGAGGAGAGGTTCACCCACGCTCATGGAGCAATGGCAACAATGGCCAACATCACAAGGAGCAAGGGGAACATCCTCCCAACCATGCACACACACATGCAAATCCATACACCAAGATCATCGCCTTGCACACAAGGAAACAAGAGAGTAGCAAATGACACCTTCTTCCATTACCAAAATGGAGGCCAAAGCCATGGCCAAGGGACCTCCCCTTTTACAAGAAGTGAGCCTCTACTTATAGGCTTTACATAATTCCCCATGTGCTCATTTGGAAAAGTCAAAAAGGTGATTCTCTATCTAACTGCCAATCTTCTAGGATATTCTAAAGATCAAATTTGTAACTACCCAATCTCCAAGAAGGGCATGCGTGGGTTTTCTACGTGGGGAATCTTTCTAGATGGGTCATAAAGGTGAGAGACACTATCCTATAGTATGAAGAAATATTAAAAAAGGGATTTAGGAGAGTGTTCATATGGACATCTCCTAATTTACAAAAAGAAGGTATTTTCATGAGGGCTAAAGGATGCCATAGCATGAGAAAAATTATGGGCAACCCTTAGAGCAACACTTATGGGCAACCCTTAGAGCAACAACATACACATACACATACACATACACATACACATACACATACACATACACATACACATACACATACACATACACATACACATACACATACACATACACATACACATACACATACACATACACATACACATACACATACACATACACATACACATACACATACACATACACATACACATACACATACACATACACATACACATACACATACACATACACATACACATACACATACACATACACATACACATACACATACACATACACATACACATACACATACACATACACATACACATACACATACACATACACATACACATACATATGCATATACATATACATATACATGTACATATACATATACATATACATATACATATACATATACATATACATATACATATACATATACATATACATATACTTATACATATACATATACATATACATATACATATACATATACATATACATATACATATGCATATACATATGCATATTCATATACATATACATATACATGTACATATATGTATCCATATACATATGCATATACATATAAATATGCATATTCATATGTATATGCATATACATACACATATGTATATGCATATACATATACATATACATATACATATACATATACATATACATATACATATATATATACATATACATATACATATACATATACATATACATATACATATACATATACATATACATATACATATACATATACATATACATATACATATACATATACATATACATATACATGTACATATACATATACATATACATATACATATACATGTACATATACATATACATATACATATACATATTCATATACATATACATATGTATATGCATATACATACACATATACATATAGATATGCATAAACATATACATACACATATACATATACATATACATATACATATGTATATGCATATACATACACATATACATATACATATACATATACATATACATATACATATACATATACATATACATATACATATACATATACATATACATATACGTATACGTATATGTATATGTTTACGTATACGTATACGTATAGGTATACGTATACGTATACGTATATGTATACGTATACGTATAGGTATACGTATACGTATACGTATAGGTATACGTATACGTATATGTATAGGTATACGTATACGTATACGTATACGTATACGTCTAGGTATACGTATACGTATACGTATAGGTATACGTATAGGTATACGTATAGGTATACGTATAGGTATACGTATATGTATACGTATACGTATACATCTACGTATAGGTATGTACGTATACATGTACGTCTACATATAGGTATACGTATACGTGTACGTATACGTATGTACTTATATGTGTACGTCTACGTATAGGTATACGTATACGTGTACGTTTACGTATTGGTATACGTATACGTGTATGTGTACGTATGTACGTATACGTGCACGTGTACGTATGTATGTATACGTGCACATGTACGTAAGTACGTATACATGCACGTGTACATATGTACGTGTACGTGTACATGTACGTGTACGTGTACATGTACATATGTATGTGTACGTATGTACGTGTACGTGTACGTGTACGTGTACGTGTACGTGTACGTGTACGTGTACGTGTACGTGTACGTGTGTACGTGTACGTGTTTGTGTACGTATGTACGTGTACGTGTACGTATGTACGTGCACGTGTACGTATGTACGTGCACGTGTACGTATGTACGTGTACGTGTACGTATGTACGTATGTGTGTGTGTGTGTACGTGTGTACATATGTGTGTGCGTGTGCGTGAACATGTGTACGTATGCGTGTGCCTGTACGTGTGTACGTATGTGTGTGCGTGTATGTGTGTACGTATGCGTGTGCGTGTACGTGTGTACGTATGCGTGTGTGTGTACATGTGTATGTATGTACGTGTGAACGTGTACGTCTACGTATGTACGTGTGTACGTGTACGTGTGCATATGTACATGTGTACGTGCGTGTGTACGTATGTACGTGTGTACGTGTGTACGTGTACGTATGTACGTGTGTACGTGTGTACGTGTGTACGTGTGTACGTGTGTACGTGTGTACGTGTGTACGTGTACGTATGTACGTGTGTACGTGTACATGTACGTATGTACGTGTGTACATTTACGTGTGTACGTGTACGTGTACGTATGTACGTGTGTATGTGTACATATGTACGTGTGTACATGTGTACGTGTACGTATGTACGTGTGTACGTGTACATGTACGTGTGTACGTGTACATGTACGTATGTACGTGTGTACGTGTGCGTATGTACGTGTGTACGTGTACGTGTACGTGTGTACGTGTGTACGTGTACGTGTATGTGTGTATGTGTATGTGTGTATGTGTACGTGTACGTGTACGTGTACGTGTGTACGTGTGTACGTGTACGTGTACGTGTGTACGTGTACGT
Organism: Ceratopteris richardii; assembly: GCA_020310875.1. NCBI lineage: Eukaryota > Viridiplantae > Streptophyta > Polypodiopsida > Polypodiales > Pteridaceae > Ceratopteris > Ceratopteris richardii. The sequence goes on along the minus strand of CM035430.1, from coordinate 80,030,122 downwards.
GTACGTGTACGTGTACGCGTGCGTGTACGTGTACGCGTGCGTGTACGTGTACGTGTGTATGTGTACGTGTACGTGTGTACGTGTACGTGTGTACGTGTACGTGTGTACGTGTACGTGTGTACGTGTACGTGTGTACGTGTACGTGTGTACGTGTACGTGTGTACGTGTACGTGTACGTGTGTACGTGTATGTGTACGTGTACGTGTGCATGTGTGTACGTGTACGTGTATGTGTGTACGTGTGTACGTGTACGTGTACGTGTGTACCTGTACGTGTGTACGTGTACATGTACATGTGTACGTGTACGTGTACGTGTGTACGTGTACGTGTACGTGTGTACGTGTGTACGTGTGTACGTGTGTACGTGTGTACGTGTGTACGTGTGTACGTGTGTACGTGTGTACGTGTGTACGTGTGTACGTGTGTACGTGTGTACGTGTGTACGTGTGTACGTGTGTATGTGTGTATGTGTACGTGTACGTGTGTACGTGTATACGTGTATACGTGTACGTGTACGTGTGTAGGTGTGTACATGTACGTGTGTACGTGTGTACGTGTGTACGTCTGTACGTCTGTACGTGTGTACGTGTGTATGTGTGTACGTGTGTACGTGTGTACGTGTACGTGTACGTGTACGTGTGTACGTGTACGTGTACGTGTGTACATGTGTACATGTACGTGTACGTGTGTACGTGTGTACATGTGTACGTGTATGTGTACGTGTGTACGTGTACGTGTACGTGTGTACGTGTACATGTGTACGTGTACGTGTGTACATGTGTACGTGTGTACATGTGTACGTGTGTACATGTGTACGTGTGTACGTGTACGTGTACGTGTGTACATGTGTACGTGTACGTGTGTACGTGTACGTGTACGTGTACGTGTACGTGTACGTGTACGTGTACGTGTACGTGTACGTGTACGTGTACGTGTACGTGTACGTGTACGTGTACGTGTACGTGTACGTGTACGTGTACGTGTACGTGTACGTGTACGTGTACGTGTACCTGTACGTGTACGTGTACGTGTACGTGTACGTGTACGTGTACGTGTACGTGTACGTGTACGTGTACGTGTACGTGTACGTGTACGTGTACCTGTACGTGTACGTGTACGTGTACCTGTACGTGTACGTGTACGTGTACGTGTACGTGTACGTGTACGTGTACGTGTACGTGTACGTGTACGTGTACGTGTACGTGTACGTGTACGTGTACGTGTACGTGTACGTGTACGTGTACGTGTACGTGTACGTATACATGTACGTGTACGTGTACGTGTACGTGTATGTATACCTATACGTGTACGTGTACGTATACGTATACGTGTACGTGTACATACACATATCCGTATACGTATACATACACGTATACGTATATGTATACATATACATATACGTATACATATACATATACATATGCATATACATATACATATACATATACTAATTCATATACATATACATATATATATATATATATATATATATATATATATATATATATATATATATATATATATATATATATATATATATATATATATATATATATATATATATATATATATATATATATACATATACTAATTACTAATACATATACATATACATATACATATACATACACATATGCATATACATATACATATACATATACATATACATATACATATACATATACATACACATATGCATATACATATGCATATACATATACATATACATATACATATACATATGCATATACATATACATATGCATATACATATAGATATACATATACATATACATATACATATACATATACATATACATATACATATGCATATGCGTATGCATATACATATACATATGCATATACATATACATATGCATATACATATACATATACATATACATATACATATACATATACATATACATATACATATACATATACATATACATATACATATACATATACATATACATATACATATACATATGCATATACATATGCATATACATATACATATACATATACATATACGTATACATTGTTAAAAGTCAAGCTTCAAGCTACAAATTCGTGGGGAATCTTTTATGGACATGTGGAGCAATCAAAGGAAGCCAAAAGCCACGGGATTCCATCAAGAAAAGTCACTCAACCACTCCCCAAGTCATCTCAACTAATTCCTCCAAGTTAGGAGGCTGATTTGGAAAGGTAGTTCCTAGATTTTAGGGGCACACTTCTCACTATAAAAGGAGCATGTATCCCGACTTCTTTTGGGCCATCTTCTTGGAGTTTTAGCTCATGTAAAGTGAGCACTAAGTGCTGGAGTTGTGATAAGCAAGCCCCTTGCTTAAGCTAGCCCCTTGCTTGCTTGTTTGTTTTCTTTTAGTAGGCATATCTATGTGTGTGCGCAGGCAGTGTTGCAACTCTCTACCCGTGAGTTGTTAACATTGGTTCTCCCTCATATTGTATCCATTTGATGTAATTCTTGTCTCATTGGATAGCTATTAGAGTCTAGTTTATGCTCACAAATTCTCTGGATCATTCTCTGAGTAATCTGGGAGCAACATTCATTTTAGTGAAGTTGTTTGATTGATATCTCTCTTAGTGTGTAGGCTCTGTTTGAAATATTTTGCTCTCTGTTGTAAGGGCTGGTTCTCCTTCTCTATGTATATATTTGCTATGATTTTGGTTTCATTGGGTAGCTATTAGAGTCCTCTAAAGTTGACCAAAGTTTGATATTCATTCTCTGTATAATCTCTGAGAAAAGCTTGCTGGAGTGAAGTGAGGTATCTGCTTGATTGGCAGTTGTGAGCATTCAACTAGCTCATGTTGTAGACATTGTTTCTCCTTGTGTAGGCATCCATTTGAAGTGAAATTTGGTTTGTTGGAAAGCTCTTGGTGTCTACTACAGGTCTACAAAAGCTCACCGGAGTTCTCTGCATATGCTCTGAGTAAGAGCATTTTTGGTGTGCAGAGGTCAAAGAAGGATACCTGTGTAGGTCATTCACGCTTCGTCGTTGCTTAGGGGTTGAGATACTTCCCCCATCAGTGGTATCAGAGCATTTGGGCATCTTGGAGGCATCACATACAAGCACGAAGACCTCTTGGAGTTGGTGGTTGAAGATTTGCATCAACAAAAGCTTCTTGGAGGTAGCTCACATCAAGGGGGAGCTATTCTACTCAAAGTTTCAAAGAGCACAAAGTGTCCATCTAATGAAAGCTTTGGATTGAGGTAACCTTAGAGCCTCATTTTCATTTTACACACATTGGAGCATTATCCAAGGGCTAGGTCAAGTATCAAAGACTATATATGGGAGACTTCAACACTCAAATTGAAAAGCTAGACAAAGGGAACTATCAACCATGGAGATTTAGGGTCTCCAACTATCTTATGGGCAAGGGCCTTTGGGGGTTGATTAGTGGAAGTGAACCAAGACCTAGGTTGGATGAGAATCCAACCAATGATCAGAGAAGGGCCTTTAGGGAATGGAATGAAAGAGACAAGAGGGTTATGTTTATCCTTTCCCAACACATTAGCAATAGCATGATCGGCCATATCCAAGACTTGGATTCAAGCATGAAGGTATGGGAGACACTTGAAAGGCTTTATTCAAAAAGCACCAAAGCAAGGAAGATCCAACTCAAGAATGAGCTCAACAACCTTAGGAAGAGCTCAGGGAGTAGCATAAATGACTACATACTTAAGGTCAAGGAATTATCAGATGCATTGGGATCCATTGGAAGCCACATAGACGATGACGATCTTGTGGCTTATACTCTCAATGGTTTGAGAGATGATGAGAAGTGGAAACCCTTTACCACTTCAGTATATGTAAGGGATAATCTTCCCGATTTTGAGCAATTGGTTGCTCTCATGGTCACCGAAGAAATGAACATAGGTGGAAGTTCAACTAAAAGCAAGGATGCACAAGTTTTCTATGCAGGTAATCAAAGGGGCAAAGGAAGACGAGGACAAGGAAGGGGCAAAGGAAGGTTTGGAGGAAGGCAAGGCCACTCAAGCAATCAAGGACATGACCAAGGCACCTCATCACAAAGAGGGAGAGGAAGAACAAGAGGAGGACGACATCAACAAAACAGGAATCAAGATGGTGAAGGATGTTACATATGTGGCAAGTTTGGCCACTATGCTAGAGATTGCTATCAAGGAGGAAACCAAAGGAGCTATAATCAAGGTTCTTCATACAAAGGCCAAGGTAATTATGCTTCTACAAGTTCAGAAAATGACAATCTCTTGATGATGCACATGAATGGGAATTCAAGCAAAGTAGATAACACTTGGTATATTGATAGTGGATGTAGCAACCATATGAGTTGCAATGCTTCTTGGTTTACTAATCTACATGTTCCCAAAGGTAAAGGACATGTAGAAACAGGTGATGATACAGCCCATGAGATCTCCCATGTTGGAGATGTAGCTTTGGATGACAAGGAGGAAGGAAGATGTCTCAAGGATGTCTTGCATGTACCTACTATCACAAAGAACTTGGTGTCCGTTGGGCAAATGGTTGAAAGAGGCTATCAAGTAAAGTTCAACAAAGGTGGATGCTTTGTGGAGAACCCTAAGCAAGGTTACAAGTTCATAGCAAGAGGAAAGAAGCAAGGGAGACTCTTCACTTTGGAGGTAAATTCTCATTCCACTCAACATGTCTACTTCACATATGGAAACAAGAGGATTTCGGAGTTGGACTTGTGGCACAAGAGGATAGGTCACATCAACATACAAAGAATGAAGGAAATGCAATTCTGATTTTTTAATGGATCAAGGCATCAAGAGGCAAGTAACATGCAGGTACACCCCCCAACAAAATGGAGTAGCAGAGAGAAAAAATAGATACATTGCCGAGATCGCTAGAGCAATGCTTAATGAGATGAATGTACCTAACATGTTTTGGAGTGATGCAGCAAATACCGCCGTGTATCTTATGAATAGGGCTCCTACCTCAGGGATCCATGGCTTGACACCATATCAAGCCTATTATGGTAAGAAACCTGATCTTTCCCACTTGAAGATATTTGGATGTACTTGTTAAGTACATGTGCCAAGTGAATTGAGGCACAAGCTACAACCAAAGGCAGAAAAGTGTGTGTTTCTAGGATATTCAAATGATCATAAAGGTTACAGGTGCTTCAACCCAAACACAAAGGACTTGAGGATATCAAGGGATGTAGCATTTGATGAGCTACTCCCTTGGTATAAGAAGTATGATTGTATGCAGGACTATGAAGAAGAAAAGCATGGACATGATGAAGAACAAATCGACCTAGAGCTAAGCGGCCCAAGGTGTTCCATCAATGAAGATAGTTCAAGCATGAACTCACCATGGAGGGGGAGATCTTCATCAAGCTATGAAGCACAATCAATCAACAAAGGCAAAGCAACATTGGTGGAGTTGGATGAAGAAGGTAATGAAGTTGAAGATGATGAAGGACACATGATGGAGAAAGAAGCCATGTCAAAGAAAGAGATCAAGTTCCCAAGGCAAAGGAGGTTTATTCCTCCAAAAGGTGAAGAAAGGAAGTCTTCTAGAGTTAAGTATCCAACTCAAAGGTTTACTTATGATTCATACATGGCAACTCATTATGCATATATGAACAAAGTAGTAGAAGATCATGAGCCCGATTGCTATGAAGATGCAAGCAGGTACACCGAATGGAAAGAGGCAATGCAAGAAGAGATCGACGCACTTGAGGAGAATCAAACATGGACTCTAGTGCCCAAGAAGGATAACATGAAGGTAATAGGTAATAAGTGGGTGTATAAAGTAAAGAGGAATTCAGATGGATCTATTTCTAGGTTCAAAGCAAGATTGGTGGCCAAGGGTTTTGCACAAACATATGGAGTGGACTTTGAAGAGACATTCAGCCCCGTGGCAAAGATGAGCACCATTAGGACACTCATTGCAATGGCTGCTAGCAAAGGATGGAAGCTTTTCCAATTGGATATCAAGAATGCCTTTCTCAATGAAGACTTGGAAGAAGAGGTATACATGGAGCAACCACTAGGTTTTGTTCATAAAGAGTTTCCACATCATGTTTGTAGGTTGAAGAAGGCACTTTATGGCCTAAAGCAAGCTCCAAGGGCTTGGAACCAAAGATTGGTGGACTATTTGATCAAATGTGGTTACAATCAATGCAAGGCGGATCCATCTCTCTTCATCAAACAAAGAGGAGAACTTGTAGTCTACATGTGCGTGTATGTAGATGATCTTATCATTACAGGTAATGATACAAAGGGCATTGAGGAGATCAAGGCAAAGCTTGGAAACGAGTTTAGGATCTCTGATCTTGGAGATCTTAGGTATTTTCTTGGCATTGAAGTTGTATACAAAGAAGAAGGTATTATGCTCATACAAAGGAAGTATATTCTAGACCTACTTGAGAGGTTTGGGATGCTACATTGCAAGCCTATTTCAAATCCCATGGAAGTTAATGTAAAGCTAAGCTCCATTGATGGAGAGCCATTAGAGGATGTAACTTTGTATCGATCTATTGTAGGATCTTTCAATTATGCCACAATAACTAGGCCCAACATAGCATATGGAGTTGGAGTGTTATCACAATTTATGCATAGTCCAAGGACTACACACTTGCAAGCTGCAAGAAGAATGTTACGATATCTCAAGGCCACTATAAATGAAGGATTGTTCTATTCATTTGATGATGATATGCAGGTCAAAGCTTATTCTGATGCCGATTGGGCCAGTTCGAAGGAGGATAAAAGAAGTACAAGTGGTTACCTAGTCATGCTAGGTAGCAAGATCATCTCATGGATTTCAAAGAAGCAACCCACGGTGGCATTATCTTCCACCGAGGCTGAGTATAGAGCTTTGGCTCAAGTCACATGTGAGCTAATGTGGATTAAGAAGTTATTTATGGAGCTTAATTTGCAAGTTGACACATGTCCAATTTTTTGTGACAATATGAGTAGCATTCATCTAGCATCGAATCCTGTCTATCATGCTAGAACCAAGCATATTGAAGTGCACTATCACTTCATAAGGGAAAAGGTGATATCGAAGGAAGTTTCAGTACATCATATTGGTACCAAGGACCAAGTTGCCGACATGTTTACAAAGGCTTTGGATGGGATGAAGATTTCAAAATTCAAGCAATGCATCAACATGAAGGAGCTTGGATGAGGACGAAGAATTGAAGCTTGAGGGGGAGTGTTAAAAGTCAAGCTTCAAGCTACAAATTCATGGGGAATCTTTTATGGACATGTGGAGCAATCAAAGGAAGCCAAAAGCCACGAGATTCCATCAAGAAAAGTCACTCAACCACTCCCCAAGTCATCTCAACTAATTCCTCCAAGTTAGGAGGCTGATTTGGAAAGGTAGTTCCTAGATTTTAGGGGCACACTTCTCACTATAAAAGGAGCATGTATCCCGACTTCTTTTGGGCCATCTTCTTGGAGTTTTAGCTCATGTAAAGTGAGCACTAAGTGCTGGAGTTGTGATAAGCAAGCCCCTTGCTTAAGCTAGCCCCTTGCTTGCTTGTTTGTTTTCTTTTAGTAGGCATATCTATGTGTGTGCGCAGGCAGTGTGGCAACTCTCTACCCCTGAGTTGTTAGCATTGGTTCTCCCTCATATTGTATCCATTTGATGTAATTCTTGTCTCATTGGATAGCTATTAGAGTCTATTTTATGCTCACAAATTCTCTGGATCATTCTTTAAGTAATCTGGTGGCAACATTCATTTTAGTGAAGTTGTGTGATTGATATCTCTCTTAGTGTGTAGGCTCTGTTTGAAATATTTTGCTCTCAGTTGTAAGGGCTGGTTCTCCTTCTCTATGTATCCATTTGCTATGATTTTGGTGTCATTGGGTAGCTATTAGAGTCCTCTAAAGTTGACCAAAGTTTGATATTCATTCTCTGTATAATCTCTGAGAAAAGCTTGCTGGAGTGAAGTGAGATATCTGCTTGATTGGCAGTTGTGAGCATTCAACTAGCTCATGTTGTAGACATTGTTTCTCCTTGTGTAGGCATCCATTTGAAGTGAAATTTGGTTTGTTGGAAAGCTCTTGGTGTCTACTACAGGTCTACAAAAGCTCACTAGAGTTCTCTGCATATGCTTTGAGTAAGAGCATTTTTGGTGTGCAGAGGTCAAAGAAGGATACCTGTGGAGGTCATTCACGCTTCGTCGTTGCTTAGGGGTTGAGATACTTCCCCCATCATACATATGCATATACATATACATATACGTATACGTATACCTATACGTATACATATGCATATGCATATACATATACATATACATATACATATACATATACATATACATATACATATACATATACATATAGATATGCATATACATATGCATATACATATACATATACATATGCATATATATACATACATATACATATACATATACATATACATATACATATACATATACATATACATATACATATACATATACATATACATATACATATACATATACATATACATATACATATACATATACAAATACATATACATATACATATACATATACATATACATATACATATACATATACATATAGGAATAAATATATATATACATATACATATACACATACGTATACATATACGTATACATATACGTATACATATACATATACATATACGTATACATATACATATACATATACATATACATATACATATACATATACATATACAAATACATATACATATACGTATACATATACATATACATATACATATACAAATACATATACATATACGTATACATATACATATACATATACATATACATATATCTATACATATAGGTATAAATATACATATACATATACATTTACGTATACATATACATATACATATACGTATACATATACATATACATATACGTATACATATACATATACATATATGTATACATATACATATAAATATACGTATACATATACATATACGTATACATATACATATACATATACGTATACATATACATATACATATACGTATACATATACATATACATATACGTATACATATACATATACACATACATATACGTATACATATACATATACATATACGTATACATATACATATACAAATACGTATACATGTACATATACATATACGTATACATATACATATACATATATGTATACGTATACATATACATATACATATACATATACATATACATATACATATACATATACATATACATATACATATACATATACGCATACATATACATATACATATACGTATACATATACATATACATATACGTATACATATACATATACATATACGCATACATATACATTTACATATACGTATACATATACATATACATATACGTATACATATACATATACATATACATATACACTTAGTCACTTAAATTGGCATAAAAGACAATTGAATTCATTTTTGTAAGGGGATTTATTTTTGGAGATTAACGAGATCTAGAAAGCTCTTTTCAAATTCCATTCTTGTCCTCTTGTTGTTTTGGTAATTTCAAGTGATTTTTGTGAGTATTTTTCATAAATTTATGCTAGAGATTAATGCTTTAATTTTTGTGTAATACTTTTACTAGTCTTTATTCATTTTAAATGCTTGTGAAATTAGAGTATAATTAGTTGTCTCGGGACTGTGTGAAATGGTAGAAATCGTGATTTTCTCATCAAGGGGTTACAATTATAGAGAACTTGAAATTAATGTTACATATCTTTTCTTTATGAAAATGAACACAATTTAGGCATTGAAATCATTGAAAAAGCTCATTTCTATCCCTATTTATGCAAAAAAATAGAAACACATTTGAGTAATTTATTTAGAGAAGTAGATTGATGAATGTACTGATGTTTGTTTTGTTAGTCTTGGTGTCCATTAATAAAGAAGGGTCTAGGGTCTTAATATTCTTTCGAGATTGACAATGTGGTATGTGAGCTTGTTATTACTTTATGCTATGATGATTGGAGAGGAAAAATCCAAAGTAAGCAGATATTTTTGGTGTCATTGCCATGGAATATTGCAAGTAAAGTGGATTTTCCAATAGCTTATGCAAGTGGACAATTAAATTAGGCTAAGAAAAACTACACCACTACTAAAAGAGAGGGTTTACGTATGGTGTATGCTAGAAAAAAAACAAGACATTATCTATTGGGAAACAAGTTTAAACAACCACCACCAAGCTTTACTTTATCTGATAAACAAACCTTGTCTCGCTGGAAGAATAGCAAGATGATTTTTGCTTTTAATGGAGTTTGACTTTTGAAGTAATTATCAGACAAGCAAGACTCATATTAGTGCATAACATTTATCTAGAATATTATAAGGAGAGAAACCAAAAGAAATTGATGATGATCTTCTAGATGCTTATCCAGAGCATACCTCAGTGGACAAAATCTTTAGTTTCAATATTATCTTTTGGACCAAAATTTAGGAATAATATTTCCAAACATATAATCTTGTAATGTAAAAACTTTTATTCTACTCTTAGGACATCTCTATAATTTAAATTCAATAGGAATGTTGGAATATTGTGTGCCAGAGGATGAACAACGTAATTATTTAGAGAAAGCACATCTATGGAATGCATTTTCTAAGTATCTATGCATACAAAAGGAGACAAAAATCTTACTATGACTTGCATATAAAAAACAAGGATCTTCAAGAAGGGGATTTAGTCTTGGCATATATTTTTTAAGAACATAGCAAGAAACTAGAAAAATGAGGATGTGGACCTTGTATTCTTCATAAAATTAGTTCTAGTGGTGTATTAAAAATTGCAATGCTAGATGGAGAAATCATGCCAAATTATATAAGTGGATGTCAAATCAAGAGATACATAGAACCATTAATAGTATACATGTGGAGAAGATTACACAAATCACAAAAGAGAAAAGAAGAAGTAAAGCTAAGACAAAAAGCTCAAGAAGAGGCAAAAGAGAGAATTAAAAGAAGGAAAGAATTGAAGCAAATAAAACAAGTAATGACTTTTGAGGTTGTGAGAAAGGTTAAAAAATCATTTACCAATGGTAGAAATGCAATATAGAGGAAGATAAATTAGAGTCTTGTTGGACACTGGAGCACAAGTAAACCTAATCAATTCAAAATTACAACATTAGACAAACGTGAAGAGGAGTAACTATGACACATTAATTAAAGTTGTTAATGGTAGGAGTCTTTGTTCTTTATCAACTATTCAAATTGAATTGAAAATAGGAGATGAGAAAAATTTGGTAGAGTGTAAAGAATGGTTTGAAGAGTTCATGATTGGAAGTTTATATTTAGGTCAATGGTGGATGAAAAAAAATCAAGTTTCTTTGGATTCTGAAAATAAACAATTCAAACTAAATATGAAAGGAAAATCTATGATATTTCTTTTTTGTAATTCATATTGTGTAGGAACTTGATCCAGACATTCGAGAAGCAGAAATGGAGATTTTAAAATTTTGTATTGAAGGAAACAAAAAAGAACCATACTTGAAAAATTTGACCAAAATCAACACAAAGTACAACATAATCATTGGAGAAGTGATAGACATGAAACAAAAAAAATAAAAAGATATTATTTCATAGAAAATATGAAGAAGAAAAGGAAGAAGAAGAGGAAGAAGAAGAAAAAATAGAAGATGGGGAATCAGGGATATAAATTGAAATAAAAGAGAGAAGTAAATTAAGGATTGAAATTTTAAATGATGTGAATACGTACATATGAGTGTATGTGTGTTCGTAAAAGAAAATTTATCTAATAAAAAATACAAGTCAAAATATTTGCTTTGTTATGTCAATGCGCAGACCTAATAAAATCTCAAGCAAAAAAAAATAGAAGAACAAAGACGATTAACAAACTATCATCCAAATCTCCTAATTTGGGGAAGCAAAGATGGGAAGAAGATGATGAAGGGACTAGTCAAAGACAACGAACAGATCTAGAGATTGAGGAGATGATGATAGACCCGCCACAGGAAGATATTGAGATAGATAAACAATTGCAAGAAGAAAATAACACTCGACTTATATGGACCTTTCTTCTTCTACCCGTGAGGAGATTTACCCTATCCAAGAGGAAAGGTTTTGAATGAAGCTCTAGATCCCATCCATGTTCAATATAATAAATGAAGGTAAGGTTGTGTTTTCTATTTTTTTGTTCACTTCAAAGATATTTCAAATTCAACGGAGTAAGACATCGAGTTACAAGCTTGGAAGTTGACATTTTGCTATTGTAAATGAATAAAGATGAGCGAAGCCTTCTAACCTTGTGAAATCTCAGTGTGTGTGTATATATGTGTGTTATGTGATTGTGTTTCTATTCAGTTTAGAATTTTGGAAAGGATTCTCGAAAGGAACTTAAATGATGTAAATAAGTTGTATATAAGGATGTGAAGTACTTGATGAACTTCATTGAGTTTTTTCAACTTGATATCTCAACACTCTCCCTCAAGCTCAACGTCATGTCTTGTAATCCAAGCATCCTTCGAAACTTCTTCATCTTCTTTGCTATAAGTGCTTTAGTGAAAATATTAGCAACTTGCTCATCTATCCTCACATAAGATCAATATTAGTTGCTAACACATTTTCCTTGATGAAATGATAATGTACCTCGATTTACTCTAGCATGAAAAATAGGATTCCGTGGTAACTATATGCTACTAGGATTATCACAATAAATGATGATAGGCTTTTGCATTTCCACACCTAAATCTACAAGTAGCATCTCTAGCCATGATCCTTCATGTGTTGCCATTTTAGCACCTCTATAGTCAACCTCTGTACCCGACAAAGCCATAGTGGTTGCTTCTTATTGCTCCATGTAATAGTTGCACTCCCAAGTGAGAATGGAAAGCCACTAGTAGATCTTCTATCTAGAATACTACTAGCCCAATCTGCATCACTATATCCATGAATCTGCGATTCTTCACCAACTTCTAATGTAAGAAAATAACCAAGAATAATGATGCAACAGAATATGATCAATAGGTAGAGGAATGAGAAGGAGAACACACAAAAATATACATAGAAAGAGAGATAGAGAACTCAGATTCTCAAATTGCCTACAATAATGTATATACAACAATGATACTATCCACCCATACGCCCCCACTATGGACAAACTCTAGAAGAAGGGCTTTATAGTGCACACAATTGTGATTTCACCATAGTAACCAGGGTGCCTAATCCTATGATTTAGGCATGATCATCGGGGTCGCCTAATGCTATGATCTAGGTGTAACCATCAAGATCATTTGTAATTCGGATAGACTCTAGACGAAGAGCTTTATAGTGCAAACAATCATGATTTCACCACAGTAACCAGGGTGCCTAATCCTATGATTTAGGCATGATCGTTGGGGTCATCTGATGCTATGATCTAGGTGTAACCATCAAGATCATCAGTGATTCGGGACATACCACTATCGAATAGGGTAAACCACTTGACTCAACCAATGGACTAGTCGACTACTGGACCACCGGAATGGTCGTGTATCGGATTGTTTGGTCACCATAATTCTGGACTGGTTGACTACCGAACTGTCATACCTCCAGAATTTCAATGTGATTGAAGTATATGCCCTACCAAGCCTATTGATTAGACTCACATAGATTATCTAGTACCTTTGTTGGTCTCATGCAGACCTCATTACAAATGTCCAGACTCTCATAATGGCTTCTTGTCATTAGAGTACCATGGATCATTTGTGGTCGCATGCGGGTGGAGTATTGAGTATATCTAACACCCTCCCCTCAATGTCCACCTCTGGTGAACTACCTTCTTGGTCCAATGCCAAGCTTCGGAAGATGTTGATAGAGTTGCTCTCTCTCGAGTGACTTGGTGAAAATGTCAGCTTCATTTTCTTTTGTTCCACAATATCTCATCTCCACAACTCCGTCCTCGATTAATACTGACACATAGTGATACTCAATTTCTATGTGCTTAGTATGTGCATGACAAACAGGATTCTTGGAGATGGCTATGCAGCTCTAGTTGTCGCATTTCAACCTTGTCGCCTCTTGTCCTTGAATTCCTATATGCCATATGATCCTTCTCAACCATATTGTTGCCATGCAGCAACACAGGCTACTTTGTACTCAACTTTAGTAGAAGATAGCACTAGGGTCAGTTGCTTCTTACTAATCCAAGAAAGAATCCCTGAACCTAAAGAAAAGCAATATCCAAAAATTGATTTTTTGAAGTCAATATCTCTTGCCTAGTCTGAGTCAAAGTATCCACTCAGAGATGATCCTTCACCATTAAGAATACCATACTCAATGGTTCCTTGGATGTACTTGAGTATCCATGTGCATGCCTTCCAATGAGTTAGGCATGGTTTATGAGAGAACTTGCTTACTACACCAACAACATAAGAGATATTTGGTCTGCTATTACACAAGTAGATGAGACTTCCAAGCAATCTCCTGTATCTTCCAATATCCACCGGAGGTGAAGTACCTCCAATAGATATTTTTGTGTTAACCTCCATCGGTGTAGAAATTTCCTTGCAATTATACATGTCGAATGCCTTCAACACTTGCCTCCCATACTTTTGTTGTGAAATAAATATCTTCCTTGGTTCCTACCGTACTTCAAGACTTAATCAATAATGCGTTAAGCCCAAATTTTTCATTTCAAATTCTGAATTCATGGCATCTAAGAACAACCTCTTGTAAAATTGAATACCAAAGAACAACCTCTTGTAAAGCTAAATACCAAAGAGAATCTTGCGACCATTGTTAGATACTAATCACAAAGTTTGAGAAATCAATTAGCTAAGATTCCCCTAACACAAGGGAACTTTTAGGTAGCATCCCTCCAAAGTTTGAAGTCAAATACCTCTATACATACACTCAAAATGAGTCGCAGATTAGAGTAGATTCTTTGCTACATTCAGAGGAGGTTGTGGTCAAGTTTTATACTTTGATGAAGCATATATTGTGCCCCTTATCCTCAAGCTTCATGCCCATTCATTCCATGTAAATATGTTCAATACCGATTGATCTTTCAAGTCATTTCTTGGAGTTCTCTTCAACTACTGCTCCATGTCTATGTCTCATTTTTAGTAAAATTTGATCATTCATTTCTATGTATATACTTGGTCTTTTGATGAGATTTAAATTTGTATAGGTATAGTTTTAAGTCTATTTGCATCATGTCAATTTTCATCATCATTGGTTCAATATTCTATGAGCTACATCTATTTGAAGTGACCTATGTATGTAGGCAGATGTTCCCTAAAATTTCAAGATGACACCCCAATGTTCCTAAATTAGATTCTCTCAGTATGGCTCATCAAAATTAATCATTTTTGTTGCTTTAGGTTCATCATATATCTAATTTAAAGTGTGCAAAATATCTTTGGATAACTCTCAGCAGGCTATGAGCTCTGAGTGCAATTCCAAAGAGCACTTCATCCCAAAATAACAAGTTTTCGTCATCTATTTTGAATTAAGTTATCTGTTTTGATGTATCAATTTGAGAATTATCTTCCAAAGTACTAAGGTGGTCTATATGCATCCTTAGTAAGCTCAAGGTGTTTATCTACTGTCCCTAGAGCTATCTTGGTAGCTGTAGAGCAATTTTTTGCAACACCAGGCTCATCTTTTGGAGGTATCCACCATCTCTTCTCACAGTGGTATCAGAGCAAAGTTGAATCAACATGGGATATGGTTTTCCTTCTACCATTGAAAAATTGTATAGAAACAATTACTAAGCCTAGTCTTTGAGGATGGATGTCTATCTTCAAGGAAGAAATCTATTTGGACACATATCTGAAGATGAAGTGATGCCAACAATGAGAAGCAAAGGGCAACCATCACATGAAGAGAAAGACATGCTTACAAGTTGGTGTTCAAAGGATGCACTAGCCAGGTCCTATATTCTAAAATCAATTTTTTATTTTCTCTTACCTCATGTGAAAGGATGCAAGACCTCAAGAGAGACCTAGAATCCACTTGCTTCCTTCTTCTCTTCAAAGACTAGAGCTAGGAAGAGCCAGCTATGGATGGAGTTCACTACCTTGAAGAAAAGTCCCAAGAAAAGTGTGACTTGTTGATATATTTAGGTAGTGATGTGTGTGAACACACTAGGATCACTGGGGCACTTTTTTCCCTCTTTAGGAGGTTTTTTCCCCCGGCTTGTAGATACGCCTATTGCCCTAATGGGCTACTTATCTTTGTACATTCTCTAGTAATACATTAAGTATTGTGCGTTGTGCTCCAAGCTTCTTCTTCTTCCTTGCTCTTCGCGTGCTTCCGCAGACATCTAACTCCAATAATTGGTATCAGAGTAGGTCGCTGCTTCATCTAGGGCATTTTCGACACCTCTCGGGTTGCAATCTCAGAATCTTACAAATTTTGGTGAGCATACTCAACATGTTTTCGAGATCAAAACAGCTTCGCTATGTGGTGCTGAAATCACGATCTGAGCTCGTTTCGGCCTCCAAATGCATATTGTAGTGCTTATGTAGGCTATTTCATCTTTTTGTGCCAAAGATATATACGAGTTTTGGTTTGCCAGTATAAGCATCTTGAAATCTGCTACAAGTCTAGCTGAATTCAACTTTTTAGATATAGTCAATTTTTTGCATCAAGGTATTTTAGTAACCGGCTATGGTTGAAAGCAGTAATGTATTTCGTATGTTGGATGTTGAGGATAAGTTGGATTGTACCAACTACCCGTTGTGGGCTTATATGATGCGACATGTATTGGTTGCAAAAGAACTGTGGAACATTGTGCAGGGTGTCGAAAAATGTCCTATCACACCTGCAACTGTTACAACTGCAGGTATTGAAGCTGATGCAGAAGGTGTCGAAGATGGTGATATTCTACATATTCCTGTTCGTGCTACGGTTTCTACTGCACCTACTGCAGAGTAGATTTGTTGGGATGGCATAGATGCTCAGGCACATGCATTGATAGCTTTGATTCCTCACATTTGCTCTTGCAGAACAGTTAAGGATGCTTGGGATACACTTACCACATTGTATCAAGCTAGGAATGAGGCTCCTCTTGCTTACCTCCAAAAACAGTTGGAGAGTGAGCACATGAATGAAGGTGATTCTATGGACAGTTTCCTAACAAAGATCAAAGAATTCCTTCAGAATAGTTGATTTCTGTTGATGAGGTTATACCTGATAGCTCACTTGTGCGAACCGTCCTTAATGGTCTTCCTAATTCATATCAGGGTTTTGCTTCTACTCTTTGGTTGATGATGAAAGGCAATCCAAATGCCTTGTCATTTGAGGAGTTAGTCTCTGTTCTGTTGCACGAACATCAGTCCACGCAGGACAGGTCCATTATGTGAGTTGCAGATCAAGCTTTCCTAGCTAGTCAGAAGGGCAAAAGAAAATGGAGCTCTTCAACTAGTAAGCAAAAATATGCTAATTCTGCACAATCGAAAAGGGAAGACAGATGAAAAGAAATCAGAAAAGCAGAAATTGTTTTGCAAGTAGTGTAAAGGAAATGATCATATCATAAAGAACTATCCTAAACTGGCTACAAAAGAGGCAAAGAAAAAAGAGGTAGAAATGGTTGTTGCAGAGGCCTCTACTCCAAAAATAGTCTGCTAATCTTGTGCAGGAAGAAGAATGGGTGTTTACTACTCTTTGCACTTTTGACCCATCTTCTCATGAGCAGTGCATGTCTGCAGTAGACTCAGATGTTTAGTACTTTGACAATGGGGCAACCAAACATATTACCTCACAGCGCAATTTTTCTCTTCACTCGAGCCTGTCCCTATAGGAAATACTGTTACATGTGCCAACAACTCCTCTTATCTTGTTATGGGAGCTGGAAAGATCATTTTGACTACTGCTGGTGGTAGTTCTTTCACTTTGTCAGACGCTTTGTGTGTGCTAGGGATAAAGAAAAATCTGTTATCAGTTTCTGCATTAGCCAAGATTGGTTTGGTTGTGAAATTTGTTGATGACAAGTGTACAATTCATGATCTATCAAATGGGAACATGATTATTGCTTCTGGCATTTTATGTCATGGGCTATATAAGCTCATAGACTATGAAAGATCTGTAAATGATTCGGCATATGCAGTACATGATTCTCAAGCTATGTCAGATGCAAAGCTTTGGCATGCACGCTTTGGTCATCTGAATTTTGCTAGTTTGCTATGCCTGCAGAAATCTAAAATGGTGTCCTCTTTGCCCAAACTTGAGTCACCTGGAAAACATGTTTGTGAAGGTTGTATTTTGGGCAAAATGTAGCATTCATCCTTTCCAAAAGATGGTTCAGTTTGAGCTACTCAGAAATTGTAGCTTGTACATAGTGATGTCTATGGTCCTATGCACACACCTTCTTTTGGAAATTATCTTTACTTCGTGACTTTCATCGATGATTTTTCTAGGCATGTAGGGGTATATCCATTGAAGGCAAAGTCCGAAGTGTCCATGTGCTTTAAACAATTTTTGGTTTTGGCTGAAAATCTGTCAACATGTAAAATAGGCACCCTTCATTCTGATCGAGGGGAGGAATATATGTCTTCTAATTTAATGCATTTATAGTTGAACGTGGGATAAAACACCAGTGTACAATGCCGTATACACCTCAACAGAATGGAGTTGCTGAATAAAAGAACAGGTCACTCATGGAGATGGTGAGATGCATGGTCAAGAGTCACGCTTTACCACATAGTTTCTAGCTTGAGGTTATCATGTGTGCAACATATGTACTTAACAGGTGTCCCACTAAAGCGTTATAGTCTATCACTCCATATGAGGCTTGGCATGACCACAAGCCATCTGCTGCTCATCTGCATGTTTTTTGTTGTTTGGCATATGCATTAGTGCCCAAACAACATCGTAGAAAATTGGATAATAAAGCAGTAAAATGTATTTGTGTTGGGTACAGTTCTAAAAGTAAAGGCTATCGTTTGTATCATCCACAGACTAAACATGGAGGTTTTTTTCCCCAGCTTGTAGATACGCCTATTGCCCTAATGGGCTACTTATCTTTGTACATTCTCTAGTAATACATTCAGTATTGTGTGTTGTGCTTCAAGCTTCTTCTTCTTCCTTGTGCTATTCGCGTGCTTCCGTAGACGTCTAACTCCAACATGACTAATTATGTCACCAAAATCAAGGAGATTTCAGATCAGTTGGGAAGCATTGGAGAGGTGATTGAAGAAGAGAAAATGATAAGGCAAATCATCAATGGCATCAAAGATGATGACAAGTGGGAATCATTCACAATTGTCGTGGATATATACATGGACATGCAAGTACCTGACCTCAACACCTTGATGGGCCAACTCTTCACACATGAAGCAAAGATAAACAAGAATGGTGAATCTTCAAGAGGTAATCAATCTTCTACCTTATACTCTGATTGAACTAAAGCTAAGGATAATTCAAAGACTAAGAAGAATGAAGATGAAGGTATCTCTTTCCAAGCCAACTTCACAGGTAGACGAAGGGCTAGAGAAAGAGGCAGAGGAGGAAAGCAAGGCAAAGGGGACATCGCAAACATCTCAACCTTGTAATATATGTGGTTATCCTGATCACACTATTGAAGTGTTACACGATGTCGGAGAAGGAAGCGGGTGAATGGGAAGAGCCGATGCGGGGTTGGATCAGGCCCCGTGTGTGCGTCATTCCCCAATGTCCGGCAAGCGGCGTCTGTGTGCTAGGCACCTCGCCCTCTCACTCTCTGGTGTGGTGATTGTCGTAAGGCCCCTGCCCTCTCGAAAGAGATGAGCGAACATGCGTGCGCATAAGACCATAGGCCTCAGAATCAAGACAAATCAGATATAGCGTTGATACACGAAAGTCGCGGGATTGGTATGCAGACAAAGCTCAATGATACGATGTGAATGTAGCTGAGGTATTCCAATAAAATCTCGGTAATACAAAGATTCCCGCTACAGTGCAGATCGGTGATACAAAAATCCGCTACAGTGCGGATGGAGCGAATACAAATATGCCACCGCTATAGTGCGGGTCAGTCGAATATCACGTAGACCTCCCGCTATAGTGCGAGAAATCGCCCTTGAGTCTCGACAATCTTCAGAACTTTTCTTTTCTTTGGTCTTTGGTCCAAGCTTTTCTTCAAGTTTTCTTGGGAATAGCTTTTCTTCTCTTTTTCTTTAGAAATCCAACAATCACTTCATATAATCTCTGGTAGGAAGATCCACAAGCAAGACCCACGGGGTAATAGTACTCTTTACTTCGATCTGTTTATAAAGATTAGTACAAACTTCAGAAAATTAAGTAGTTTCAAGCTTCACAAACATCGTACTATGTTTTTGCTTCTGCAATCTGACAAGTAACAACATGAATAAACCATTGGCTTTCTAGATCTTCTGTTTGCTCAACTGGTTCAGATCTAGCAACTCATCCTAAGTACTAGCATATGCACTGTTTCCCACTATTTATCTCCTACTGTCTAACTCTCCATCAGATCTTTTTCTTTTCCATTTTCTTTTTCATTTTTCATTTTCTCTTTCTTTTATTTTTCACTTCATCTCAGCTCAACATTTTTCTTTTTATCTTTATTTTCACAAATTGGCATATGTCAAAATTGGGTGCAACTCATGGACTTATCCACCCTGCCAAGTTTACCCCACCTATCTACCGACCCGACATAGCGCAGGATATACATAATGTCAGCCCTAGATGAAATCGACGTCAGCTCGTGGCTCTGACCACCCGACCAAAGTGACTCCACCTGCCTACCGACCCATGCAGGTGCATGATAACAGATAGGTTAGGCCTACGACAAAACTAGCATCAGCTCGTGGCCTTGATCATCCGACCAAGGTGGTTCCACCCGCCTACTAGCCCATTGCAGCACACTAACAACATGCACACACATATAAGCTGGCTTGAGTATGAAGGTTTTTCATAAATCATGATAGATATGGAGGTAAATCTCATAGGAAGCAAATACTAGGACCCAAAGAATCCCACTAACTAAGTGTTCAAATCTATCAGCATATACACACACTCAGTTTAAGCATGCCATCACATTCCCAAGAGTTCACTCCCAAAAGTCTCTAGTCCGCTAACTGATTTCATTCATATCATTCCTAGTCATTCATGCTTCATGCAAACCCATAACAGATATGTGCTATCTTCATTCTACATGATTTTCTTAAATTCATACATATCTTTATCATACACATAAATGCAATCCAAATGCTCTATTAGAAAGAAAACAGATTTCAAATCGGAAACATTTCACCTAGTCAGTTTAAGTCCATCTTCATCATTGATTGATCCCGTTTTTCTTCATCTTCATGATCTATCATTCTGCATCAGCATCAATATCAGTATCATCAGCGTCCTCCATGATCGTCTTCATCATCAATCATCATTATTCATCATTATCATAATCATTTATGAATCATAATCAGTAGCAATCATCATCATTCATTAATCATAATCATCTATCAATCATCAATCATCAATTATCATACATCAATCATCAACCATCATCAATCATCATTATTCATCAACATTCAATAGCTCTTGATCATTCTCATACGTTTTATTATGATTTTTCTTCAATCATCATTCAGGATTTGCAATTGAAAGGTTAGAGTTTTACTTCTCTTGTTCTTTTTCAAGGACTTAGAAGACTTCACAATTCCCTTTACATTCCCCTCAATTTGCATAATAATATCATCAAGCAACTGTTTTCCTACTTTGTTAACTTGTTTATCAGATTTTATATCTTCTTCAGTTTCTTCTTTACTCTTATCTTGTTCAATTTGTTTGTCAAAGTTTATTTGGTATTGCAATTTCATAACTTTCTCTTGATCAAATAAATTCTCATTAGTTAAAAGTTTTTTATCAAATGAAACAAATACATCACGGTCTTTCTTTGATTTCTCTTGCATTTCTCTAACAGATTCTCTTTTATGGTCTACTTCCATTTGCTCTCTTAATATCTGCTCAATATTTTGTTTATCAACCTTTATCTGTCTACCTTTGGTTTCTTCGGTTGGTTTCTCTTGACTCTCAATAGATAGTAGGCTCTTTTGTTCATCACATTTACTATTCTCAAGTCTTTTTGGTTTCCACACTCTTCAAATTGATGTTGATCTAGTTTTAGTCTCCTCAAAATATTTCTTCATTCCACCTTTTCCTACATTCAAATGCAAAGGTGTCTCTTCTTGATATTTACAAATTTTTCCTTCATGCTCACTTACAAGTCTATGTCTACATGCACTCTCATACAATAGACAATCCCAGAACATATTCCCAAATTGATCGCACCAAAAAACTCGTATAGGTCTCTTCTCAACCCAACTTGATTTCCTAGGTATCACTCTAGGCATGGTTCTTCTAAGACCTAATGACTCTTTCTGTGCAGATATGCCTTGAACTTTTACCTCATGTTCATTATCAGACTTCAATGTTTGTAGGTCCCTAACTTGGTTAGCCAACATCTCAATCTTATGTTTCAATTCAGAAATCCCAGAATCCATTTCATTGTTTACATCTTTAATACTTATGCCCATTAGCTGGATAGTGTCAAATATTGCATGTATTGTTTGCATTACGGTCATCACAATACTAAATTTTGATTTTATAGATTCATTTGCATTAATTTCTATTTCTTTGATTCTCTCTTCATATCTTCTAAACTGTTGCTCAATCATTTCCTTCATTTTAATTTCCCTCTTGTTATGATCTAAGCTGAGAAGTAGAATCTTAATCTATGCGTCAATAGAAAAGTGCACACTCGTATGATCTAAACTGATGCAAAAATTGGATGATCATTTGAAGTCAGGCAATCAAAATCAATCTTTCTATTCAAGTGTGTGGAGCAATGCAAATAATTCAAAGAACTTGAAATGCTTGTAACTGGAATATCTGATTCGACGCCGAGGTTCCTATTTCCTCTTCTCAAGGAGTGGGTGGCATGTCGAGGATCACCGGGCAACTGCCTCGCTTCACGTCAGGTTCAAGTGTCGGAGAAGGAAGCGGGTGAATGGGAAGAGCCGGTGCGGGGTTGGATCAGGCCCCGTGTGTGCGCCATTCCCCACTGTCCGGTGAGCGACATCTGCATGTTGGGCACCTCGCCCTCTCACTCTCTAGTGTGACGATCGTCGTAAGGCCCCTACCCTCTCGAAAGAGACGAGCGAACGTGCATGCGCGTAAGATCGTAGGCCTTGGAATCGAGACAAATCAGATACAGCGTTGATACACGGAAGTCGGGGGATTGGTATGCAGACAAAGCTCAATGATACGATGTGAATGTAGCTGAGGTCTTCCAATAAAATCTCGGTAATACAAAGATTCTCGCTACAGTGCGGGTCGGTGATAAAAAAATCCACTACAGTGTGAATGGCGCGAATACAAATATGCCGCTGCTAGAGTGCGGGTCGACCGAATATGATGTAGACGTCCTGCTAGAGTGCGAGAAATCACCCTCGAGTCTCGACAGTCTTCAGAACTATTCTTTCCTTCAATCTTTGGTCCAAGCTTTCCTTCAAGTTTTCTTGGCAATAGCTTTTCTTCTCTTTTTCTTTAGAAATCCAACAATCACTTCATATAATCTCTGGTAGGAAGATCCACAAGCAAGACCCACGGGGTAATAGTACTCTTTACTTCAATCTTTAATCACTTTCTTCACTTCATATAATCTCTGAAATCATCAACCTGGAGGTAGATTCCACAGAAATGTCCACCTTCTCCGCTTCTCTATTCCAAAATCTCCTCCGCAGCGCCAAGTGGCACTCTCTTTCTCTTTATGGGATAGCCCATGAGTTTCTCCTTCACCATCCATGCTCTGCATCACTGTTGACCACGTGAGACTCTTTCACGCAACCAACAAGCCACCGACATCTCTCTCTCCTCAACACCGGGATTTTGCGCATCTATTGCTAGCATCACCATGCCTCTCTCTCTGAATTCATTGCCATCGACTTCTCAATGTCAATCTAACCAGGCGCAATATCCATAGCAACAGCCACGTGTACCCGCTTCTGCAGTAGCCTCAATCCTCTCTTTCGTGATAATCTGCTGCCAGAGAATCCATGTCCTCTGTCGTGCGACAACAGCCACTGTCAAACCCACCCCTCTCTCTTTGCGACACGTAGTCAACGATTGATCCCGAGGCCATTGAATTCTTTCTCTCCTCCAGCCTTCTCTACCAATCTCTCTCTATCTCTCTCCTCTAAATCCTTGGCATGCCACAGCGCCCCGATCTCTCTCTCTCTCTATCAGTGTGCAAGTAATCAACTCACGGATCTCTCTTCCTCTCCACCCATATACATTACTATTAACAAATAATAGACCATAAAACAACATGTTCATGGTGCAGGGTAAACCAAATGGGAATGGATAAAATCTATGCTTGTTAAGCTTGTAGAAGCTAGGAATGGAAAAGGGTTTTATTGAGACATTCTCTCTCTCATGTGCCTAAGGGCTCCGTAGCCTCTCCCTCTCTTGGCATGGTAATGGAGCGTGTGAGAAAGAACATAAAACATGAATGAATTGAAATGGACAAGGAGCATACCTATGTTGATATATTTAGGTAGTGATGCGTGTGAACACTCTAGGACCGCCGGGGCACTTTTTCCCTCTTTAGGAGGTTTTTTTCCCCCGGCTTGTATATACGCCTATTGCCCTAATGGGCTACTTATCTTTGTATATTCATTAGTAATACATTTAGTCTTGTGTGTTATGCTCCAAGCTTCTTCTTCTTCCTTGTGTTGTTCGCGTGCTTCCTCAGACGTCTAACTCCAACAATTGGTATCAGAGCAGGTCGCCGCTTCATCTAAGGTGTTGTCGACACTCCTCCGGTTGCAGTCTCAGATTTGCACGAAATTTGGTTAGCATACTCAGGGTGTTTCAGAGATCAAAACGGCTTCGCTCTATGGTGCCGAAATCGCGATATGAGCTCGTTTCGGCCTTCGAACGCACTATCGTAGTGCTTATGCAGGCTATTTCATCTTTTTGTGCCAAAGATATATACCTGTTTTGATTTGCGAGTATAAGCGTCACAGGTTTAGCAGAACTTGTTTGGGCAGTTCCGTTCAATTTTTTGAGATACAATCAATTTTCTACATCAAAGTATTTTAGTCACCGCCCATGGCTGAAAGCAGTGATGTATTCTGTATGTTGGCTGTTGAGGATAAGTTGGATGGTACCAACTATCCATTATGGGCTTATCTGATGCGACATGTATTGGTTGCAAAAGGACTGTGGAACATTGTGCAGGGTGTTGAAAGATGTCCTCTTACACCTGCGACTAGAGGTACTGCAAATACAGGTGCTGAAGCTGACGGAGATGATGTTGAAGATGATATTCTGCAGATTCTTGTTCATGCTGTTGTTTTTGTTGCACCTACTGCAGAGAAAATTCTTTGGGATGGCAGAGATGCTCAAGCACATGCATTGATAGCTTTGTCTGTCAAACATGCTATTATTCCTCACATTCGCTCTTGTAGAACAGCAAAGGATGCTTGGGATACACTTACCACATTGTACTAGGCTAGGAATGAGGCTTGTGTTGCTTACCTCCGAAAACAGTTGGAGAGTGAGCACATGAATGAAGGTGATTCTATGGACAGTTTTCTAACAAAGATCAAAGACTTGAAGGAACAATTGATTTCTGCTGATGAGGTTATACCAGATAGCTCACTTGTGCAGACCGTTCTGAATGGTCTTCCTGATTCATATCAGAGTTTTGCTTCTACTCTTCGATTGATGATGAAAGGCAATCCAAATGCCTTGTCATTTGAGGAGTTAGTTTCTGTTCTGTTACAGGAAGATCAGTCCAAGCAGAATAGGTCCATTATGCATGTTGCAGATCAAGCTTTTTTGGCTAGTCAGAAGGTGTTGGCAGTATACGGGAAGAAGCAAATACGGGCATACATTCAGATCTAGCACTAAGGCAACCCTTTATTTTTTTCCAAACCCCTACAGTGATTCTTATCACTAAAAACCCTTGTAAATATCATTTCACCTTTTTGTAGCTCCATTTTGTACAAGCCGAGGAGTCCTCGAGCTTGGGGAGCCTTAGAAGTAGTTGCCTGCCAATTTTCATATTTTTTAGATCTCGTTTGAGCCCTCAATAAGCCCTAGAACCTAATCTTTAACTAGGCCGGACACTAGGTCTGAACAGGGCCAAAGCTAGTCAAAAACTATAAATAGAGCTAGAGAGCTCATTTTAGGGAGCTTCTTGTAGTTTTGAGCTTGTATGAGAACTTTGTTGCAATAGAAGTGATTCCATTGTCTTACTCTCTTTGTTCTTGCTGTGTGTGCGCGTGTGTGTGTATGTGTGTGCATGTTAGTGTGCTTCGCACTCACACATTTGTGCCTTCACTTGCTCGAGGTCTTCATACCATCCTCATGTCTTCCCGGATTGACATTAAAGGAGGTGCTACTCATCACTGAGCTACACCAAATTTTGGCGCCGTTGCCGGGGATTCGAGCTTTGAGGACGAGCGTGTGATGGTAAGACGTAGAGAGGACGTGTTGGAATGGTAAGTAGTAGGTAAATTTCTGATTTTTCTCCATCTCCATCTCCATCTCCATCTCCACCTCCTTCTTCATCTCCACCTCCACCTCCTTCTCCACTACATATTCCCTCTTCCTTGTCATTCCCCTCATTTGTTGTGTGCGAGTTTGAGAGAGAGCGAGCGCATGCATTTGTGTTGTGTGTTTTTTTTTGCATGTTCTTGCAGGTACCAGCTCCATCACCATCTCCAGCAAGCTCAGCAGGTACAGAATCCTTCTGCATAGGCCCCGAGGCATTGAGCTCGAGCTATCGCGACACTTCGCAAACTTCGACTAATCGCGTTTCTGAGTGCACCACGACACTGCACAGGCCGAGAGCACCTAGGATCACAAGACAAAACTGAAAAATTCACCATATCCCGAGCTATCGCGACACCTCGGGGTATCGCGACACCTCGAAGTATCGCGACACCTCGGCGTATCGCGACACTCCCAAGTATCGCGACACCCCGACCTATCGTGACACTTCCACCTATCGCGACACCTCGGAGTATCGGGACACCTCGACCTATCGCGACACTCCCAAGTATCGCGACACTCCCAAGTATCGCGACACTCCCAAGTATCGCGACACCCCGACCTATCGCGACACCTCGACTTATCGCGAAACTTCCCACCTATCGTGACACCCCGACCTATCGCGACACTTCGGAGTATCGCGACACTCCCAAGTATCGCGACACCCCGACTTATCGCGACACTTCCACCTATCGCGACACCTCGACCCGACCTATCACGATACACAGGCTTAACGCATAAATTTTTAGGATAACTTGATTGATTAAAATTGGGGTACTTTTTGGGCTTAATCTTGGACACATTGGGAGGATATAAGAGCCTTAGGAGTGGGCAAAAGACCTAGAAACCAGGGAGGAATTTCCTGAAACTTGAGAACCTGTTTGGACCCCTAAGTGCCTGAATGGTCATAACTTCACCATACGAACTCCGATTGATGAGATTTTGGTCTCGTTGGAAAGCTTGTTGAAAATCCTACGTGGAGTTTTAGAACATGTATTTTCAAGTTGGCCTTTAGGTGAGACTAGGTGGTCCTAAGATTGAGGGGGTACAGTGAGTTACTCCAGGGGGGACTGCAAATATTGATGTGTGTCTTTCAATTACTTGTGGTAATAGAGCTATACTGACTGGTGAGCTTTTGCAGGAACATTGTGTGCACTCAAGGCAATCCAAAGCAAGCTAGCAAGGGTGAGTATCAAGCTTGGGAGAAGGCTTCCTGGGCTTGTGCAACAATCTGAGCAACCAGAGGATTAAGGTTGGAAGTTCTCTCAGCCCTCCTTTGTCAATTCCTAGCCTAGGCTAAGTACGACTTAGGTGTGGTAATTAATTAGGGCAACGTTAGGCACAAATCAAGTCCAAGAGAATTAATCAACCAAGTGCAAGAATTAAGTAGGTCTTAAGTGCGAAAACCCTAAGGGACAAAAAGTAAACTGGAGTCGATCACTTATCAAGTGCGAAATTCACTTAAGTACTCCTGACGACGCGATTTTAGACAAGATCATAAACATAATATTCAACTCAAAAGAACAAAGTGATTGGTGCAAATTAACCTGCAACGAGAGTGTGCTTGGGTCCAACGGGGTAGATAAATCAGGCATATGAACCTTAGATCAGGCAGACACTTATGCCGAGACAGACAAAGCCTCAGATCTTCTGAAGCTAGTGTCAATCACACTGCTCGGTCTTGGGCCCATCAGTTGAGTGATTACCCATACACTCCACGATCAGAAACAAGTGATTCGGAAATGTCCTATCACATGGAGAGACCAGTAGGTAGTTCAGGGGTGGCTTATCTAGAAAACCCAGAAGGACCTTACAAGACTCAATTGGAATACATCAAGACTAATCGTCTAGGTGCTCGCATCTACGAAGATGGCCTGAGAAGATCTGTGGTCCAGATTAAGAACCCCGATCAACCCCATTGACTAGAACACCCGGTAGTTAAGTTCGAGAATGGAGCATACCTAGATAAAGAGGGGACTATGTATGTAGTCACCACTCTTCCTGATAGAACAGATGAGTTTGGAAATGTGATTGCGGAGACCGACATGGGTGATATAGAGCAAGGGAACGTAGAGAGAGAGCCAAGAACCCCCCGTGGTAAATCCGTCTTGACCAGAATCATGACTCCAGAGTGGATTCCACAGGATAATAAAAGCATAGATTTGCTTTTAAACCGAGAAACCGATGAGGCCTTTTGGAGGTATAAGCCTACCTTGCCTCATGAAGTAGGTGCTCTCACAATCTATGAGTTTAAAGACCCTGACAGCCCAGGTAAAGTAACATACCTAGACAATACATCAGAGAGGATCTTCGTGGTCACCGAGCATGGCAGACATGCCTACACATGGAAGGGTGAATTTGTTTTCCCCCAACCTCGGACCAATGTGTCATACAGTCACCAAGGAGCTGGGACCTCCCAAGCTCATGGAGCTCAAAGAGATAGAAGTAGAGACAACCTGAGGTAAGTTTTGCCAACTCCCTGGGAAGAGAAAGAACGGGAACGGAAAGAAATAGAGTGGAACCTAAGGGACATAGAACCCCATGGAATCAAAGGAATGCTGACGATTTCCCTTTGCCAAGACCAAGAGAACACACTAGAACCCTAAGAACAACTCAACTGGTAAAGTCCATGAAGAATTACTTCGATGGCACTGGAGACCCTTATGACCATGTGGCAAAATTTAGGCAAGTCTTGAAAGCTGAACAGGTAGAGGATCTATTCACACAATATAATGCTTTTGGTCTAACCCTTAGGAACATTGCCCTCACGTGGTTCCAACCACTGAACGAGAGGCATTTCAAAAACATAGATCAGCTCTTAGAGGCATTTATCATTGAGTTTTCTAAGAGTGCCATCAGGCACAACACTTCCTCACTAATCCATAGCTTCAAGCAAACACATCAGGAGACGGTCAGACTAGCAGGAAGACGGTTTAGGCAATACCTAGAGAGAGGCAATACCTAGAGAGCTGCCCGATGCCTGAGTTACCCACACCAGCCAAGCAAGTGGCCTTGTTCTTAGATGGATTGTTGAGCACCAAGCTCAGGTCATATGTGTATTTGAAGGACCCCAGAACGATAGAAGAGTGCGTGCGCATGTGCATAGACATTGAGGATAATTTAGGCGAGGAGTTAGAACTGTCAAAAATCTATAAGGATTCTGATAGCTCTAGTAGCCTCACATCTGGTCAATCCACATCCATTGAGGAACTTGCAGAGAAGGTAGCTCAAAAACTAGGTGTCTCTAGCAAACAAATTCCGAGATTTGCCCCAGTTAAGCGGTGTTACACTTGTGGCGGTGACCATATGGCAAATGTATGTCCCATTATGGCCCAACCCCAGGCGAATCCTAGTAGCCAGTACTGCACCATAGAGCAAAGGTACACCAACCACACTGCACAAGACTGCCCATATAACAAACAAACTGTTAGGCAAAATTACCCTCAGCCATATCCACAACAGGGTAGATACCAGAATCAGTACCCACCACAACAATACAACAGACCACAGCAAACTTATCAGCCACCCTATCAAGGGCAGCAGAGACCTCAACCAGTCCTAGTACAGCAACCCCCCGCTCCAACCAATGTGATCCCAGTGAAATATGCATCTGCTAAAGAAAATCCGAACAAAGCCATAGTCCCAGTCACCCCATTGCTATCAGACAGTGATCCAAGTGACCATAGTTTTGACTCCACACATATTGATAGCCCACAGGCTTATTACATGTAGTCACCCGAGCATAACGAGTCATACTATTATGAGGACCCAAGTGAAAACAGTGGGGAGCCTGAGTATGCTAATGTCTTGTACACAAACCCCAACTCTAGACCTCAACCTAGGCAGGTACGACCCCCATTTCCTAGAGGACCATGCTTCAGATGTCAGGGAGATCACCTTATGCGTGATTGTCCACTGCCTGCCCCTACACAAGCCCAACCAGTGACAATTCAGGGTTTCTGTCAAGACTGCGGAAAAGAGCATCTCCTACGAGATTGCCCAAAGAACCCCAATAACATGCCTAAAATCACTCCTATCAATGTTGCTGGGTTAGTTGTAGACTCCACAGGGAGTGTGACTTCCATTGCACCTGTGCAAGTGATCACAAGAGCCCAAGCTCTACAGCAAAACCAAGGTGTTGGTCAGGAAAAGAGCCCCGAGGTGAGTGAAACAGAGAGCATAACCAAAAAGAGGACTAGAGCCTGGAAGGATAGTCGTGAAAGAATGAAAAGGCAATGGGCAAAAAAGATGAGTGAACTTGAAGAAAGCTTGAGAGAAACCAAAGCAAAGATAAGTGAACTCGCATCTCAAAACCACTCTCACACCACCCCTCCACCACCTCTCCCTTTAACCTCCAATCCATCTTCTTCCATTCCCCAACCTTTCCATACACCACCCTTAACCCACCCACCACCCAGAGTAGGATCCGTCCTAGCCGATCCCACTCCCGAGGACCTAAACATGATGCTTAGAGCATATCAGGCCAGAATCCAAGAAGGGCCAAACATAACTGATCATGAAAAGTGTTACCCTAGAGCAGAACTAGAGCTAGAACAAACCAAAATTTGTGCTGAGATGGTGGAATTGGCTCAGACTACGTTTGAAGCCAGTCGCCTCTTTAACATCTCTAGTTCAGCTAAGACGTAGTTACACTTTGATGGACTGCTAGAACGAATAGAGAGGCTAATTGCACAATCAGAAAAGGAACCCGCCTCTCAAAATAAGGGCAAGGCAAGTGAGAAAGGGAGCCTACCTCCCCAGGAAGCCTACGTGCCTAACTCTACGGAGCCAGACACATCATCTTCTATGAATCGGTTCACACCAGAATTCCTACGAGAGATTCAAGAAGACAAATGGGCTAAAGAAAGTGAAGTTCCTCCTCCCATCGAACTTGTGGATGATGCACACGATCAATTCCCACAGGACATCCCATCCATTTATGAGGAGCATGAGAGCACCCACTCTCAAGAGAGATTAGACTTTGAGTCTAATTCTCTACAAGAATTACCACATTTCACCGGCCCATGGGAAACCAAGTCTACTTGTCTGAGAGCGCCCACAATCATGATAAGAAATGAAGATTCTATCATACCTAGGAATACAGAGGTAGTAAAGAACACTAAAGTGCAGTGCAATCTCACTTTAGAAGAGCTCCTCAAAGTTAAGCCAGAAGTGTGGAAACATGTAGCCAAACAAGTGCCAGACATAGCGAAATCGCGCTCCCAAGTAGGATATCATAGAACAATGCCTGAAATACCATTGGATAAGATAGGAGACATGAGTGAAGGAGAAGAAGGAAATACCTATCTCCCAGTTACCCATCAGGGTTACACAACCAAGGCGATTTTGGACTCAGGTGCAGGAGTTGCAATTGCTACAACTTCCCTTTGGAAGCGTTGGGGCAAGCCAGCACTCCGACCAACGAGAATGAAATTGCAGATGGTCGATGGTCATATTGAAAGGCCCTTAGGATTGCTAGAAGGAATAACTCTCACTACATGTGGTGTTGAGTTCGAGCATACATTTGCTATATGTGATTTTAGCAAAAATCATGCCTATGAAATGATCTTGGGAAGACCATTTATGCGACAGTTGCAAGTGGTACAGGACTGGGGAACCAACTCCTTGTACCTGCAACACTTAGGTGTTACGACCAAAGTGAATCTCAAAGATTACTCTCATAGAGATGTCCCTCCTATCCAATGGAATCCCATCCATAGAGCTGGCAAAGATGATACGGAATCTGTGCATTCCATAGGATCCGGATCCTCATGGATGCATGAAGACACCCACTTATGGATGTGTAAGGTAGCAGTAGAAGAAGAGAAGAGAGAGAAAGCCAGAGAGATAGGTGCAAAAGAAAACCATAGATCAATTCAAGACCCAGCCTATGCACCTGTAGTCTTTCCTGATGAGGAATTTGAACCCCATGGCTGGGCAGAAATCCTAGCAACAATGGACGTAGCCATCAATGAGGAACAATGGACACCCCACTGTGATGAAGATGGCTATGACATTTCAGTCTTCTCCATAGAGCCAATCATGGGAGAGGCAGTGTTAGAAGAGTGTGAACCTAAACCGGATGCATTTGAGGATGCAAGTGACTCTGATCTAGAGTCAATCATTATGGACCCACCCTTTGCATCAGATGAAGAATACTTCTATGAAGTAGAATTTCAACCCCAGAGGCACGGAGAGCTTACAAATGACGTAAGATTAGCCACACATGTGACCCCGAAGGAAGAAGGAAAGAAAAGAAAGAAGAGAGCAGTCACACCACAAGAGGAAGAATCTTTGTTTGAGGTCCCTGAAAATTTTAAAAAATATGAGATAGACGATAGGAGAGTCATGATAAGAATGCCTAAACGTGAGGCACAAGCAGGAGAAGCCTATGATAGCAAGGAAACTACCAAGAAAATAGTTGTAGCCATCGAGGAAGGAGAAGAAAGATGCACGTACATAGGTCATGACCTGACAGAAGAGGAAGAACAAGAGCTAATAGCCTTTCTAAGAGAATACCAAGATGTATTTGCTTGGATTTATAAGGACTTGAAAGGGGTAGACCCTGATATATGTTCACATACAATCCCCATGACCTCAGATGCCAGACCCTCGAAGCAGAAGCCCTACACATACAACGATAACTATGCTGCTAAGATCAAAGAGGAGATAGATAGACTGGTTGAAGCCGGATTCATCTATGAAATTGAGCACACTGAGTGGGTATCCCCCATTGTAGTGGTGCCCAAGAAAAATGGAAAACTGCGTGTGTGTATTAACCTTAAAAAAGTTAATGCCGCCACGATTAGAGACAGTTATCCTCTTCCTATCACTGAGCACCTATTAGAAAGGGTAGCAAGCAAGGAAGTGTACAGCTTCCTAGATGGGTTTTCAGGCTACAATCAAGTAGCCATTGCTCCAGAGGATCAACATAAAACGGCTTTTTCCACGAAGTGGGGCATATTTGCCTTTCGGGTAATGCCATTCGGGCTTACTAATGCACCTGCTACCTTTCAAAGATTGATGTGTCACGTGTTTAAAGAGTTCTTGAGGAAGAATTTGGAAGTCTATGTTGATGATCTGTGCGCTCATTCCAACATTAGACAGACCCATATACCTGAACTCAGACAAATCTTTGATAAATGCAGAGAATATCAAGTCTGCTTGAACCCAGAAAAGTGTGTTTTCATGGTCAGGCAAGGCAAAATTCTAGGACACATAGTGCCTAAGAACGGCATATCCACTGACGAAGAGAAAGTGAGAGCCATCGCAGAACTACCTAGGCCAAAGAACGTCAAGGAAGTACAGGCTTTCATGGGGCATTGTGGTTACTACTGCCGGTTTATACACATGTACGCCATCATAGCAAAGCCTCTGTATGGACTTTTGACTAACTTTGAGTGGACTGAGGAATGTGAGAATTCCTTCAATGAGCTTAAACGAAGATTGTGTTCAGCACCAATCTTGACCACACTGGATTGGAATAAGCCATTCCATGTCCACGTGGATGCATCCAATTATGCTATTGGGTGTGTACTCGCGCAACCTACTGATGAAGGTAATATGGATCTTCCAATTGCCTATGCTAGTAGACAGTTGAATGCAGCAGAACGAAATTATACCACTACGGAGAGAGAAGGACTAGGCATGGTATATGCAGTTAAAAAGTTTAGACATTATTTGCTTGCAAATAAGTTCAAATTTTTTACTGATCACCAAGCTCTATTGTACCTGGTAAACAAGCCATGTAATACGGGCAGATTAGTAAGATGGTTTCTCTTACTAATGGAGTATGACTTTGAGGTAGTAGTGAGGAAAGGTAGAACT
Source organism: Ceratopteris richardii (assembly GCA_020310875.1). Classification (NCBI taxonomy): domain Eukaryota; kingdom Viridiplantae; phylum Streptophyta; class Polypodiopsida; order Polypodiales; family Pteridaceae; genus Ceratopteris; species Ceratopteris richardii. Next base: position 79,995,799 of record CM035430.1, on the reverse strand, counting down.
CACCTGAGAGCAGATCATCTCTCAAGGCTCATATCTGGAGAGGCCCCACAAGGAGTATCAGATGACTTACCTGATGCTTACTTGTTTAATTTGGAAGTGGTGCCGCAGTGGGCTAAGCCATTAGTGCCAGTATTGACATACGGGCCTAACCACCCAGTAATAGCCACACAGGATAGAGAGGTAGTAAAAGCCCAAAAGTACCACATCATGGCTGGAAGTATGTACAAGCACACAGATCAAGGGATCTTGGCTTGTTGTGTAGAAGAGGATGAGTATGCTAAGTGGTTGCAATTAGCACATGTAGGTGCATTAGAACAACACTACTCAAAACAACGAACCCTACAGACCCTGAGGAGACTAGGAGTGCATTGGCCAACTATGGAAGCTGATGTCCAGAAGTTGTGCAAGGAATGCCCAATCTGCTGCACTAAACCACCTGTGGAACATGCCACTCTTTATCAAGTGTCCATAGTGCCGGATTGGAGTGAACCCCTAGTATCCTTCTTGAGGACGAAAACATTCCCTCAAGATATGACTTTGGCCAGACAAAGAAGTTTGGAACAAGAAGCCTTGGATTACACCATCATTGGTGATAATTTATACAAAAGGGATAAAGATGGTTACCTAAGATTGTGTGTTCATGAGAGCGAATACCTCAAGATATTAGAGACTGCTCACCAGGGTGTAGCGGGAGGACACTTTGGTCTAGATAGGGTGATCAAAGCAATCCTATTTGCAGGATTTTGGTGGCCCACCCTTCACATGGATGCACATACCTATGTGAAGAGGTGTGAGATTTGTCAGTGAACCCAGTATCCTATACGCAAAGATGAGATGCCACTGAAGCCCATGATGGGTAGACGTGCATTCTCTAAGTGGGGAATAGACTTTGTAGGTCCTATTAATCCCCCAGCTAAGGGTTCCCATGCTGAGTATATCATCGTTGCCACGGACTATCTAACCAAGTGGGTAGAGGTAAAAGCCACAACGAAGAACGACACTCAGACAACTGCTAAATTCTTGTTTGAGAATGTATTCACAAGATACGGGCTACCTATAGAGTTAGTAAGTGACAGGGGCACTCACTTCTTGAATGAAGTTATTGAAAATCTGCTCCAAGAATTCTTGGTAGTACATAAGAAGTCTGCCCCCTATCACCCTCAAGCCAACGGGCAAGCCGAAAGCACCAATAAGATCCTATGCAATGTATTGACAAAATTAGTGAACAATAAACGCTCTGATTGGGACAAACAGCTACACCATGCTGTTTGGGCATACCGAGTCGCCTACAAAACGGTACTCCAAGCCACCCCCTTTCAGATGGTATTTGGCCAAAATGTCGTGCTACCGTTGGACTTCTTAATATCTACATTGAAAGTAGCACAAGAGCACGAATGGACGGGTCATGAACTCTCCTCTAGACTTTTTGACCTTGAACGATTAGGAGAAACAAGACTGAGAGCAGCTGCAGGGATATATGCAGCTAAGAAGAGACAGAAGGCATATTTTGATGCACACGTCAAGGATAAAGGCTTGAAAGCGGGAGACCTAGTCCTAGTCTACACATTGAAGCAACATGCACGAAAATTAGAGAAAAGAGGCTATGGACCTATGATCATAAATAGGATCTCCACAAGTGGAGCTGTACAACTAGCCACGTTAGAGGGTGATGTTCTCCCAAACTATATTAGCGGATGCAGAGTCAAGTTGTATCAAGAACCCCTCACAGAGGAAATGCTATGTCAACTCAATACGGCTAAGCAACGTAAGGAGGAGGAAAAACGAATTCGAGAAGAAGCACAGGCAGAGGCCTTAGAGCGCATCAGACGAATGAAGTTGAGGAGACAAGGGAGGGATCAGCCTATGCCTGAACCTCAAGAGTCTCCAGGTTATCACATGGCCATGTGTGAGGCTTCCGGTGAACGTTCCCATAAGATAATCGATCGAAGACCTTTTGTGACCCTAGAAATAGGACAAGGAGACAGTCCAACGAGCGTGAGAGCTTTAATTGATTCAGGTGCCGCCACTAGTGCAGTCCGGCTTTCTTACTGCCAACAACTGCTATTGGAGATAAAACCCATGGAAGCATATCTAATAGGATTAGGAGGTGTTGAAACCCCTTGCATGGGAGAGGTGGAACTTCCCCTCTACATACAAGAGGTTCTCATGCCAGCAAAAGTGCTAGTATGTGAAGACGAGGATCTTACCGAACCTCTGGTCTTGGGCCAAGACTAGACCTATGATCACTCAGTCAACCTCAACCTAAGAAGTGGACTTCTTCAGGCTTGGGTAGGCCAAAGCCGTCTTACGATTGAATTAGAAAATCAAGCACTCAAACCAATAGAACAGGCACCTGGTCCCTCCAGGAATCCACATAAAGATAATGATGTTGTTCTTGTCCAAAGTTCTATGGTGCAGAGGATTGTCAATCTTACCAAAGATACAGGAGTCAATGAGGAGTTCACAGTTGGGCCAAAGGAGATTCTAAACATGCAGACCAAACATCATACAACACGAAGGAGGCCGTTGATCAAGAGGCAAGAGTGCCAACTAGTGCAACACGGACTACCTCGTGGCACGAAGCAGATCTGGATACGCAAGGATGGAAAACCCACAACTCTAATAGCAGACTCTCGAGGAGGCAACAAACAAGCCACATCATCACGGACACAAGTGAAGGAGTACCCTAGGCAACCTCCTAGGAGCACCACGTCTATTTGGGTCCCTAAACGGTTAATGACGGCTAGCCCCAATGCTAGACACATATGGGTGCCCAAGGCCTGTTTATGAGCCCAAATAGCTCCAACTCTAGTTACTGGCATAATTCAACACTCACAAGTCCCCTCGGCTAACAACGCAGGAACTCTACCTAAATACCATCCCGAACCACACTTAGTCAAACCGAGGAATGTCTGGAAATGGGTGCCCAAAAGGTCCCAAAGCCATCACACTCTAGTTCATAAATCTCTACCTGTCTTTAGCTCTAAGAGCTACGAATCCCCTATCAAAGTTTGGAGACTTAAACCATGTATCAAACCCCCTGACCCAATTTTGTAAATACATCCACTCTGACATAGGTGCATTCTGAGTCCATTGCACAACCAAAGTATGCATCTAGAATGACACTGACCTCTAATCACCACTCACATCTCTCACAAACACTTAACCTCTAACCACTAACCTTCTAGAATGTCATGTTAGTATTGTGAAGGGAACACCGTTATATCCTGTTTCCTATGCAACACTAATGTGCTTTCTTCTTCCAACAGATAAACATCAACTACTGCAAGGAGTCTCATGGAAGCAACAGCAGGAACAAGCTCCCAGGCAAGCACTAGCACTCAAATTAATTGGGATACCATGCCTGTGGAAGCTCCCTTGACAGCAAGACCGGAAGAACTTTTGCATGTAAGAAGAATTCCCATTCTGGATCCACCAAGTGGACTGACAGAAAGAGTGAAAGGGCACTCGCATTGGTTCAATGAGATGCCAGGCGACTTGGGCGACGCTGATCATATTTGGGAGTCCAAATTGGAATTCGGAGGAGTATGGTGGACATTCCAGTTCTTTTCAAGAGAATTCAAAACATTACAAAATGCAGCTCCCCTTCAGGATATATGGCAGAAAGCGGGATTACAAGACTACTTTAGTGCGGCTTTGCCGAAACCGGATTTTCTTAGGTGCTACTACCTGATTGCCACACTGAAGCCGACAGGAGATAAAGATCATTCAGGCACCTTCTGGGTACCCTCCTTATCGAACCAGGAGGAAATGAAGAAATTTGAGTTAAATACTACCGTAATCAGGGAAGCCCTTCAGATGTATGGCACCCATGTGCCTTCCGATCGCGATCCCTTGATACCAGAGTCAATGAAGAGCAACAGAATCAAGAAGTTGAAGGAAATGTGTGCCCTCACCCCTAACATCGCCATACCCCTGCGAATGTGCCTTCAACACTTCGCCTTTCCAGCACAAGACCGCTTTACCCAACCTCACAAGAAGATATGGTATGGATTATATCTAGCAGAGACTGGAAGCTTGCCCATTAAGATGCCTGTATGGATTCTGGACCAATTGTATGAAGCAGGCAAGCGGGGTGTGAGGAAGCATACTTTACATGGGTGCTGTGCAATTACCAGAATTATTTATAGATGCCTTGCATATGACGTGCCGATTGCCAGGGCCCTTAAATACTCACTACTCACAACTGGAGTTTTTCAAGGGGTGGAAGTCAGGGAATCAACCTGCGAAACGAATGCGTGGATCACTCTCCCAGGTCATGATCCCTCAAGAGGCCACAACCGAAGCTTCCCCTAGAGAAGAAGCACACGTAGCACCTTTCACGATACATATCCAAGGAACTCAATCAGAGGGCGGGGTACAGCCCACTCCATCCGCCCCTCCACTACCTACCGATGCCGAGTTTGCATCTATGGCCACCTTAACTGAGGATCCCAATTTTGATTTTGAAAGATTCCTGCAGACGGCCCACTTATCTGATAGTGAAGGTTTTCTTGACAATGCCGATCCGGGATCATCATTCCGAAGAGACCAGCCATAGGGCGAGGCAAGCAGGGTACATTGGGGAGATGAGGCACAACATCCTCATGATCCAAGCACACAAAATCAAGAAGAAGAACGGGGAAATGAACCAGAAGAGAGTGAAGAGGAGGCCCCTGCCTACACGGCACAACTCAAACGGCTATACAAGACAATCAAGCAAGTACAGAGAAGACATAAGATGACAGAAGAGGCGAATAGAGCCCTAGTGAACCAAATGCTGCAAGCCGAGAATGTAGACTCACATTTTGTTGAATCATTGAATCTGTTGGCGGACACATGTGGGATCGGGGAAGCAATGAGGACAATGGTCTATCGGGAGAACCCTACCTATGATCAACGAAGGATTGATACACGACCACGACGGGGAAAAATGATTCAAATGGAAGTCTCTACCGCATTGCCTACCACAATTTCAGAGGATGTTCACATGACTAACCCAAGTCCCACTGATGAACAAGATGTAAATACACAGGTACCATCTCCACCGTCACCTTCCATCGAGCCATCAGAGCCCTTCTCCACTAATCTTTCTGACCAACTGATATCCACCCATGGTGAAACCATTGTACACACCTCCGGTTTTACATCCTTCCCTTTACCCACATCCATCACTTCTGCCCAAATTTTTGAACCCCACACAGGTCATCCTGCCACCGATCAAACCATACTAGGTCACCCTTCCTATCTCCCCGTCCTTGGACAACCACTTGCCACTTGAAACATACCCGGAAATGCTTAGAACATGGGATCACGCTCCCATGCATTTGAAGTATAACCCTTGTTATGGGCCAGTACAAAGAAGAAGATCATGGAAAGCTTTCGCCATCAAGGTTCAGAACAATGTAAACTGTAAAGAATGGCTCAATTACCCCACCATTGCACCCCCAACCGGCACCCCCACAGTATCATACATGATAGCAACCATCAGACATTGGATGCCACGCCTCCACCCCATGCCAGATGTAGCTGCCCAGATGATGCTCAAGATATTCGATATGATGTAGGTTGTGCTCAAAACTTTCCGCAATGTATGTCATATTCAACCTCCGATTCCCGGGTTTGTTAATGGTAATTATGACCTGCTATATGATATGAGCACCACCCCGAGCATACGCGTTGCTTATGCATGGCACGCACGCATTAGATATCTCCCTGCTTGCTACAAGCAAACTTTCGATGATATGTTCACCACAGGGTTCTGGGAAGCAAACTTAGAGGTGTTCGCGCCAAGGCCCACCCATTTGTTACACCTCTTTGCATGCGAACAAACGATGCACTCAGAACTCTACACAACGCCACAACCAGACATACCGGGCGCAGTCAATTGGGATACCCTTCAGAGAGACCTGATCCGAGGGCTACGAATCAAAGAACATGAGGTGGCAGCTGACATTCTCCAGGACTATATTGACCAAACCGTAGATCAAAGGTCTGTCAGAGGCGACAGACGCTAGGGGGGGAGAGTGTTGGCAGTATACGGGAAGAAGCAAATACGGGCATACATGCAGATCTAGCACTAAGGCAACCCTTTATTTTTTTCCAAACCCCTACACCATTTAAAAGTGATTCTTATCACTAAAAACCCTTGTAAATATCATTTCACCTTTTTGTAGCTCCATTTTGTACAAGCCGAGGAGTCCTCGAGCTTGGGGAGCCTTAGAAGTAGTTGCCTGCCAATTTTCATATTTTTTAGATCTCGTTTGAGCCCTCAAATAAGCCCTGGAACCTAATCTTTAACTAGGTTGGACACTAGGTCTAAACAGGGCCAAAGCTAGTCAAAAACTATAAATAGAGCTAGAGAGCTCATTTTAGGGAGCTTCTTGTAGTTTTGAGCTTGTATGAGAACTTCGTTGCAATAGAAGTGATTCCATTGTCTTACTCTCTTTGTTCTTGTTGTGTGTGCGCGTGTGTGTGTATGTTTGTGCATGTTAGTGTGCTTCGCACTCACACATTTGTGCCTTCACTTGCTCGAGGTCTTCATACCATCCTCATGTCTTCCCGGATTGACATTAAAGGAGGTGCTACTCATCACTGAGCTACAGAAGGGCAAAGGAAAATGGAGCTCTTCTACTAGTAAGCAGAAATCTGCAAATGCTGCACATTCGAAGAACCAGGATAAAGATGAGAAGAAATCAGAAAAGCAGAAATTATTTTGCAAGTACTGTAAAGGGAATGATCATATCATAAAGAACTGGCCAAAACTGGCTACAAAAGAGGCAAAGAAAAAGGAGGTTGGAATGGTTGTTGCAGAAGCCTCTACACCAAAAGTAGAGTCTGCTAATCTTATGCAGGAAGAAGACTAATGTTTGCAGTTTTGACCCATCTTCTCATGAGCAGTGCATGTCTGCAGTGGACTCAGATGTTTGGTACTTTGACAGTGGGGCGACCAAACATATTACCTCACAGCGCAGTTTCTTCTCTTCACTCAAGCCTGCCCCTACAGGGAATATTATCACATGCGCCAACAACTCCTCTTATCTTGTTATGGGAGTTGGTAAGATCATTCTGACTACTGCTAATGGTAGTTCTTTCACCTTGTCAGATGCTTTATTTGTGCTAGGGATCAAGAAGAATCTGTTATCAGTTTCTGCATTAGCCAAGATTGGCTTGGTTGTGAAATTTGTTGATGACAGGTGTACAGTTCATGATCTGTCAAATGGCGATGTTATTATTTCTTCTGGCATTTTATGTCATGGGCTGTATAAGCTCATAGACTATGAAAGATCTGTGAATGATTCGGCATGTACAGTTCATGATTCTCAGGCTATATCAGATGCAAAGCTTTGGCATGCACGCTTTGGTCATCTGAATTTTGCTAGTTTGCTACGCCTGCAGAAATCTGATATGGTGTCTTCTTTGCCCAAGCTTGAGGCACCTCGAAAACATGTATGTGAAGGCTCTATTTTGGGCAAAATGCAGCGTTCCTCCTTTCCAAAAGATGGTTCAGTTCGGGCTATGCAGAAATTGCAGCTTGTACATAGTGATGTCTGTGGTCCTATGCAGACACCTTCTTTTGGAAACTATCTTTACTTTGTGACTTTCATTGATGATTTTTCCAGGCATGCATGTGTATATCCATTGCAAGAAAAGTCCGAAGTGTTTTTGTGCTTCAAACAGTTTTTGGTTTTGGCTAAAAATCTGTCAACATGTAAAATGGGCACCCTCCGTTCTGATCGAGGGGAGGAATATATGTCTTCTGATTTTAATGCATTTCTGGCTGAACGTGGGATAAAACACTAGTGTACAATGCCGTATACACCTCAGCAGAATGGAGTTGTTGAACGGAAGAACAGGTCACTCATGGAGATGGCATGGTGTATGGTCAAGAGTCAGGCTTTACCACATAGTTTCTGGCTTGAGGTTGTCATGTGTGCAGCATATGTACTTAATTGGCAACCAACCTTCCATTCTGTTTGTACTCTTCTACATATAAACCATCAATAGTGAACCTGACTTGTGCACATCAGCAAGATGTTTTACCTTCCCGTCCTCCATAGATAGTGCTATGTTTTGTGTATGCTCGATACGATGTGATGTGTCATTGTATGTTTCAATAAATCTACGAACATATCATTCTACAAATTACTAAACCATTCTACATGGTTGGTCATGTGATTTGAGGCATGTGAATCAATATATGACAAATTACCATTCAATTTTAGAACATCATTAGACACTGTATTCATCAAATGTTGGACCATGAATAGCTTCTCCAAATCATCTGCACTTGTCGATGCATAGTTTCTTTGTTGCCTTCTATTGTTTTGATTCTTCAACTTGCAATCATGCTCAAAGTGACCAAGTTTACCAAAATTCCAACATCCTTTACTGTCATTACTTGAATCATTTCTTGAGAAATTTTTGCAGCCTCTTTGGCTCCCCTACCTCAAAATTGTCCTCTACCTCTTGCATGATTCTGTTGTTGACCTTGTTCTTGGTTACTATTTTCTCTTCCACTTCTAAAACATCTACCTCTTCCTCTTCCTCTACTAGAGTAGAATACATACTTAGAACTAGTTTTTCCTTGGGAGATTGAGTCCTCACCAAGATTCTTTTCTGCAATTATCAGTATGGATACCAGATCAACAAAATTCAAAATATTTTCAATGTTCTAAATAGAAGTTCTAGATTGCTTATAAGTAGTTCCTAAACCACGAAGGCATACTTCCACTTATCATCATCATCTACATTGACACCAATATATGCAAGGGACTCACATATGCTTTTGATTTTTAGGGTGTGGCCACTTATCCACATGCTCTTTTTCTCCAATGTATGCATCTCATTCTTGAACTGCAATTTTTGTGACTTTGTATTGGTCTCATACAATGTGACCAAATTTTTCCAAGTCTCTTTTGATGTTTTGGCATCCTGTATGTGCCCAATCATGCTATCTTGTATGCTAACAGACAGTCTATACATTATCTTCCATGCTCCTTGATTCAACTCTTCATATGCTCTTAATTGGCCCATAGTCTGATTCCTCTCTAGTAACTCTGGAGTGTTTTCATTCTCTCCTCTTATGTTCAGCAGCCTTTTCCCATCAATAAATTCTTCATTCTGAATCTCCAAGCATGAAAGTTGTTCTTGTATAACTTATCGCTCATAAGTTGAATGAATCATTCCATCAATATACTCCATTTTTGCAACAATTCACAACACAACAAAAACATTAGAAGCAGTACCTCTACATGAACATAGTCACACTGTGATGTGACAGTTTTATCTCAGAAAAACACAATTTTTTCACAGAATCACTTGAAATTTTGAATCTAGAATATTTGACTATTGTCTAATAGAATGAAAGTTATAGTTTTGCAAATTGACCTAGTTTTACTATGGCTCCACCTTATGGGCTCAAAATAGACATTGAGATGGCTCCATAATAGAAATTTGAGAAGAACAAGTGATCCTTAAGAGGTAACTATCAAAAATATTTTGATGCCTTCTACCTTCACACCAAATTTTATAGCAATCTGAGGCCACTTCTGAAGCATTCTTTCTCCATGCCTTCTCACATACTCTTCATTGTTAGCCTTCTCCACCAACTCTCTACAACCACACTAGCTCTGGTACCATGTCAACAGAAAGGAGATAAGGAAGAGAGCTCACTCACACACTCTCACACTCAAAGAGGAGCACACACAAATTGAGGCAAGGAAGAATGGTCTTCTTCTTCTTTTTCTATTACATAAAAGCAATATACAAGAATGACCTAAAACAACAATACAACTAATGCAATATATAAAGAACAATACGTAAAGAAAATCCTAACGATCATGAATGAGTAAGTTGGCAGGAAACAAATGTGCCATCACTCTTGATAGATGAATCTAGTAAAGCTCACTAAAGTATCCTTGACATATATCGGCTTGACCAATATACATGTCAGAGAAATGAAAAAGTAACATATGTCATCCTCAATCATCATCTGTTGAGCTTGATATCTCAATAGCCCTATAGCATAAAAATGTTTTGAAAAAAAACCCAACATAATGACCACATTAGCAGGATGCCCCGTACTTATTACAAGTTAACCCATCTTTTTTCTAGATCCATGAAGGTGATCTTGGCTAGAGTTTTGGGAAGCATAACGATAAGGATTGATAAGTAGGAAATGTCTGAATTTTCTTTTGTTACCGAACCCACCACATGGATACCTACCCATTGAGGATTATATGATAAAATCAATTGAGTGTTACTATTACTGTCCATATGAAAGGCCAAATGGTTGCTGGACACTTTTTTATATGTTCTTTAATAAAACATGCAGTGGTCCGGTCAATCACAGACTCTATTTTTTTATCGTCATTTCCTCCTTTTTCTTTCACTTCATCTTTTTTCCTCTACAACACTTTCCTTATCCTATTTTCTATCGTCCTTCATAGAGCTTCTTTGGGTTTTCCTAACATGCCACTTGTGGGTTGTGATGGTATATCGTTTGTGATGTATGTATTCTTGACGTACTTGAGGAAGTATCTTCTTCACCACGATTCGATCTTATAAAAGTTTCCAACCTCGATACTTCAAGAATTCATTCATTGCAAGTTGGCCTAACACCCTGAAGCTTGACATTTGTGCTCCTATGAGGCTTGGGATCTAAGGATCTTTCTTTATTAAATGGAGTTACAATTGTTCTTTAATTGTTTGTGGAAACTCTTGGTTTGGTGCTGAACATAAGCATGATAGATATTCTATTCTTTATGATTAATCATTGTTGCATGTTTGATTATGAATTTTTGCCATTTCTCTAGTTTTATTCCATCATCTAGTGCTTGCGAATTTTCAGCAAAAAGTATAAGTCATATGTGAGCAATCGTGCATTAATATTGGAGGTAAATTCCAAAAATATTTTGGATTCTTGCTCAAGAAATCATGTAAAAAAGGCATCCTCAAATGTCTATAAATATGGGCTTGGTAAAAAGATTAATGTGGATTAATATGCCATTAGCATTTCCCTAGTTGGTGTTATTGAGAGATCAAATAATAAGGTTCCCACTCCTTGATTTATTCAAATGAAGTAAAAAAATTTGTATTTTGCATGCTTGCATATCTTTAGAAATGTCAAAATCATGATCAAGATTTTATTCTTCAACTTGATGGTAATGAATGGAACTTTGTGCATGTACGCATATCCAATTCTCAATGAAGTATTTCTTTTGTGATGCACGATGGTAGACTCTCCTGTTGAGAGCTCTGCAACAATACCCTTGTTGTAAAATACACAGAAAACACACAGTACACAGACCATGAACACAGATTTCTTAGGTTGTACAAATGCGATCAAAAGTAGAGTCTATGGTGGACCAGACCACTATATGTTTTTTATTAAAGAACATATAGAAAAGTGTCCAAACTTTAGAGCTTTAGTCAAAGCATTTGCAACATTATCTCGAGTAAGAACCTTCTCAAGAATAATGCACTCAGTGGCTAAGCAATCTCTAACGAAGTGATAACGTACCTCGAGGTGCTTGGTCTTTGCATGATAGACTAGATTCTTAGCCAATGCAATGGCACTCTGACTATCACTGAGCAAACAAGGTACATGTTGAGGTAAACCCATATCACAAGCAAGACGAGAAAGCCACAATGCTCCCTTACATGCCTCACTTGCTGCAACATACTCTATTTCTGTGGTGGAAACAGTTACACATTCTTGAAGATGAGATCTCCAAGATATAGAACCTCCAACAAAATGAAAAATGTACATTGATGTAGACTTACAATTGCCTACACAATCAGCATAGTTAGAATCCATGCAACCAATAATTGATGCTTTCCCTCTACCAAAGCGTAGACACTTGTCCTTAGTGCCACTCAGATATCTCAAAATAAGCTTGACCACTTCCCAATGCTTCTTACCAAGATTAAACATATATATGCTCACCACTCCCACTGCAAATGCAATTTTTGATCTCGTAGATACCATAGCATACATGAGACTACCAATAGCATACTGATAAGGAATTTTGTTCATGAATTCCTTTGGCTCATTTGATTTGGGGCAATCATCCTTGCTCAATTTCACATATGTGGGTAAAGGTATACTCAATGCTTTTCCACCCTGCATATTAAACCTGTGAAGTACTTTGGATATGTACTCACTTTGAGACAAGAATATGCATCTTTTACTCCTATCATGAGGAATGTGCATGCCAAGAATATGTTTACACTTTGAGAAGACCTCAAGTTACACACCATGCCTTGTAGACTAGTGAATTAGCCCATAGGGAGACGAAGGATTTTACTGTGCATGTCCAAAATGTGAAAGGACACTCTTATGGGCTCATATATATAAGTCAATTCTAACTCTTTTGTAAAGACTCTTTCCATTTGTAATCGAAGCACTAACATGAAGAGACGATTCTCATAACTCCTTTCCTATTTTTCTCCTTTTATGTGTGCTTGTGTGTATGCCTATGGATGGAACATGTGCTAAATAGTGTTTTCTATCCATGTCCCACCTTTTTTTATTGTTTTCTTGCATGTGGGAAGCATAGGGAGTTGTGAGGTGTAGGTAGGTGATTCCCAACACCTAGTTTTTGGCCATAACTTTATGCAAAAAAATTGAAGTCCTTCCAGACCACTTCCAATAGATGCATCTCATCTGTATATAGCTTCTCTCAAGGGTGGTCTTCTGTAGCAAGCTCACACATGTCTTCCATGTGTCTGTCTCGAAGTGGTAAATGCACACATGTTCCATGGATGTAGAAGCCTTGGGAAAAAGCACTCTCCCTAATGCAATCGTAGGGATTGAATCGAAGACCTCCTTCTTCTCATCCAACGGACTTAACCACTAGGATAAGCTTCCTACTTCTCTAGTATTTTGAGAACCTTAGTCTTATCTTGATTGTTAGGCTTTTTAAGACTTTCTTTACAACATTCTCAAGTAATTAAAGCTCAAATATTGAATCAAAGTAATTTCTTATGTAGAAATGATGAATGATGCATGAAGTTGTTCCTTATACATTTCATGCATCCAGTTCTTCTATGATGCATGCTCTATCCATTACTTTTCATATATGTAACATATGCATTCTTCATTGGATGATGAATATACATATGCCAAAATGCCCATATATGTATTCCTTATTTCTTTTCACATGCTCTCTTAATGAACATTCCCATGAAATAAACTATTTAGAGTGCATATCAAATGTCTTATTCCTTATACTTCTAGAAACCATTCAATAAATGCATAATATGCAGATGAGAGATTCATATATCTAAGTATACCCATACAATTATTTTATGATGAATTCCCTTTTCATACATGCAATGAGGGGACAAGAAGAGATGCATGAATCCTTTCATGAAATAGTGTTATGTTCAAACATTTAGTAAAATCAAAGAAGTGTTCTTCCCAACTTGTAGTTAGATGAATAACTCCCATTTGTCTATGGATATATATACATCTTCTTCTTCAAAATGCTCCACAAAGTGCCCACACAACTTTGGTGTTATCATTCTTATGTGTTGGCTTTGATTGATCTCAAGTTAGAAATCAAACACTTGAATTTGAAATGTTTAGGCTTCATAATATTCCTACTTTTTACCATGAGTACATGGATGAAGTTTTCCATATGCTCTCTCTCTCTCTCTCTCTCTCTCTCTCTCTCTCTCTCTCTCTCTCTCTCTCTCTCTCTCTCTCTCTCTCTCTCTCTCTCTCTCTCTCTCTCTCTCTCTCTCTCTCTCTCTCTCTCTCTCTCTCTCTCTCTCTCTCTCTCTCTCTCCAATTCCTTCTAGTTTCAATGGGCTTTTCAACTACCTGCCTTCCTTGGTCTATGCATGTGCATAAATGCGTAGAAAGAGGGACAAATCAGGCACATGTGAGTGAGGCAAAGAGGAAGAAAGAATGTATGCACCGTTGAGAAGTGCATAGGTAGGGATATGATCAAGAAGAGAACGAGCAAAGAGGGGGTACAAAATGGGTGCAAGATCCCTTTCCTCTCTTCAAGTTCCAAGAGAGGACATCTCTTTGTACATCATGGGGGATGATGAGTCGATTTGGCTCAAGTCATGGGTGGAATTCAATGTTTCTAGTTCCATTTCCTCTCTTCAAGTTCCAAGAGAGGAGATCTCTCTGCACATCATTGGGGATGATGGGTTGATTTGGCTCAGCTCGTGGGTAAAATTCCATGTGGTGGTGGTAATGTGATGGTAAGCAATTGAGAACACCATTTGACGCACAAGAAGGAGTCCTCTTAGGCTTGAAAGAAGGCCACAATCTTCAAAACTTGATTGAAAAGCCGCCACTCCCTTCTTCCTTGGACATCATGGAGTGCTTTCATCAAGATCTCCATGAAAGTTTTAATAAGAAATTTCAAATGTGAGTAATTCTCCATAAATGCTATAAATTTTAATCATTTATTTATTATAATTTTCAATGCATATAATTTTTATTGATATTCTTTATTTTTACTTGAGAAATTTCATGCAAAAAGCTACACTACAATCTTGGACAGGAGAGATGAATCATTTGTATGATTGAAAGCGTTGATGTTAAAATATCTCTTATTATAGTTCTAACCCCATTATGGCACAATATTGGAAGGATTACCGTACTGATAGAAATATGATAACAATAAAATATATCCAAAATAATTAGTTATTTTCAAAAAACTTTCCTTGTAAAGTAGATTTCATAATATGATTTTTTTTTCTAGATATTTGAATCCTCTTAGTATGAACTTTTCACTTTATTGAGATGGTCAAAGTGGTGACTTGGCAAAGTGGTGCACAGGTGGTGCACAAAGGGCCAAGGACATGGGTGTGCAAGTAGTGCACAAATAGTTTGTTCACAATGGTCTTGTAGAAAAAGTTAAATGCAGGTTGCAAAAATCTTTTCTTAAAGGGTTTTTAAGGCTTTTAAAGTGTTATGGAAGGTCCAGGTGAACCCTCCCTTATGCGCATATTTTGGAAAAACCAAGGTCAAAAGTGGAAAAATGGAAGTGAACACGATACACAAGAGCTTATGTGTGGAGTTCGAGTTAGATTTTTGTTTTACATAAAGTCACTACATGACAAAATAAGGAGTCAGTGGTCTTTACATGAGAAGGTTCTTAGGACAACATATTAAGCATCAAGATAGAAAAGTAGTTGAGAAGTGAAGTGATGTGTGTAAGAGGAATCAACACACTATAAAGGAGGATTCTTAGAGATAGACTAAGAGCAAGAGCATACACTACACTTGGAGAGAAAGAGAGAGCAAGGTACACTCACTTAGACAATGTGCAGAGCGAAAATGTGCAAAGAGTGAGACAAAGTGTGCAAAGGAGGTGACAAAGTATGCAAAGAGAGTGTTGAGAGAGCAACTAAAGTGTGACAAAGGATCATCAATGAGGAGTTGAAGATTGATAGTATAAGTGACCAAGCCTTCAACCTTATTGGAAGCTTGAGAGAAAGGAGTGCACAAAGGCAAGCTACTGGATAAGGTAAAAGGCCGGCCTAGAAGTTGACTACATAAGTAATTGGGATTTTTTGTGTAATTGTGTGTGTACTTCTTTGACTTTTGTGTGTACTTCGTTGGCTTAACCGGCTACACACAAAGCACATTTTGTCTTATTCTAGACAAAGTATTCTAATCTTCTATGCTAATTAGGACATAGAGGCATCTGATGCAATTTGTCCTTCTTATTCTTCTTTATTCTTCTCCTACACACACTCAAGCCCCTTTCAACTAAACAATCTCCCAATAAAATTTGGCATGTTCAATGGGGATTCTTCTTTTTTTTTACAATTCATACCATCCGACTCTAGATTGCAATTCAAGTGGCCATTTTTTTCAAACTTGGAGTCATTTTCATGTTTCTTAATATCCTTGAACTCATTTTTATAATTATTTTCAAATTCCATTCATGCTCCCTTATTTTGGTCAACCCCACATGTTTTGCACATAATTAACATGTGATTTCTCACCTTCACATATTTCACATGGTCCATTATCTCTTTATTTTTCCATGTGTTTCACATTCTTTATATGTATCACGTATCACTTCTACTTTTTTGCAATTTTCCCCCTCACCAATCCCACATCCTACTCCTTGCCCCTTAGTTTATACCAAAACCTAGACCTACGCCTCACTCCTCCCTACCCTTTTCTCATTAGCCCATCACCCCTCCTTCCATTTCCTTATTAGCCCCTCACCTGCATCTGCTCTTGACTACCACTTGGGGGGTAAGAGCTTTGGTTATGATTTTGCGTTTTTTTTTTTGGCAGACAAGAGGATATCATTAGGACACCTATAAGGGTCCATGCTATGGTTTTTCCCTCTTGCAACCAATCTACTTTGGAGTCAATTGTTTCTTTTTCATTTCCTTTGCGGGGCTACATAGCGGGACTGGTCACTTTGGGAGGCACTACGTTTTGTCTGGGCAGAGGTCATTGGATCCTCTCACCATCTTGGGGATCTTGACCTCACTCACCTCTTCATTAGAGCTTGGGACACAACTTAGTTCTTGTTTATTCAAGGCACAGAGGAGAGTGAGCTTATTTTGTATGTGATTGCGAATACTCGGACTGCTCCTAGGTACATGTATATACATGAGGATGAGCTGCGTTTGGAGAAGGCACGGGTGGCTAGTGAGTCTATTTGCTTAGCTTGTGCAAGGTTTTTCCATAGTAGCTGGCTTCTCATTGGAGGCGGTTAGACTCGGATTACTCCCCCTCCAAACAAGCCTCGAAGATGGCTCATTTCATTATTGCAGCAGCAACTTGGTTTGCCTTGTCTCCATGAGAATTCTCTCATGGAATGTTCACGGTCTAGGTGGGCCTCGGTTCTTATGATACAGAGCTTGCTTGCAAGAGGAGTTTTGCCAGTGTTTCATTGGCAAACCCATTGATATTCTAATGTTATAGGAGCATCATCTATCTTTGATCCGTACGCGGCAATGTAGATAGCTTCTACAGAGACATGGGAAGGATTTTTTGTGAGTTGGATATGGGCCCAAAGGCTCGCAAGGTAGTGTATGTATTTTTGTTGGGGAGTCCTTATAGTCCGCGATTATGGATCAAAGTGGGATTATCCCTAGGAGGGTCATATGGGTGATTATGGTTTGTGGATTATGTTTCGTGGGGATAAGCGATATGGGTTCTTGGCATTCTATGCCCCAAACCATGAGAGTGATCGTGCCACTTTCTGATCTTAGATCATTGATGATCTTCTGTATGCTGATCGTTGGTGTGTTTCGGGTGACTTCAATATGATTAAGTCACCTGAGGATTGCCAAAGGGTAGCCAAACCACCATGCATGGATTGGATCTTACCCCTCGAGAACGATTATGCTGAGGTTGAGTGATGTATGGCACACAGAGGGTTTTATATGTCAGTGATGTATTAGTTGAGTATGATGGCAAGACATGCATTATGGCAAGATCTTGACTTTTTTATCATGCCCCTATGGTTGCTTCCTTTACTGAGGGGGATGCCAAAGGTCCCATGGTGTTGCAGATTCTTGAGCAGGTACAACTTGATGGATGCCTATCTAATCAGATTGAGGTAATTTTTTCCGAGCTATCTTGAGATGATGATGTCGGGCTCAATCCCTTGTGACTGTCTTACAGACGATCAGCTCATTTTTGCATGAGGAGAGAAGCCAATGGCTGGCTCGACTCCACGAGAGCGAGCATTGCCTGCACAAGGGCATTGCCTCCCTACAACGGCTCTTTGAGCGCCATCCAAATTGTGAGTGGACAATCTCGCAGCTTGCCTAGGCACAGCAAGAGCTAAGGGCAATTGAGGATAGGTGATCGGACTTTTTTCATCATAGACCGAACCCTCGTTGAACTCAAGTACATGATCGTATCTCTAGAGAGTTCTTCTTAGTAATTTAGTCCAGCCAATCTCCGATCGGGATCAGGCAGCTTCGTCCAATGGATGGTTTCTATGCTATGGAGCTTGGGTAGGTGAGAGAGATTTCCACTTAGTTCTACCTCACTCTTTTGACAAAGGAGACACCCTATGAGACTTGGAAGGAGAGTAGGAGGTATGTCTTGCAGCATGTACAACTATCGGTGACTGATGAGATGCACACTATGCATCTAGCCCCATTTATGAATAGTGAGATCTTTGATGCATTGCATGGTTTGGCTAGGAATAGATGCCCAGTGATGATGGTCTTGCCCCCAACTTTTTCATCAAGTACTCGAGGGTCCTTGGGGATTGGATTCGTCTCGCCTTCCAAGAGGACATGGAGGGGGGACACCAATCACTCTCTGAGAATTTGTTTTTCCTTATCCCTAAGGAGGGGGAGCAGCTAGATGATATCAGACACTGGCCTCTAATCATGGTTCTCAACTCGGTGGCTTCTTGAGACTTTGATTTATCCTTGCGAAGGCTCTAAGTTTGAGAGTGCAGCCACTTCTTGAGACTTTGATTTATCAGACGCAAATTGGCTTTGTCAAGGGTCACAGCAGCCTTGACAATATCTTCACCTTTTGAAAAGTCATCTCCCTTGCCCAGATGTAGGGTGAGCCTCCTGCTATGCTTTTGCTAGATTTTGAGAAAGCCTATGATCGGGTTGATTTGGCTTTTCTCAAGGACACTATGTTGTGTATTGTTGGTGCAAATGAGTCCAAGCCTACATATTTGGAACATTAACATTTATTTCATATAGTCACATATGACTTTTCCCTTGTAAAAATCAATTTACTTTTATCCTTGTAAAAGTGCATATGTTAATTGCACTTCTCTCACATTACTTGGTAGTTGATTGATGAGAAATTAAGTCCTAAAGTTTAGGATTCACTTTATGGTGAGAGCTTGAATTTGAATGCAAAACTTGGCCCCAACTCTAAGCTATTAAAAAATGGATCAAAATCTCGCCTGATATAGAGCCCAATTTGGAGATCTTTTGAGAGGGGTTTTCTGTGATTAGTGAGCTCATTCCATGCTCCATCACTACCCTCACATTGTGCAATTAGACATTGCCAATTTCATTGTGATTCTATGTGATTTAATACATACACATTGATCACATCTCGACTTCACTTCTCTATCAAGTTCATCTCAGAACAGTGATCTTCTCAGACTTGGTTCCTAGTGCACAGTTGATCATTTGATGTGATTTAAAGTGGTGTAGATTTAGCATATTGTCTATTTTATAGCTACAAAGTTTCATTTTCGTTTCTTTTCTCAATCTCGAGATATCTTCATAACTCTGGTCACTGGTCTGCATACTCCTAAAGCCTTAAATTATCCGGATGGTCTATTGATTTGCTAAATACAATTCTCACAGTACACTTGATCATTTCAAGTGAGGTAACTTGTGAATGGTATCTATATAAGTTAATTAGATACTCCCAAAAGGAATTTGATCAATTTCTAGTAGGTTGAGAGCATTGTTCATTTTACTGAACATGTATAGAGACCAAAATAGCAAGTCCTAGCTCATAGTTGAATTTCCTACTTATCTGTTTTGATCCATTGATTATAGGACCATGCTCCAAAGTCTTTAGGTGATTATTTGTGATTATTGGGAAGCTCAAAAGGTCTACTCTACTCTCAATAACTTGTTCTTGGCTGGTGTGGAGCAGGATTTTGCAACACCACTTCATCTCTGAAATCTATCCACCATCTCCTTCAACAGTGGTATCAGAGCAACATCAAGCAAAATGGGAGATGGATTTCCATCATTCATTGACAAATTGGACAAAAGTAACTATCGAGCATGGTCCCTAAGGATGCAAGCTTATCTCCAAGGAAGAAGGCTATATGGATAGATCTCTGAAGATGAGGAAAAGCCAATATTCAAAAGCAAACATCAACTTACAAGAGAAGAGCAAGAAAGACTAACTACATGGTGTGCAAAGGATGCTCTAGCTAAGTCTTATATACTTAACTCAATATCTGATTTCTTATTATAGGAATTGTAAGACCTCCCAAGAGACTTGGAAAGAAAATTCTTCATACTTCTCATCAAATACAAGGGCTATGAACAACCAACTTTGGATGGAGTTCACAACCTTGAAGAATCAACCAAAGCAAAGTGTGACTGACTATGTGATCAAGATGAAGGATATAGCTGACCAACTTGGGAGCATTGGAGAATAAATAGAAGAGAAGCATATCGTAAGGCAGATCATAAATGGCATCAAGGCTGATGATAAGTGGGATTCCTTTACCATAGCAATGGACCTGTATATGGACATGCAGATACTTGACCTCAATACATTGATGGGATAACTCTTCACACATGAGACAAAGCTCAACAAGAATGGAGACAACTCTAGAGGTAATCAATCTTCTGCCCTCTATACAGATAGAAATAAGAGTAAAGATAAAGGCAAAGGTAAAAAGAATGAAGAAGAGGCAAGTACCTCTCAAGTGAACTTCACACGTAGAGGAAGAGGTACTAGAGGAAGGGGCAGAGGAGGAAACCAAGGCAAGCGAAAATCATACAACCCTTCATCTTGCAATATCTGTGGTTTAATCAATCATATCACAGATGAGTGTTTCAAGAACACAAAGAATCAGAGAGGAAGAGGCTTCCATAGAGGAGGCTATGGACAATCTAGAGGCAGGTTTAACAATGGAGGAAGAAATTACCATCACAACTACAACCAAGGCTACAACAACAACTATCAAAGAGGTTTTAGAGGTAGAAGAGATTATAAGAACTATACTAATGACCAAGAGGATTCTCTATTGATCATGAATATGATATCCAAGCAAGGTAAAGATGATGAGAATCTATTTTATATTGATTCTGGTTGTTCCAATCATGTGGTTGGAAATGTAGCATTGCTATCTCATCTTGAAGAACCTAAAGGGAAGCATAAATTCCAGACAGGTGATGATACTAGGCACTCTGTTAAGAAGATTGGAAATGTTAAAGCATTTGATGGTAGTATGAACCTTTTAATTAAGGTATTAGATATGCCAACCATTACAAAAAACCCAATCAGTATTGGGCATATTGTTGAGAAGGGCTTACAGGTTACATTCACAAGGCATGGAGCATATGTGGAGGACCCTCAACAAGGTTTCAAGAGGATTGCAAAAGGTGAGAAATCTGGTGGACTCTTTAAATTTGAAGTTGAAGATACCAGAAACATTGCACTCTTCAATTACAAAGATCAAACCCTATCTGAACTAGAGATATGGCATAAGAGACTAGGTCATATAGATAAAAGAACACTAAAGCAAATATACAAGGATCAGAGTCTGCTTGGCATTCCAAATGTGTCCAAGCAACACATGATTTACAAATGTGGAGCATGCCAATTTGGCAAATCACACAAGAAATCATTCAAGAGAAAGGGATACATGTATGAAGACTACTTGGAGCTTGTGCACTCAGATGTGTGGGGTCCTAGCAGAGAGCCATCAATCTCAAAATCAAGGTACTATTTTTCATTCATAGATGACTATAGTAGATTGACAATTCTTTACTTCATGAAGCATAAAGATGAATTCTTCACTTGTTTCAAGAAATATTTGGTATTGGTTGAGAACTAAACAGGTAGGATCTTGAAGAGGCTCAGATCTGATGGAGGTGGTGAGTATTTCTCATATGAATTTGACTCATTCTTACATGACAGAGGCATAAAGAAAGAGGTTACAACAAGATACACTCCTAAACAGAATGGAGTGGCAGAGAGAAGGAATAGACTAATAGTAGAGGTTGCAAGATCAATGTTGAATGAAAAGAAACTTCCAAATTACTTATGGGCAGAGGCTGTTTCCACAGCCATATACTTAATTAATAGGCTTCCATCCAAGTCCTTGGATAGAATGATACCTTATGAAGCATGGAATGGAAGGAGACCTTTCCTAGACCATAGTAAAATCTTTGGGTGCATTGCTTATGCACATGTACCCTCACGGATTAGAGGAAAGCTTGATCCAAAAGCTGAAAGGTGTATATTCATTGGCTATTATCAAAACCAGAAAGGATATAGGTTGTACAATCCCACTAACAAAGGATTTATAGTTAGTAGGTAAGCTACCCTATGACTTGGAAAGTTATTATCCAACTCTGACTCAAGAACAACCACAAATATCAGAAGATGTCAACTCAGAAGATGAAGAACACATTGACTACAAAGCTTGGAAGTCCAAGGGCAAGACAGAATTCAAGAAATTGGAAGACATTCCATAGTCATCCAATCAAGCACTTAGAAGATCTCAAAGGGAGAGTAAGAAACCTATAAGGTATGGCTATGACACATCACTCATTACCAAGCATTCCGTATACATGACAAAAGATTCTATGTGAGAAGAGCATTCTTCAATTGAAGAAGCTGATAAGAAAGAAGAATGGAGAGAAGCCACGCAGGAAGAAATTGAAGCACTTCAAGAGAAAACACTTGGGATTTGGTTCCCAAGAAACCAAGCATGAAGGTAATAGGATCTAGGTGGATTTACAAAGTAAAGAAAATTTCATATGGTTCAATCAATAGGTATAAAGCAAGGCTAGTAGCAAAAGGGTTTGCTCAAAACTATGGAGTGGATTATGAGGAGACCTTCTCACCTGTCGCTAAGATGCCAACAATCACAGTTTTAGTAAGTATTGTTGCTTCAAAGAATTGGAACTTATATCAGTTAGATGTTAAAAATGCATTCTTAAATGGATGGATCTCAGAAGAAGTCTACATGGCTCAACCACTAGGGTATGAAGAAAAGGAAAAATCAGATTATGGTTTAAAGCAAGCTCCTAGAGCTTGGAACCATAGGCTTGTCACATATTTGCAGGATTAAGGATTTGTTGCTAGCAAAGCAGATTCTTCTTTGTTCATAAAGAAGACTAACTCAAAAGTTATTTATCTATGTGTTTATGTGGATGAAAGTATCATTATAGGAAATGATGCCAATTGCATCAAGCAAATCAAATCTCAGATGATTGAAGAGTTTAAAATCAATGACCTTGGTTTTTTAACATACTTTCTTGGATTAGAACTTGTATATTCATAGTCTGGAGTCTTTATTACTCAGAGGAAGTACATTCATGATATGTTAGTCAAATTCAAGATGGAGAATACTAAAGTTGCAATTACACCCATGGAACTCAACCACAAACTTAGTTCTCATGAGGGAGAACTCCTTGGAGATATTACAGATTATCAAAGGCTTGTTGGGAGTCTCAATTATGCAATCCTAACAAGAGTAGACATATGTTATGAAGTACATTAAGCCAATTTATGCATACACCAAGAAAACCTCACATGGAAGCTGCCAAGAGCATCTTAAAGTATCTAAAGGGTACTATAAATGAAGGACTATTTTATCCATTCACATCTAACTTGGATATCAAGCTATATTTTAGCAAGGACATCCAATTGTCCTATGTATCAACCAATTTGCAATGTGCAGATATGCTAACAAAATATTTGGATGGAACTAAGATGAAGAGGTTTAAGATGATGATTGGATTGCAGAAACTCAAAGAGAAATGAAGACCAAGCATGTTAGGTTTGAGGAGTTGTTGGTGCAAATGAGTCCAAGCCTACATACTTCGAAAATTAACATTTATTTCATATACTCACATATAACTATTCCCTTGTAAAAATCAATTTACTTTTGTCCTTGTAAAAGTGCATATGTTAACTGCACTACTCTCACATGGAGTTAGGAGGAATCAAATCTCAAATTACTTGGTAGTTGATTGATGAGAAAGTAAGTCCTAAAGTTTAGGATTCACTTTATGGTAAGAGCTTGAATTTGAATTCAAAAGTTGGCTCCAACTCCAAGCTATAAAAAAATGGATCAAAATCTCTCGTGATATAGAGCATGATTTGGAGATCTTTTGAGAGGGTTTTTTTGTGGTTAGTGAGCTCATTCCATGCTCCATCACTACCCTCACATTGTGCAATTACACATTGCCAATGTCATTGTAATTCTATGTGATTTAATACATATACATTAATCACATCTCTACTTCACTTCTCTGTCAAGTTCATCTCATAATAGTGATCTTCTCAAACTTGGTTCTCAATGCCTAGTTGATCATTTGATGTGATTTAAAGTGGTATAGATTTAGCATATTGTCTATTTTGTAGCTACAAAGTTTCATTGTCATTGCTTTTCTCAATCTCGAGATATCTTCACAACTCTGCTCACTGGTCTGTATATTGCTGAAGCCCGAAATTGTCAGGATGGTCTATTGATTTGCTAAACACAATTCTCACAGTACGCTTGATCATTTCAAGTGAAATAACTTGTGAATGGTAGCTACTCCCAAAAGGAATTTAATCAATTGCTAGTAGGTTGAGAGCACTATTCATTTTATTGAACATGTGTAGAGACCAAAATAGCCAGTCCTAGCTCATAGTTGAATTCTCTACTTATCTGTTTTGCTCCATTGATTAGAGGATCATGCTCCAAAGCACTTAGGTGATTATTTGTGATTATTGGGAAGCTCAAAAGGTCTACTCTACTCTCCACAACTTGTTCTTGGCTGGTGTGAAGCAGGATTTTTCAGCACCACTTCATCTCTGGAATCTATCCACCATCTCCTTCAACATATATGGGCTTCCTTGATCATTGGATCAGGGGAGTTTCCTCACTATACCAATCTGCCAACAATCATGTTCGGGTGACGAGGGGTCATA
The DNA here is from genome assembly GCA_020310875.1 of Ceratopteris richardii. Taxonomy (NCBI): domain Eukaryota; kingdom Viridiplantae; phylum Streptophyta; class Polypodiopsida; order Polypodiales; family Pteridaceae; genus Ceratopteris; species Ceratopteris richardii. Next base: position 79,971,186 of record CM035430.1, on the reverse strand, counting down.
GGGAGAGGTTCAACATTTCGTGATTGGTTCGGTAGGGCTATCCTTTAGCCCCTAGTCTGTTTCTCTTCTTTGTTGCAGGGCAAGGAGGCCAACATGACCAGATTTTAGCATGCTTTGGAGAGATTTTGCGATGCTTCCGGTGCCAAGATCAATTGGCACAAGTACCGTGGTTTCTGGATTGGCTCATATGATCTCCGTGTGTGGCACCCTCGTGGGCAGTTTCAGAGGATCCCCCTTGGCAAAGTAGTTAGATACCTTTGGTGTCATATCGGTCTTGATCTCTTGGCCGAATAGCACATCTCCCCTCTCCTCCTCACCATCGTGAGTAAGCTTTTGCATTGGAGCACTGTTCATTTGTTCTTAGTTGGTTGGGCTATGGTGGCGAACCAGGTTCTCCTTGCTACGATGTGGTACGTCACCTCGTGCTCGATCTTTTCGAGTTCCTATATTAGCCGGACTCAACGGTCGGCTAATAAGGAACTTTCTTTGTTCTGGTAGTGATGGAAGCCCTACTCGAGCTAAGGTTGTTTGGCCGGTCATCACCCTCCACCTAGAGCGTGATGGGCTTTGGATCATTGACCCTGCTTGTCAAAGTAGAGCCCTATTGGGCAAGTTTATTACTCGGGGGGTTGCTTCCTGACCCTGAGCTGCGGAAGGATTTCCTTCGGCAACAACAACTAGGCCTCTTCGCTCCTGCTAGTTGTGGGTCCTAGCAGTCTTAGATCATATGGATCTTCGTTGAGATGAGGCATATGGGCCTTTAAGGACGGGGTGAGGACCGCTTTGCTTGCAGTATTATTCGGTCCTAGGAGCAGCTTCCCCCAACTTGTTCAGCAACCTCCCTCCTGCATTGAGGAGAAGCTCCATCAGCCCATTACTTGGAATCCCCTCATCCGCACAGAGAGGGGGTTCATGGTTGGTTCTCGCCCTCATGTTTCCTAAGGGGAGTTTGCCAGAGGTCCTGGTTGCAGTGCGGCCGATTGGATCCGTTTTAGGAGTCTCCCAAGGTGCAGCAACAAGATAGATGTATGAGGATGTGCGGTGTGTCTCAAATGATCAAGGATGCTGAGGCTTCCTTCCCAAGGGATGGGTATGCAAGCTGATCTTTCACATTAGGCGACCTGATTGGGTGCCTTACCTCAGACTAAGGTCTTGATTGCTGCAAGGGGCATTACCCCGGATGGGACCCTTTTCTTTAAGATTGGTGAGGGATGGTTGATTAGTTCTTCACAAGAGTCTATGCCCATCGCGGAGTGCACCTTCCAGCAGATCTGACTGGTCGACACTCGAGGCAGTGACTGGCACATTGATCTTGATCCGGCGATCATTTGGGCCCATTTTGATTGGCGCCTCTGGGCCTCGGAGGGTCGCCTGTTATGTCGGCTTCATTGGTTCCCAAGGGAGTGGTAGTGGCACGATCCTTCTTCCCCTCCGGAGGCCCGCACTATTCCGTTCTTTTAGTATTCTGCCTGGTTGGGGCTGCAGATCATTCAGCCGCATCATCCAATTACTCCTAGTGTGGCATAGTCTTGGTAGCATGGTGGGCTCACAGAGGAGCTCCTTTTATCTTTTTGAAGTCGGATTTGGGGTGCTCAGCAATCTCAACAGATTATCCTTTTTCAGTGGTTGATGGCCCATAGGAGCATTGGAGTTGGTACCTGGCTGAGTTATGGGGGTCAATCTCCTGAGTGCACTGGTTCTGACTTTCATTTGGAGTCTCAGCAGCATTGCCTGTCCGATTATAAGTTGGCACGACAGATTGGCGATGGGTCACGTGTCTTCTCACTTGGGAGGACCCTCTGATCATCACTTGGGGGGTGGTTGCATGGGGCTTGCTTACTGGCCCCGCGCTCAGCTATGAGCATGAGGCGGACAGTTTGATTCAGGATGGAAGGATTGGCACCACTCAGACTCTCCGCCCTCCTCCATGGAGTGGTGTGGATGACCCTTACTAGGAGCTGAACAGCAACCTTACCTTGTGGTTTATATGGAGAGCCAGATGCCGACGCATATTCCAACTATGCACCATCCCCCCCGATTGAAACTATTAGGCACTTATGGCTGGAGCTGATTCATACCTTGCGGGAGCAGTTTGACCATCTCCAAGGAAAGTCTCATGCCACGTCTCGACGGTGGCTTGCCATTCTTTAGCCCTGAAAGAAAGGCCCTTTGTTTACTTTTCAGGGTGATACAATCCATTGGAGCTACCGGTCAACTGCTTGGCTCTTCCCCCCCCCCCACATCTCCTCTCCTAGGAGTTAGGTTCATTTCTGTTTTGGATGGATTTAGAGGGTGAGTTGCCCCTGTTGTCCCCCTTGTATTTGCGTCATGATGCCCAATTTGAAATTGTAGCCCTTTGGGCAGTTTTATTAACTAATGGAAGGATCTTTTTGCCAAAAAAAAAAAATAGAACTGGATGATCTCCATACCCTCCTGATGTAGAGCCTCCATAGATCCTATCTCAGTACCAAATTCCTCTCACTGCGAGAAAGGGGATAGTAAGAAGTCACAGTCGTACTGAAAAGGTGGTAGATGCTCCATATCCAGCCCATGTGTCGCAAACCAAGTTCTGACCTGTGAGTATCAGGCTCTATCATGCCCACTCTCAGACAACCTCAAATGCTCTATGAGTGAGTCTATCATGGGCAGCTCCCTCACCCTCTGAATGAAGCTTACTGTCCGGAAAGTGCCAGAGAGAGAGAGAGAGAAGAAAGCAAACATGCACACACATTGCCACCATAAATGATGCATAGTCTCAGATTTCCTAAAGCTGACTTGCAATTTAAAAATGTGTGTGCATGTGTGTGTGTGTGTGTGTGTGTGTGTGTGTGTGTGTGTGTGTGTGTGTGTGTGTGTGTGAGAGAGAGAGAGAGAGAGACAGAGACAGAGACACAGAGAGAGAGAGAGACAGACACAGAGGGAGAGAGACACACACACAAAGAGACAGACAGAGAGAGAGAGAGAGAAAGACAGAGCGAGCGAGAGAGAAGAGAGCAAACATGCACACACAAGAAAGCAAGCATGAAGTCCAGACGCTTAGCCAAGCGCACAGCTAGAGAGTGTATATATGAATCATACATACTTAAATTGAGGGATTCATTCTGATTAAATTCTATGGATGTTCTTTCTCCATTACCATTGTTTAATGTCTCAAAAACTTGAGCAGTTTGTGGCACATACCCTCTCTTTCTCATAGAACCTAGCAGTTTTCCTAGCTCCATGCTGCCGTCACAAGCATGTGCATGAGAAATCTTACCTGCAGTAAATTCTTGAAGCTTTCCATCCACCTCTATCCATGCCTTCCCTGGTTCTTTCGGCAATCCTGTTCTTACCTGGTCTTCCTTCACTATATCTATATGACCCCGCACACCTGCATCAATGTAAATCTGGGACATAGGCATGTGCCCAGCAGCATTGAAGGGATTCTGCTGCAATGCCTGCTCAAAGGACCAGTTTCCTTTAACAACATGACCATAAGTTTTGGAATTACTCAGTAAAGAAGTCCATCCTAAATGATCTGGAAGCATAGGCATACTATGGAGTATATCCTTTGCTTTGTCTAACTGTCCTGCTCGGCTGAAAAGATCAACTGCACCGCTGAAATGCTCAAGGCTAGAAAGGGGAGTTTGATCTTGTTTGAATGATTTCAGATATGCAGCACCATCACTCAAATATCCTCCATGGCTACAAGCTGACAGAATGTTCGTATGAATTACCTCTGTCAGATTTAAACCTGTAGCTTCCATCTGCTGTACACAATTCCAGGCCCTCTCGAAGAGGCCTTGCCTGGTAAGTGCTGCAAGGACTGTACCCCAAGAAACTAAATCTCTAGAGCACAGACCATTAAAAACTTTCAGAGCTTCCTGGATGTCTCCACATTTAGCATACATGTCCACAAGGGCGTTGCCAAAAACAATATCTGATTCTAGCCCACTGCTTATGATGAGATCATGTATGAATCGTGCATGCTTGGACGCCCCTGTACTCCCACATGCTTCCATAAGACTCAAAACCATCACCTTTTCCAGCCCAAGCCTTTTGCCTTGCATACTTGACAACAATTGGAGTGCAGAAACGGGATCATTGCATTGAAGATGTCCTGAAATCATTGCATTCCATGGTGCAGAATAGTGTTTTGATAGAGAGTTAAAAACATCTTTTGCATCCTCAATGCTGATGCATTTCGCATAAAAATCAAGAATACTGCTCCCAGCAACTACATCTGTTTCAATACTAAGACAAGTAGCTAGAAAGTGTATTAATCTGCAACAAACAATATCTCTAATGGAACTGCAAGCTTTGAGTACTGATAATATTGTACTCTTGTCAGGCTCAAAACCTTTCTGAAGCAACCCTACAAATAAATCCATTGCACATTCACTGAATCCATGATAAGCATAGCCAGATAATAAACAAGACCACGATACTAAATCTCTAACCTTCAAGCTCTGGAACACGGTACGTGCTTCTATGAGACTGCCACACTTGGCATACATATCAATAAGTGAGCTACCTACCTTTGCATCTATTTCAAGACCACTTCTAATTATCTTGTCATGAAACTTACGACCTTCTTTAGTATCTCTTAGGCTAAGACATGCCTTTAAGGCTGACAAGAAGATGGGAACATTTGGTTCCACATTCTGTTCTTCCATAATCTTAATTAGTTTAAGTGCATCCAATCCTAAGTCATGTTCAACATATACTCTGGTCATTGCACCCCAAGCCACTAAATCGTGAGATGAGGAACTGTTGAAGATATCGCGGGCCTCGCTGACAGATCCATATTTGCTGTACATGAGAACAAGGGCACTGCAAATAGACATATCTGAATCAGCTTCAAACAAAACGATGTGATAGTGAACATTCTGGCCTTCTGCCAAGGTGCTGCATGCTTCCACCGTGCGTAGCAGTGTGGATTTCCCCGGAGTAATGTCCTCTTCATGCATGTTGTTGAATAGCTCAATAATAATGTGCATCTCCCCACATTGGATATAACCATGAACCACCGATTCATATAACGCTACATTCCTGATTGGCATTTCATCAAAAACTTTGTGTGCATCTTTTGGGCAGTGGCATCTCATGTACATGTCAATAAGACCATTACTAATGTCGGGATTTCTTTCCTCACCCGTGTAGAACTTGCTATGTATGTGCTTACCATGATCTAATGCCACCATGACCCCACAAGCTCTCAAAACACAGGAAACTATCACAGTATTCGGTAAGGTACCCTTATCCTGCATCTCATGGAACAGTTGAAGAGACATATGCCCAAGCCCATGTTTGGAATACCCAGAAATCATTGCACCCCATGAGACAACACTTTTACTGTGCAAGCAATCAAACACCTTCAGGGCATCATGAAAGCATCCCATAGTGGTATACATGTCAATCAGTGTATTGCCAATGGTTATATCTAAATCAAGTGCATATTCAACAGTATGCTGGTGTATGACATTTCCAAGATGGAGGAGATCAGTCCATGCACACGCTTTCAAACAGGAAAGGAAGATAACCCTATTAGGCTCTGTATCATCCCCATAAATCCTTTGCAGAGTTTCCAAGGCAGGAAGACCCATTCCATGGCAAGCATAACCTGAGATAAGGGCACCCCAAGATATCACATCCTTTTTGGGAATCTGGTCCAGAATACAATTGGCATCATCAAAACTGCCACATTTCGCATACATGTCAATCAGAGCATTTCCAAGTGAAAGATCAGTTTCAAGGCCAAACTCTAAGATTTGACCATGTATTAATTGACCATGCAGAACACTCCTGATGGTGCTGCAAGATTTCAAAACACTAAGGAATGTGACTTTGTCAACTTCTGTATTGCGATCATGAAGCATGCCATAAAATACATCCAGGGCTTTTCTATTGTCACCATTCTTTACATTCGAAGAAATTAACTTATTCCATGTATAGGTGTTCGGAGCGGAAGAAAGCGCTCTTCCATGGATCATAATGCGAAATGCAGTGATCAAGTGAGAACCTGGCTGCTACATGATGTCCCTTCCAAACTTCTTTATAGTCATTGCTATTAAGAAAAGGCCATCCAATTCCTGAAGTATTGTGTGACCCTTATCCTGAGGTCTTGCTTTGATGCCAAAGACTGGAGCATCGATCAAACACTATGTGTGAAAAGGTTATGTCAGAAACACATTGAGCACGCCCATTTTGTATTTTCTTTTTTTCTGCGACGAGACGGAAACGTTTTGGAAAGTTATGAAGCATAAAGTCTCTGACAAAGGTGAAGGTAGATGAGCACCTGTTGTATCACCTTCTTCTGTCGTTGAACTTGTAGTTATCAGTCATATGCATTCGCGAGTGCACAGCACCTATCAAATACAGTAGTGGTTACCATTATAGAACAAGGAAAATATACATGAAGAAGCATGACCACTTTCATTGGGAGTAGGAATAGTGGTCATGAGTTCATAATCTTTAAGACACCTCCATGCATATACAATAGCCACATTCATCCATACTTGCATAGCTGCATGTAAGACATGGAACCTAAACCACTCCTCCATTCTCCAAATGGGAAGACTCACCATTAGCATGTACTGTGATTCTTACCTCTGTTAGTCAAGAAAAATATGTTTGAAGCAGCATGCCTGATTTGGTTGGGAATATGCATAGTATGGTCATGAGTCCATAATCACATATTGGGAAGTTCAAAGTAATGATGACCTTGTATCTTTCCATTTTTCATTTTTTTGCCCATCGTATAATTCAATTTAATACATGCATATACTTTGAGAATGCACACATACATGTAGGACTGGACACATATATACAATAATATAAACATACATTTATGCATACATTTGGGTTTTGTTTCTTATTTGTCAGGCATGGAAAAATCATAAATCTGTTTACGTGTAATTGAATAATGTATGGTTCCAACTTTTTGAATTAATAAATTTTCTTATGGAACTACAAGGCTTTATTGCAAATTCATTACAACAAGTAGGGAGAAATGGATGACAATACATTATTCTTAGTAATCATATTCTGATTGAACCCACACCCCCCACCCCAGAGGCGTGCTGCTCAACCATTTCAAACGTTGGCCTTCGAGCACCCAACCTTGGGGCTCTCTTTCAACTCCGACCTTTGGGCACCTAATCCCGGTCTTGTCGGGCATCTAACCCTTGCTTTTGTGAGATATGGAATTCCATGGGTACTATGCCCACCTTCACTTGTACTCACTTGTACTTTCAATTAGTTCAAGCATATCTGGATTTTGGGCCACTAAGCCTCGGGCCGAACTTCCTTTAAAAGTCCAGAAGAACATGTATTAAACATACACATGTTTAACTTGTTATATTTTATCCCTTCTTGGAGTCTAGTGTTTTCCTTTCTCTATATTTGCCACACACACTGCCCTCACTTGAAGTGTAACGAGCCACACACTAATAGTAGACATCCCTTAAATGTCAGTAGAAAAGCTTCCATTGACTACTTCCTACGCTACTATATATCGAGAGGCTTGTGACTACAAGGATCTTTGCACAATCAGTCGATATATGCTTTTGTCGGCACTTTGTTTGTTGTCTCACCATCGTATGTTGGAGATAGAGCTTTAGTATCCTTAAGTATCTTTCCTCTATAACATGTTCTTCAAAAGTTAAGCTGAATAAGCTACTCAAAAATACTTCATCTTACGGCATCTTTGTCTACAAGTCTCACTAATGTCAGAGTATGACGCAAAAACACTCCCACTACGTATTCTATATGGTTTTTGGCATTGGTAACTATGTAAGCTGAATAGGCTACTCAAAAATACTTCATCTTATGGCATCTTTGTCTACAAGTCTCACTAATGTCAGGAGTATGACGCAATAACACTCCCACTACGTATTCTATATGGTTTTTTCGCATGGACATTTGCATCAAAATCTGAGGTTATGTTACGAACAATGTACTGGAAGCTTGATAGGGTTCTAAACATAGTAACGTATCTGATACAAAGAAATGTGTTATTTTCACAGCAAATATATAAGCTTGTTACTCACAAAATACGAATCCTAGATGCCACTCGTGACTACACACTAGAATCTATACACAAACACACACACACACACATACATACATACATACATACATACATACATACATATATATATATAGATATATATATATATATAGATATATATATATATAGATAGATAGATATATATATATATATATATATATATATATATATATATATATATATATATATATATATATATATATATATATATATATATATATATACATATACACACACACACACACACACACACAAACACACACACACACACATACATATCTATCTATCTATCTATCTATATCTATATCTATATCTATATCTATATCTATATCTATATATATATATATATATATATATATATATATATATATATATATATATATATATATATATATATATATATATATATATATATATGTGTGTGTGTGTGTGTGTATGTCTCTCTCTCTCTCTCTCTCTCTCTCTCTCTCTCTCTCTCTCTCTCTCTCTCTCTCTCTCTCTCTCTCTCTCTCTCTCTCTCTCTCTCTCTCTCTCTCTCTCTCTCTCTCTCTCTCTCTCTCTCTCTCTCTCTCTCTCTCTCTCTCTCTATATATATATATATATATAGGACTCTCATGATTGGTCACACCATGGCTAAGCTTTATGGGACGGTTCTCGAGACAAAGCTCAGCTCATATGCTGAGATGGGAGGGCTACGATCACGTGGTCAGGCATGGTTTTGACGGGCTTTCTCCACTATTGATCACATCTTCATTCTGCGTTGCCTCATTGACGGGGCAAAGATGCGAAAGAAGAGATTATATTGCTGCTTTGTGGATTTCCGCAAAGCCTTCAATACCGTGCCTCGGGAGAAGCTTTTTCGGAGACTTCATAGCTTGGGTATACCATCAGAGATGATTTGGGCCATCTACACACTCTATGAGCAGGTGATTGGGAGGGTTCGGTGCCCAGGGGGACTATCAGAGGCCATTGCTAGCACAGTGGGTGTTAAGCAAGGCTGCCCACTCTCTCCCACTCTATTCGGGCTCTACATCGACGAGATTGAGGACTACATTCTCCCAGCTCGAGGGGAGGGTGCAGACCTCGCAGGTACACAGGTCCACATTTTATTATATGCAGATGACATTGTATTGATTTCAGAGTCACCAGAGGGATTACAGCACCACCTAGATGCCCTCCATGAGTTTTGTACACAGAGGCTTGGCTGTAAACCTTGGCAAGACCAAGGTCATGATCTTCCACACCTCCCCCATGGTGAGGAATGGAGCAGAATTCACAATTGGCACTGGACAGATTGAGGTGGTCACTTCCTATGTCTACCTCGGAGTCACATTCACGAGCTTGCCTGGACCCTTCAATATCAGACAGGCAGCCACCGATAGACTCACACGAGGATATGCAGCCTTAGCCATGTTAGAGCGGAGATGTCACCAGGCACACTTCCAGGAGCCCCGCACAAAGGGGTGGCTATTTGACACACTAGTCAGACCAGCTATGATGTATGCTGCGACAGTTTGGGCACCAGGACTCACAGGCACCCAGTGGAGTGCGATCGAGCGGCCACAAGTACGTATGATCTCACGACTATTTCGCGGGAAACAGTCAGTGCCACATGACATCATCAGGGCAGAGCTAGCTGCACCACCCATGGTGGTAGATGCACTATTCCATACTATCTCCTTTATTCAGAGGGTGAGGGAGCTCCCTACCCAAAGACTCACACACAGAGCTTTTGAGGCATCTATACACATATCAGAGTCCGGATATGAGAGAGCTTGGTACACTCAAGTTAGAGCGTCGTTTGACAGTCATGGACTTGATATGGATAGATTGTCGCCTTTTCAGTATGACCCGGACTCACCTCACATCCACCTCTCCCGTCATGAGAGGAATCTTGTGTTGAGACAAGACCTTTGGCAGCTCTACATTAGTCAGACATAGCACACACCACACATGGGATCGAGACTATCGCACTATCGAGACCAGTTCTTGGACATACTAGCGGATGGTTTCATCCAGCGACCACGCTACATGGATACCTACATGCCTCATAGATCGAGGGTAGCCATTGGCCAGTTGAGGGTCTCATCACACCGACTAGAGATTGAGATAGGCAGAGCCACAGACATTCCTAGAGAGGAGCGGCTATGCAG
>CM035430.1:79768483-79955983 GCA_020310875.1 Ceratopteris richardii | reverse complement strand
TCATACATACATCTCAATGGTCAATGGTCATATAAATTACAATTTACATTTAACATGTTACATAATACATATACATTCATGATTCAGCATTTGTAAATTGTGACTTTGAACTTGAAAGTCTAAACTTCAACATATCATTATTCATATGAAAACACAAAACAAGAATCACAATTTCACATAGGCATAATGCACACGGTACATCATATATATTGATATATGATAATCTCATACAAAATGTGGCAAAACAAAATGGACATAGGTCCTACCACCTTCCAACCCGAAACGATGGAATCTGGATACAAAAAGAAACATGACAGTACAAAAAATAATCAATAGTCTAGTGTTTGTGAGTTGTGCATGATACCCGTGTGCCACTATAATTGTATGCCTATCATCTCTCATCTATATGATATGAATCATGAATTATAATCACTCTTCTTCATTCATGCCGATAGAATGCTTAGATGAAGAAGAATCTGGAGAAGAGTAATGTCTCTCGATGTAATAACACTCTCATCGTCTTCGACTCTCGTTCCTTGATAGGAACCATCTCTATAGCAGACTCCTCATGGTCCCTCGATGATGCAGGAGCACCTCTCCGTCATGGGTGCATTTTTCACCCCCTACCTCTCATTAGAGTTGCACTAGTAGAAAGCTGATTGGTCTGTCTCTTCTATAAAGCATGTGAGCGTGCTCTAGTAACCTGCCAATTGATCACCTCAAGCTCTGTATGGAGCATGTGATAAATCTCCTCCTCATCCTATGCAGATCCTCCCACATCCTCAATCAATGTAAAACTCTCCTCAAATGTAATAGGAGAAACCTACAATATTGATCAAAATGATCATTTTTAGCTTCAAGTTTCAACAACATAAGTCATAAGATCCAAAATATTAATTTTTGCCAAGTACATAATTCCTGTTTTGGATACTTAAGAGTCTATAATGATTGCAAAAGCCAAAGATTGACTTTGCAAGATACCACACGTTGTAATTGTGCCACACACTGAGGCAATTGCATAATTTGGTGTGCATCAATGAGAATGCACTCCAATTACGCTCACATGGTGTTATGACCTCCACGATCCTCCTTGCTTGACAAGACAAGACACAAGCCATATTCACAAACAATAGAAGGGCGGACATAAGACTCACCTCCAAGCCGTAGAGCCTATACGGGCTCACCCCCAAGCCTGGGAGCCTGCAGCCAAGCGGGCAGCCACCTCCAAGGGACTCGTGTCCCATACCTCCAGCCCCTCCACCACTACGAGTGACGAGGCTCTGCCAAAGGGCCAACAATCCAAGTGCCTCACGTTAGGAATGTCTCACAAATGAGCCCATGGGTCCTATTTATAGGCTCAAATGAGGAGGTGGCCCAGTTCACACTGAGGAGCCGATTCATATTTGGCCAGACACTTCTAACTACAGGCGCCCATCCAGATGTCCTTTAATTTTGGGACGTAACACTTCCCTCCTTATTTTTTATTGCTATCCTCAGCAATTTCTTGGCTAAAACCAAGAGTCCAATCCATCGACAACCTAACTAACTCCCAAGTCAAAATTGACTCAGGTCAATGCCTCCACTAATCAAATGCTCAAGATAAGAAATCCCTCGAGACTTCCTCTCCCTCTCGTCCTGAACCAAGCCGGGTTCTAGTGGAACATGTTTGATAATATACTTTCAAGCTTAGATCTCCTCCGAAAGTATCACATACAGTCATCTTGTCAGAGTTGAGAGGGAAGGCAATTGTCATGGAACTAAGATACCTACCCAAGCTACCAAACGGGCAACTGTCATGGGACCAAGATACTTGTCCAAGTCACCAACTTGTCAACTATCATGGAACTAGGATATTAGTGATTCCTCAAGATAGATCAGACTTGTAAGATACACCAACAATCAGTGATCAAATACGGATCACCATCGAAAAGATAACATCATGCACCTGTCAGTTTGAATTGTCTCAGGATCTAGGGTTACCTAAGGTACACCCTCCTACCCCACCAAGACCATGAGGTGCGCACATATTGTCATGATATGACGTATGATCATCACACCACCAACATATTCTCCATGGTCTAGGGTCGATCCTTCGATCTATAAATGATCTCCAGATAAGTACAAACGATACTCCCAAAGGAAACCAAACGCAAGGAGTCGTTGAAATACTAGAATCTCCCTTTCGGGAAGCCAACGCAACTCCCTTTTGGGAGGATAGCACAACTCCCTTCAGGCATAACTAAGGTGTCTCAATGGGAATCAAGAGCCAAGAGTTGTCAAATTACTAACAACTCCCTTTCGGGCACATCATTTAATGGACATAACAATTCCACAGGAAGGTGAGCAAGGCCCACTACTTCACACAGTGGAACTCAGACAAGGACCCTTGCCATAACTGGACTCGTCTCCTAATGACCGCAATGGCATCCTGACCCATACAAGGTCAAAAACTATCTCATGATAGAGTCCATAGTGGTGCTAGCTATCCACTATCAAGACTCTGAACAAGAGGCAATGCATGTGCTGTGTGCTCAATCATCACACACATAGAGCACATGCATCCCCATGGATACCTCAAGACGGAGGTTTCCATCATATCCATGTATCCCGTGCTCAATCTATACTAGCATGGCAATACATGTATCCCTATAAATACCACATACGAGGTAGCTCGAATATACACATGTATCCTATGCCTAGCCCATGCTAGCTTGATACCATGTGCATCCTTATGGTCCATGGATACTTCATACAGAAGGTCTCCCATCATGTACTGATGAACAAATACATCTTGTACTAATGAATAAATACATAATGTACAAATGAACAAATACATCCTGTACTAATAAACAAATACCAGCCTACTAGAGCCAAACTGCATCAAGTATGATGAGGCATAACTGTCAGCATATCCCCATCCTAGTCCATGCCTACCTTCCCCTATCTGTGAAGCAATCCAGTAATACTAGAATATCTTCCTACCATCTTTCTCTCACAGCAACCAATCATATAGGTACCCAGGACCCATGACTATTAGGTCACAAAAGTGACTTGGACTAACAGCGTGATCCCAAACATGGCAATCATATGGCAGTCCCCTCTGAGAGAAAGACACACATAGTCGAGATCTCTATGGAACGAGAGAGAGCAACCTCGTAAATCCAAGGGTATCGGCCACCCTTAGGTAACACCCTCTGTAAGGCCTCCCATAAGTCTACCAAGGTGGTCAAACAAACATACAAGTAACTAATGACCAATTCCCATACCTACGCAATAGTTAGAATCACCGAGACTCTAGTATCCAAGGCACATATCTATGTGTCCCAAGGCATCTGTCAACAGAAAGTTCACGGCTCACTATAGAAAATAGATCACATGCCACTTCAGTGTCAAAAAACAATGATGAACTCCTATGTCCACTACATGTGGGCTAGAACCATGTTTGCTATCTCAATGTCCTTCATCAAGAAAATGAAGGTGCCAATAGCCAAACAGGATCTTTGATGGTCATGCCATAAACACGAGTCACCCTAAAGGAGCACATCACCATGTGAATAATCAAGTCATCCCATAGCTGTTGCTAGTCCTCCATCCCTCAAGATGTCCTAACACGGAGAACAATCAACACATGATTTGTCTGCAATAACTATCATGAGTCCACCTACTAGTGGTTACCCACTAGCCCCTTTGGTAGAGTGCATCCACATCATGCCAAAACAAAGACCAATGCGCTCATAAGTAAAAAGAATGCAGAAGAAAATAAAGTAAAATCCACAAATGTTCTGCTATGCGCTCATAAGTAAAAAGAATGCAGAAGAAAATAAAGTAAAATCCACGAATGTTCTGCCAATCAAACAAAAATAATATGCAAACGATGCACAAAACCTATCATGCCCATGTGGATGCATCTCTCCCCAGTGCTCTATTGAGGAATAAACTCCTCAACCTCGTGACAAGTACCCTACGTGACTCAAAACCATAGTCCTTGTCACAAGGTAGATATCATCGGTGGCTCAACCAAAGGAATGAGTCCTCCATCACATGGTAGATCCCATCGGCGGTCATGAAGGAAGAAGATCGTCTCTCATATGGCAATCTCCAACGATGATACAGAGGCACCCAATATCCTCTCTCTCATGGAAAGCATTTTCTAATGCCTCCCATAGGGTATATAAAACAGAAACATGTGCAGAGGTCCCACTCTAGGTGGTCTCACGAAAAATACGGCATATGACCTCACACCCACCCTATGGAAATCCTCTCATAACGTAATGCCTATGGACATGGAGGTTGGTAGCCATACCACCTCAATAATCATCCATCAATCCCTCAACTCATATCCTTGATCACATATAGTGACCTACGAGAGAGAAACTCGATCTTCAACACGGGTATGAAAACTATACATGTCTAGAAGGACCCATCTATGTACCTAAGATCGGGTCTCATCCACATGAGACCATATAGGTCAATTGCTTTGGATCTCAACAAAGATCCCCAAAGAATACCAATCACTCATGTGACTCTTAGTCGCACCATGTGGCATGAGGTAGACGACTTTGTCCCATAGTAAGCCTATCATCGTGGAAGCGGCTAGTATGTATCCATAGGGTCACAAGGATGACCCAGATCCTCTATCAACCACTAGCCATCAAGTGGAAATCCCTTCCATGAAGGTTGAAACCCTTGCAAGGTATAATCCTCGCCATAGGTCTCTTCGACTATCTAGGTGCAGTCCGACCTTGGTAGGTAAAATCCTCCCCAAGGATTTCTTTGGATAGTGAGGGCCATGCCCTAATCAATCCCTCTCATGTCTGCACAGTGCAATCACACCCAATGGGTCTGCAAAGCACTTCAAAGAAGTACTCCTTTCAGCATCCCCACTTTCTTTGGATAGTGAGGGTCGTGCCCTAATCAATCCTCTCATGTTTGGAGTCACACCCAATGGGCCTCGAGGATTTGGGTCAATGCCCAAGATCCTCAAAGTCCACGTGAATATGCTCTCGAGCACATCATGGGTATGCTCAAACCACCTGACCATGAATAACTGCCATGACTCATCTAATGGAGTTAAAAATCTGAATATACCCACCTCCTAATCTATGCATCGAGGTATAAATCCTGATGTTATGGAAGTGCGGGGAAGAGGACCCCTTTCGGGACGTAGCCCGTGCATGACTATAGGGTATGGAAGTCGTCATATCTTCCATTCGCTGAACCAGACTGGCTAAAGCTGATGGCTGAGAATTAATAGGCTGTGAAAACATCTCCATGACGACGAAGAAGGTGGAGTGGCTGAAAGTGCAAGTATGGAGGCTGAGGTGTGAAAGACTCTTCTCTCTATGTGCAATCTTGGTAAATGTGTGCTATGCCAAGATGAAGAGAGGAGAAGCCCATTCATATGTTCCTAAATTAAAATCCTCCCACCTCCACTATTTTCCAGCTACTTAATTGATTTGGAAAGTTTTCAAAACTTTATAATTGTACACATCACCCAAGTAATACCAGCCATAAGGAATGTATGGAGTAGAATGCATGTGCCCAATTTGATGAGGTGGGTCCACCAAATTTATGCCATATGGAAGACCCCAAATGGAAGATTCCTTGTCGTCCAAGTAATCGCCTTGCAGCCCAGTAATCGCCTTGCAGCCCAAGTAATCGCCTTGCAGCCCAAGTGAATGCCTTGCAGCTCAAGTAACTGCCTTGCAGCCCAAGTAATTGCCTTGTAGCTCAAGTAATTGCCTTGCCGCCCAAGTAATCGCTTGCGCAATGTTAAAAAAAAAAACATTGCCCATCTACTACAACTACCCTAATGATGCCCCGGTGCACAAGGAAGATGACTGCCTTCTTTCCATCAACTGATGGATCCTACAAGCTCCATCCCATTCTTTTCATCTTTTCCCATCCATCCCTTTCATTTCTGCGTGTACATGTGGTTTCCTCAGGCCAACCAAATGCATCTTATAGGCAGATGACGGGCTTCCCTCTAGGCATGCGTCATGGACAAAAATCAGCAGCCCTCATCAAATTTTCTTTGCCCAACAGGGCTGAAGGGCATCCAGCAAGCAAATATTTGATGTATGCTTCCTTTTTGCCTCTCTCCCTTTAAGTTGGCCGCTCCCACACAGCCCCCTTTCTCTACCCAACCACACACAAGGGCAGCCCATGTTGCCTCCTTCCCTTCTCTGCAGTAGAGGAAAGGCAGCAGCCATGGCCTCCAGCAAGCGTGCGGTTGGAGAGTACCACTCATCCAGCCACCTACTTACATGGAAAACACAAAAAGAGAGCGACTTACATGTGTTCTCCAACCATCGGCTTGCATGTGCTCCCCTTGCTCCCTCCTCCTGCTCGAAGCGTCCCATACCACCTCATGCAAGAGGGTGAGATGCATGTCAAGCTGAGCCATCACGGCTCCATGAACTCTAATGGTTTTGTGCGTGTTGTCTTGCCTTTTCCATACGAGCAAAGAGCCGCTCTGATACCAACGTTATGACATCCATGATCCTCCTTGCTGGACAAGACAAGACACAAGCCATATTCACAAACAATAGAAGGGTGGACATCAGACTCACCTCCAAGCCGTAGAGCCAATACGGGCTCACCCTCGAGCTTGGGAGCCTGCAGCCAAGGGGGCAGCCACTTCCAAGGGACTGGTGTCCCATACCACTAGCCCATAGTGGAAAGCAACGTTTTAGCAACGGCAACGGCAACGGGTTAGCAACGGGTTAGCAACGAGGGCAACGTTTGGAGCTAGGAGTTGCGATAAAGTGATTTATTTTTCAAAATTTACATATATGTTTTTTCTAATATTTTGAATATTCTGGCATATGTAAGGTGGGATATGACTAGATATATCATAAATTGTAGTATAAGACATACATAACATAGATTATTGAATCTAGACTAGTCATTACATGATTTATCATTTACACTTATGTCAATAGTCAGATCAATCATTATAGAAGAGTACCCTTGGCTTTGAAAACCAAAGATGAAACTTTTGTCCAAGATGTGAAAGTGCATTACAAGAAGAACATGGGAAATCCAAAGTATCAATCTATTGGAAGATGAAAAGACCCAAAAAGAAAATTGTACATAAATGAATCTCTACTCTTCTAAAGCTTTCTATATCTGCCTCATTCTCCACATTTTTTGGATTGCATGTATTGAAGATTTTGGATAAGATTCTAGATATTTTCTTATCCCTCCTAAGAGAAATATCTATTTTGGTATTTTTTGGGTAGAAAAAAAAATGAAAGATAAGCAACGCGTTGCCAACGTCGCAACGTTGCGAAGTTGCGGTGGCGAAGTTGCGGACCGTTCGCAACGCATTGCGATGCAACTATGCACTAGCCCCCCACCAGTACGGATGACAAGACTTTGCCAAATAGCCAAGAGTCCAAGTGCCTCACGCGAGGAACATCTCACAAATGAGCCCATGAGTCCTATTTATAGGCTCAAATAAGGAGGTGGCCCAATTCACCCTGGGCAGCCAGTTCATATTTAGCCAGACACTTTTAACTATAGGCGCCCATCCAAATGTCCTTTAATTTTGGGGACGTAACACATAGGCTCACCGAATATTCCTAAAAGTAATATCAATTTATATAATGTCAATCAAATCATAACAGTAAACACAAAAAACTCAAAGCATAGAAAATACATGGGGATAAGACTCATAATGCATATGGAGTGATCGTCGTGTGTCCATAGCCATAATGATTCCACCTCTCAAGCAGTTGATTGGCAACATTAGCCTGCAAAGATGTGGAATGTGCATATGCTATGTCGATGTTTGCTACATATGCTGACTGAAGTATCTCCTCAAGTCTACATTGTAAATTAAAAATAAGATTGAAACATGAAGTTCAAATCTCAAAATTCAAATGAGGAATAAATAAATAAACCACATAATGTACCTGGATGGTGATAACGTCGTAGAGGCTCGAATCACCTCTGTCATTCTTGTGTACATGTGGTACACAAGTATGAGAGTTGAACACTCCATGTCAACATACCGTAACTCTATATGAGTATGCCTCAAGATAGGCAAAATATTGCCTACCTCTACCCAAAAACCCATGTCCACAACTTTTTTTTGCACATGATATGCAACCTCTGTGTTTCCTCTCGCCATACTTATCCATTTCCTATCTATTACAGTCATCCTCAAGGCATCAATGCACATGTGTAAGTGGGAGAAGACATGATATATATGTTGGAAATCAATGTCACATCAGTCCAAAATCCTATTAGAGCAGAAACCCTAATTTTGGTACTTGATCATTTTTGGCACAAAATTTGGGTAAAATTTTAATGAGCGTATCTTGTAGAGCTTGAAGAGAGCTTTCTAATGGTATATGATATGCGGTCATCAGAGATCAGATTTGGAAGAAAACCCTAATCCTAATTTTCTGCTGATTTAGGGTTTTTACCGCATTTGATAGCTCTCAGCTTGCAGGTCATAAAAATGTATTCAGTTCATTCATCATGTGGTCAGAGATGTGAAAAAGCAGGTTTTAAACAATAGCCAAAAGCTAATTAAAATAAAGCAAAAGCTATTAAAATTTGCAATAAGGCTTTTTAAAAACCAAGCGATCCAAAATTAATTCGCAAAAACTCAGCTTTTTATCGGGTATGCTTTATTTGCTAGCAAGAACTTTGAGAACCTATATAAGAGAGTCCTTGGTCACTTGTTAGATTGTCCAATATCATCGTTGGGGCTGACTTTTGACGATGGATGTGCTCTAGCACACACGGGGCAGCCATGGTGCAGCTATGGAGCAACTATGAAGCCATGTTGAGGAGAAGCCTTGAAGTTCTTCTTGGAGGAGAGTGTGCTCACACTCTTACTTATGGAGAAGACTTACCTATCCACAGCTTGGTAGTTTGGATCATCCATCTACACGATGTATTTGAAGATTGTCTTCTACATGAAAATTATGGAGTACTTCAAAGACATTGGATGGAGCTTAACATAAGATTGCATCTTATGTTAACTATTCAGGTACATATTCTCTTTATGCACACAGGTACTACTTGGATCTTATGGAGGCGGTGGCATCCATATCTGGTGGATCCTATTCGGCATACATGGAGGCAGTGGCATCCATAAAGGGGAATCAGTACATGCATGCTACATGCATTCATATGAGATGTTGGAGAAGGTGTTTCCACATGAGTATGAGGATTTCTGTCAGCAACATATTAGCATTCTATGTTAATTTTGTAAGTATGCGATCTTTCACACACACATCTGATTTAGGGTCTTCCATAGCTTAAATTCAGATTAGGGTTTGCTGAATATCAATTCCAAACTGATCTTTCCTCTTTCAGTCACTCATATTCACTCTTCTACAACCTATCAGCTCATACATCTCATACATATTCAGATTTTGTCCCTACATCTGAATATTCTTGTAAATTTTGTACATACACTCTTCCATCTATTTCTGTTCACATAGAATGGTTGAGATTTTGAATCCCACATTGTAATTTGACATTTGTATATATGATGGTGTGAGTAAGCAGTGGCTTACGTAACACTTTGAACATGTTGTCTAATCTCTCTCTATCTTTGTTTCATCATTGTATGATTAAGTGTTGTATTTTCATGTTTGTCAATTTTGGAAGAAGCTGGAATCTGTGTCGTAGATCCTGGACTTGTGGAAACCTGTGGAATTTTTTATGGGCCTACCTAATTTCCAACATTTGGTATCAGAGCTTCCGGACTACCAACATATGGTTTCAGAGCATCTTCTAACATTTGACATATGACATACACACTTAATCTAGATGAGTAGAGATTTGAGAATTAGACAATTCAGTCGCATGTTTATTTATCAATGTGGAGTATGAAATTGATCATCTGTTAGCAGCCAAATACTTTTGGAAGAGTAAAGATACTTTACAGAAGTATTGCTTGAAGATCAGGACTTGATGAAGAAAAGGCTACTTCAAATTCAAGGAAAAACAATGGTTTGGAGAAGATGAAGGAACCAGATCAACATCAAATCATAGGTATTAGTTTCTACTATTAGATTGTCATTTGCAGGTCATATCTTAGAAGAGCAGTTATGAAGAGATTTGAAGGATTCAAGAAGTGCTTTTAAACACTTTCATTACTTTGAAAGATAAAGCATTAGCTACATCAAACAGGTATCTAGAGGTTGTTCTTGACAGTTTTGATAGATCTCTTTCATGGCAAGAAAGCTCATCTAAGAAGACAAATTTGGAGATTAGATCAGTTTTGTTTTCAGCCAACACAAGGTTGGAAGTTTTTTATCTAGGTACAGAATCTAGGTATCTAAAGTACCTAGAGAGGTAATTTAGCATTCAGCCAACTGGAGGAAAAGGTTGGTGAATTCAGACACATCAGTCACATATGAGGCAGAGTTTTGATTCCTCATATGTTTAGATGGTAGAAGCATGTTTTATCTTCTATGTTCACTTCCATTTATATACCATGTTTATTTTGTCTCTTACTCTTAGCACTACAGGAAGAGAAAAATTCATTTGAAGAAGTTAAGAGTGCTTGCTACTTCAAGATGAAGAGAACAAAAGATATGGAAGAGAAGTTTGAAGATGTTGACATCATCAAGTAAAAGAAAGATGCAGAAGAAGAAAGTCCAACAATTCCAAAGGAAAATAAGACTTCTTTTTTACTCTTATATTCTTTTCCTACTTTTATCCTCTACATCCAAAGACAAGTCTACGAGAACATCTTGTGTGAAGAAGATAGTTTAAAGAAGAAGCAGTTTCTTGTTTTGCATTATACTTGGTCATGTTTTAGTAGGTTTTGACAAAGAATTGCATTGAGAGGAAGAAAAGACAGCTTATATGTTTTGAATCATATGTGTATGAGTTATGAAGATTTTGAGCAGGTAACTTATATGTTCCCTCAAAGAATTCTTGGAGTGTCAATTCAGAGCTACTTGGTATATGACAAGTTGCAAAGAAGTATATTTCTTCTTTATCTAACTCTTGAGGTAAAAGAGTATTTGTAGCATATGTTGGAGACTTGGAATGAGGTTTTTGTTTGGAAAAGTTACCTCATATTCAATATATGTAGTATACTCAGAAAATTCAAAAATTTCAGTATTTTCAAAAATTCAGAAATTTCAATATTTTTAGAAAATTCAGAAATTTCAGTATTTTCAGAAAAATTCAGATTGTTTTGATATACTAGTCAAATGGAGAATCTACTTTCTATGTTTATCTTGACTTTTGATACATGCTTGTATCACTTGATTGAGAAGTGGAGTTAACCAAAAGAAAGACAAGTAGATACTATCACATTTCACCCGGGAAGAATATGAAGATATGAAGTATCAACTTGCAAATTTTGGAGTTCTCAAGGTGAGAGTTTGTCCACTTGTGTTCCAGTAGGAGTTGCAGATTCTTGGGAAGGATTTTGTTGAAGAAAAGTTCTACAACTTTGGCACACACACCACTCTCACACACTCATAAATACACAATACATAAATGTAAATAGTCTTGGAGTAAAAGAGAGCCTTCTTCCATTGATAAGAGATATTACATGAGAGCACTTCGACCAAAAGCTCCCCTCTTTACAAAAATGAGCCTCTATATATAGGCTAAGCACATTTCCCCGTGTGCTTCTTTGAAAAGTCAAAAAGGGAGTATCTCTCTAACTACCATATCTTCTAGGATATTCTAAACTCACTTCTTATACCAACCAAATCCCAAGAATGTGCATGCGTGGGATTTTTACATGGGATTTCCTTAGAAGGGCCAAAAAGGTGAGATACCCAAGGGTTGCCTACACTATGGTATAAGAAAATATTAAAAGTGCTTTTAGGAGAGTGTTCACATGTGACTCAAATATATACAAAAAGGGTTATTCTCATGGTCTAGGGAGGGTTTCTATGCACACATGTATGCATACCCTACAACCCAACAACATCCAATACGGCTGATTGCATTAATTGCAGCCTTCCATTTAGGGGTGCGCAAGACATGGAAAGGGATGGCACATTGAATAAAAAGCCTTGTGATTTCTCTAGTTGCCTCCAATATTGCTTGCTTTTGCATCCCTGCATGTATAGACATTTTTTTGAAGGATCCCTTTGGTGGGAGAACATCACTACCTGCGAGAGGTGTTCTATGTACTGCCATGCCAGATGTAGACTCGGAATTCGATCCCATGTATGGTGTGGATCCATCTTCCATCTCTAAATCCACTCTTTGCCTCTTTGAAGGTCCTTCCTCACATGGTACCTGTGACGATGATCCTTCTCCCAATGTAGAATTGCTAGATGCTGGAGACACTCCCAAGCGTTCATATCTCCAAGATTCTAGCTAAGCCTTTACATCTAAGGGAACATGCATACAAGGTCCAATGTCTTTATTAGGCACACCTGCAAGATCGTCCTTAATTCATATGACTGCCCCCCCTCTTACAATTCCACAATATCTGCATTTCCATCTTTTAGAGCCACCTCCACCTAAATACTTCAATAGAACGGTGACATGAGGTGGAGGTGGCTCTAAAAGATGGAAATCTAGTTAAACAAGCACCATAATATACGGTTCGCCCCAAAAAACTCGAACCTAAAATGAGTACCACATCAAGCAGTTTGCGAAATGGTGCATCAATGAATCAGAGAAGGGCATATGGATGTACGCAAGAAGGGCACGTATTTCAAAATAACCTCGAAGGCTCAACTCTCCATTTCAAACAAGCTCCAAATTACATGTTGCCACGAACCAGACATACCGAAAGGAACTGAATTGAACCAAATCGAAAAAAAGACACTTACCATGCGATTCATGTAATGGGGCAATTTGATCACGCGATGAAGTGATACCATATATCAACGCGCTTTGACCACACATAGAACATAGAACTTTTGGCAAGGCATATGGCACTTTGCCTATCACAATGTATTACTAGAATATATGAAGGATGCCCAAGTTTTTACACGCAGGCAAGCTAGTCAAATGCATTCTTTGAATGCATATGTAGCTCATGGAGCCTCAGCCTCTATAGCAACAAGTGTGACTATTCATTGGAACAATGAGCACCACATTGCTAGCCAATGGCCATGTCAGAAACATATTAGCATTGTAACTTCAAGTTGCCATAACAAAGGCATTGTGACTTAGTGTTATGTCCCCAAACCCATAGGACATCTAGATGTGTGATACAACTATATCCAATCAAGTGTGAACCGGCAAACCAATGCAAACAAAACCCACCTCAAGTGAGTCCTACGAATAAGCCTCATAGCTCATCTGTAAATAATTCCATGTGCACACCACACATAGACTCTTGGCCCTTGGTCAAGTCACCAGCATAATGATGGAAGTGAGGTAGGCCCAATATAAATTCCAGAGGATCTTTCCAACACTTGAACCTTAAACATGCACACACACACACACATTGAACAATAAGAAGATAAATAAAACAAGAGACAAGAGAATGGAACAGGCATCTAAATGCTACTCTTAAATTAATGCAATGTGTAATACACAAAATCTGAATATAAGAGAGTTCTCAATACAAATATATGAGAAAAGAGTGTCTAAGAGTTATAAGAAAGTGTACAACCCTAACAGAGATTAGGTTTTGTCCTTTGAAATAAGAGGCGGCAAGACTTCTCTCCTTGAAGTGATAGGTCATAAAAACTTGGTACAATAGCAAGAATTCAAGAAAACTTGAATATATGAAGCCACTTGAATATATAAGAGGTACAAAAACTTCTCTTCTTGAAGTGATAGGTCATAAAAACTTGATACAACAGCAAGAATTCAAGAAAACCTAAATTAGGGTTTGTCGTTTGAAATAAGAGGCAGGAAGACTTCTCTCTTGATAGGTCATAAAAACTTGGTACAACAGCAAGAATTCAAGAAAACTTGAATATATGCAGCCACTTAAAGATTCAGCACGCATACACTTCATTGTGTGTGTAGGAGAAGAGGGCTGCAACAAATCACCAAGAAATAGCAATAAACAGCACCTCCCAACAGCTACATGATAGCTCCAAGACCAAGATCACACTTGAGGATACTCAAATGCAAGTGTAAGATGTGCTAGAAGTAATCTAAGAGGGTCTTATTATAGAATTTGAAGCCTTCCATGAATTTCTTTACTATTCACACCCACATATCTACTTCTGAGAAGTTTTTGTACTAAATTGGCCAAAAAAACATATGAAAAACGAATTCTAAAAAATCCATCCTTTGATAATTAGGGTTGAATTGGTTGACCCACATGGAAGCTCTTGTTCCTTTTACAACCAAAGGGTTTGCATAGGTAGCCAAAAGGAGGCGGATGTGTCAAGACAAGCCAAAATTTTCATTGGGAAGCAAGTCCACCTGCAATAAATCCCTTAAGAGGAGAGGAATCTGATTGTCAAATGAGAATTGTTATGAGAGAAGATGGTTTCTTGGAAGTTCCTAGAATAAAGTGGAGGCTTATAGAATTTAGTGGAGACTCCTAAATTTTACTAGATGTTTTTAAAGTTTAGTGAAGGCTCCTAAAACTAGAGGATCCAAAAATCTAGAGGAGGTCCTTGAATTTTAATGGAGGTCCCTAAAATTTAAAGGAGGTTAAGCACGTGCTATCTTTAGGAATATAGAATTCAAAAAAAAAAAGAAAAAAAAAACTTTTTGGAGGGATTATGTATGTGTGCACGTGTGTGTGTGCGCGCGCGTGAATAGAAAACTTCTGGCTCCTTAAGTTTCTCTTTGTTTTCTAAAAATCTCCTCGAATCCACACATTTGCTCACTTTCGAATCCATTTCCTTGCACATTATAACCACATGGCAGTCGATACTCCCTCTTTGCATGAAAGGGACATAACATTGGCCATTGGAAAAGACATATAGCTAGTTTTTTATCAAAAGGAGCTTAAACCCATGTGGGCCCAGCATGTGGGTGATGAGAGGGTGATTTACCTTGGGCCCAGTACGTGGGTGATGAGAGGGTGATTTACCTTCTATGTAATGCCATCTAAACTCTGTAAAAGCTACCCCCTCTCTGTGGGATTCGGGGGATCCTGCGGGCAATAGTCCCCTTCTCTTGTACTTTCAAGTCCTGGAGAGTAGGCTAAGGCCGAACTTCCTTTATTAAAAAAAAAAAGGGACATATAGCTTCTCCCAACTAGACACAAATGCATGAGTTTCGTCTCAAAGGTGCCACATTACCATCTCCTCTTACAAGGTTGCAATGGAACCTAGATGCTCATAGAGGTGCAAAGATAAATTGGAGTATGTGCCATTAAGTCCCGATATCACCAATGGCTCTGAAAAAACACATGGCTCGTGAAATGGACAACCTTCTTGAACATATGCCAGATCATGTTGTAGGGAAAGACATGGAAGGCACCATTATGGTCACACAGTCATAGCTAAGATAGTGTACTCTTAATTGCATATGAACATGACGATGATTCCAAGAATTATCAACACTCATGCAAGTCTTAGACAATCCAATTTGATCTTGTAGATGCTCTCTTTATGGGAATTGTCATAGGCACACCAACGCCTAGTGCTTCGATATCCACTCCTTTCTATTGTAAACATACACATGACGACAAGGGTGTTAATACACTTAGAGTCACTTGTGGACATTGGTAGTGAGGGATGTGTCTTGGCATGGCTCAACTACAACTAGATAGTTGAAAAAGCCTTCATGGAAGAGATTCAAAGATGACAACATGATGATAGTGGTGTGAGTAGACTAATCGCTAACTTGGTGACTAGATCCCTACTAGACCAACCACTTTGTGAAGGAATATAAAGTTGTCTACCTCAAGAACCTGAAGGTTTCAAGATCAATGGAAAGGACGATCGACTATACAAACTTCAGAACGCACTTTATAAATTCAAGCAAGCTCCCATGGCCTAGTATGAAAAGATTTGCAAGTTCTTCTTCGTTTGATTTAAAGGTATTTTGGACACTGTTAGTCCATAGTCGTGAATATCGTGCACGACTCTCCTAGTCCATACTTGTGAATATCGTGAAGCCAATCAATAATGAGGAAGTTGATATACCCCCATACGTAGTCCCATTGCCAAAGAATGTGGATCATTGGGTAAGAAGATCTGCACATCCTAGGAGGCCTTTGAACAAATATGACCGCTATATACATTACATTACGTTACAAGGTGATGGTGAGCCTATCACTAATAAAGAGGCATGTGAGCAAAAGAAGAAGTGGGATTCAGCCATGCAAGAACAGATACAGGCCTTGCATTTTCCTTGCATGCAAATGATATTTTGAATTTGGTTGAGTTGGCCAAAGGGAGGAAGGCCATTCCTAACACATAGGTAACAAAAATCAAAACTGGGGATGGAAAACCCAAATACAAGGCAAGGCTAGTTGCTAAGAAATATGTCCAGAAAGAAGGCATTGATTTCCAAGAAGTGTCTTCTCCAGTGGTTGAAATGATCACATTACGTGTGTTGTTTGCTCTCGTAGCTCCCTTCGATTTGGAGTTATTCCAAATGGATGTTAAAACAGCCTTTTTACATGGTGATTTAGAAGAAGAGTTGTACATGAAAGGATAGAAGGATATGGCATTCTTCAAAAGGAGCATCTAGTATGCACTCTGAAAAGGAGTTTATATGGGATGAAACAAGTCCCCCAACCAACGGTATAAGAAGTTTGATGCATTCATGCTCAAACATGGAACATGGATTCAAAAGGCGCCATGCAAACCACTGCTTGTACACCAAAAAGGATGATAATGACAGTCCAATCATTCTAATGCTGTACGTAGATGATATGCTGCTTGCTCAGAAGAAAAAAGAGCATTTTAAATGCTCTAAAGCAGCAGCTAAACTCTGCAATCTCAATGAATGACCTTGAAAAGCTGAACATATCCTTGGCATGAGGATAAGAACACAATGACAGCAGCACACATTGTATTTGTCACAAGAAAAATACATTGAAAAAGTGCTGGACAGCTTTAACATGACTGATGCAAAGCCTCTTAAAGCACCATTGCAGCTATACATGAAGTTTCCCAACGCAGAATGTCCAAAGATGACAATGCAGCAAATGACACGGAAGGTGTTCCATTCCCATCAGCTTTTCACTTATGCATGCCATAGGTTCTAGTACGGAAGACATTGCCCATGAA
Source organism: Ceratopteris richardii (assembly GCA_020310875.1). Lineage (NCBI taxonomy): Eukaryota > Viridiplantae > Streptophyta > Polypodiopsida > Polypodiales > Pteridaceae > Ceratopteris > Ceratopteris richardii. The sequence continues at coordinate 79,938,872 of CM035430.1, read as the reverse complement.
ATGAAAATGATGACTCATTTTATGGCTGCTCCTCCCAAAGCTCATTGAAATGCAATTAAATCCATCTTAGACGTACTTGAAAGGGACCAACGATAAATGCCTATGTTATGGAAAGGGTCCATTGGAGTTGAAAGGATTTTATGATTCTGACATGGAAGCTGATGTGGATACACATAAATCCACGCGGATATGTATACACTCTTGCATAAGATGTTATTTTATGGTGCTCTAGACTTTAGAGGATAGTACCACTATCTACTACAAAGGCTGAACATATTTCAGCCACAGAGACTTCTAAAGAAGTCATTTGGTTAGCATGTCTATGCAATGATTTTGCTTTGCTTAACAGACACTTGATCTTGGTTGTGATAGCAAAAGTGCTATATGTCAAGCAAAGAATGCCAAGTTTTGTGCTCACACAACACATATTGATGTGAGATAGCACTTCCATAGAGAGATGTTAAAGGATGGCTTCATCAATTTGATCAAGGTCAGTTGACAATACCTCACAAATTCTTGCACATGCTCTCATTAAGTGTCTACATAAGGCCCAACATCAGCTATGTATATAGATGGTGGGAGTTACTTAGCTTAAAGGAGCCTCCTTGGCCATTTAAGTCGAAGGTTGTTGAAGGTAAACTTTAAAGGTCCCAAGGGCTTTCCTTCTGTATATTTTGATACTTCCAAGTGATAGAACTCTTCCACAACTTTCCATGCATACTTTTACTATATTTTTTTACCTCCAAATTGCGGAGATATAAGGATTTATATGGCTTTTAAAGGCTTGTGGTCACCTTGGCCTATTCACATTTAGCCAAGTGACCAAATTCTTCATTTTAATAAAACTAAGGTCCTATCTCACATTTCAACACAAAGATTTTGAAAAACTTTCGATGTACTTTTTCTTCTTCATTTTGTTACACATAGACCTTTCTCTCTCTACTTTCTCTCTTCTCACAAAGAAGCTCACTAGCACATCATCACAGAACTCTCCACGGCCTCTTTCAAATGTGTGCTTTGTGCACATAGAGGAAACCTACTCCAAACCAAATGAAAATTTTGTATCCAAAAGGAAACGAGAAAATGTTGCAGATGAATAATGAACTAAGAAGTACAAGAGGGAGCATCGCAATAATCTGAAGTCCATCAAAAATTGCAAAATCTCATTACTTGAGCCTACATGCCATCAAAAACTCTTGATGCATCCTTATCCTCCCTTAAGCATCCTCGAGATCTGACATTGCTTATTATATGAGGAGATCATTGTAAATATATATTCCCCAAAAAGAGGAACCAAGACCAAACCCTCTCCACATTCCAAGAGAACCACATTTTAGGTCACTCCATAATTTCAAGATTCCAAAGTTGGGATTCATTATACAAGCACAAAGAACGTTGCTTATCTATAAGTATGACTACAAGAAAACGGTCTCCTCCAATGCTTAAGTTGTGCAAATGACATACATAGTTTGCCGAGGACTACAAACAGAAGGGTATAAATCATAGAATTGACTTCCTTCTCAACAAAACCGTGGAACTTTATAATATAATAAATTTAGAAGCAACTAAATTATGTCTTAAGAAGCATGTACACATGCACATGAACATACGCCAGCAACAAGAACTTAAGAAAAAGGAAAATTAAACATAAGCATTACCACAATAATTATTTTAAAAAATATATTTGAAAAGAGAAAGCAAACGGAGAAAATTGAAGAAAGAAAAATACTAAAAATTTGAAAAAATAGACACATTTAGTTCAGTTATAGATGTAAAGGCTTCATTTTTATATGATGGTGTATGTGAGATTATTTAAATGGCACTGCTTCAAGGTCATATACTGAAATTCCAAAAGAGAAAAAAAAATGTTATAGGCACCTAAATATTTATGAATGCTATCAAAATTCAAACAAAGGAGAAACGAAGACACAAGGGAACACTCTAGCAATGCTAGCTTAAGCGAGCACATCTTTTGCCTCTCTTAAGGCAGGCATTGTTTCAAATCCCCTTGGCTACATTGAGGACACTCCTCATCATGATAGGATGAGATGTGAAACCAGCACCCGTCGGGGAGAATCTTTGGCCTTCAAATGCTTCCGGAGGACAATGTCGATAGAGGCAAGGGTCATGCTCGTTGCGGCAAGGTCCACTTCAGTTCAAACCATCAGATGTAGGGGCGTCGCTTCCGAGTTCCTACCCTTAGTGAGCCTTCGGACTCTGTCATTCCCAATAGGTGCTAGGTGTTCACCCCTTGTTTGTGTGGGACTGGGGGGTCCCAAAAAAGGAACTATTCTTGACAGAAGTAAGTTTGTGAGGCAAATTCCATTATCGATATGTTGATGACTAAGATGGGAGGAACACAGCATGGTTCTTGTTACAAGGTGGGTATGTACAGGTACCTACAAACTTCCAATCAAGAAGGCGGCAAGGCACTCAATACACCATTACATGACAGCCCTAAGTAAATGATGAAAAAAGCTAACTTTAGCGGCCAAGTTTCCTTACGCTTGAGCACTAAGCAGCTTGATATATGATATGGCACGTAAACGTCCGAGAATAGTGCTCTCAAACATCATCATAGATGCAAGAAAAAGTACTTTGCAGTATGCAGTTTCAGCTCACCTTTCGAGCTGACCTGCCTCAAATGCACGTATAGGAACTTTGCAAGAGAAAATAAGCTTATATTGAAAAGCAATCCATTAGATTTTAAAATTATTGAGAAAAGAAAAAAAAAGTTTTAGACAAAGTGAAGACTTAACTGGATGTGATAACACATGGCAGCTGTTTCAATGAAGAAAGCTAAATAAATTCTTTTCGTATGGTCCTCGACTCCTCAAGCTTCTCGGTGCGAAAGCGGACGAGGCTTGTGTCCGGACAGCGTGGAAGGGGAGGCCCTCCAGTCGTTTTCAGGAAGCACTCAGTGAATTCGAATGCAATCCGGCTTTTTTCTCGTCATCCTGTAGGATTTGAGAGCGAATGCCCAATAATTTGTTCTAGGCACTTTCATAACAAAGCCTGTCCGAAGAGCTCTGTGTTGTCACTCAAACGGCATTCCGATCGAAGACTCAGCCGGATGCCAGCATCCGACCCAGCCGGTGCTGCCGAGTTCTGGTTTTTGCCCCTCCACGTTGGCCACGCATTTGCGTTGCAAATGCAAAAGAGAAGCAGGCTTCCACCTTTCCAAGGCTTGGAAGCATTCCACGCATACAACGAAGTACTAGACTTTTTTTTTTTTTTTTTTAAATGGAGGTTCAGCCGAAGCCTATTCCCCCGGACTTTAACTTTGAAATTGCAACTGTACAAGTGAATGGGCATAGCACCCGCGGGACCCCCCGTATCCCACAAAGCAGGGGTTAGACAAGGTTACAACTGAATGAGACATGGTTACAACTGGGTTTAACTGGCCTAAGCCATAACATGTCCAGCCTGGGACTTGAACCCTGGACCTCCGCCTCAAGAGGCCAAAGCTCAACCAACTGTCCTATAGGACGTGGACACGAAGTACTAGACTTAAGTAGCGTGATGAAGAAGGGAATCAATACAAATTCAAATGATCTCATCAACATTAACATTGATGATATTGTCCACGTCTCTTACGTGGAGTGGTTTGGCTTTGATCTTTTGAGGTCGAGGTCGAAAGTTCAACCCAAGTTTAGATATGGAAAGCTTTGGTTAGATTAAATCAGTTGAAATCTAGTTATAATTTTATTTAACCTTAATTAAAATCCAATTATAACCTCTATGGAATACGGGAGTCTCATGGGTACTATGTTCATTCACTTGCATAGTTGTACTTTCAAATTAAAAGTCGAGGGAGTAGGCGCCTTTCGAACTTCCATTTAAAAAGAACACTGATAATATTTTAAGGAATAATTGTAAAAAGTCTAGGCTCGATCAATTGATACTAAATTACAAACACATATGTTAAAATTAATTTGAACTCATCAAGAGGGATCGCTAATTGGCGTTACCCCTACACCATTGGAAAATTCATAAGAGCTCTCAAATCACAATTTTATCAATTATAAATATAGCTTACCGTGAGTAGTTGTATATAGTGGATTAATACCTTTCCCAACTCCATTATGGAGAAACTAGGATTGACACTATATTGGATATGCACCCTTCATAGTCACCTCAAGAGATCCACGTAGAATCTAGGCTATATGCATGTTGAAAAAGTGAATATCCAAATCTATGTTTTGAACTGTAGTTTGTGATGGTCAAGCTTTTGTAGATTGAATGGTCTTTTTCTTTATTGTTGAGAAGGTGCCAACCACGGAAAGCATGGACCATGCAAGATCGGGGATCAAATATTTTGTGAGTATCTCTTACCTCTTACAATCACATATAGTTTCATTTAGTTCAAGGGCCCGGACATCAAGAAATTGGATCGTCCTAAGACTTCCTATATCAATATGTTGAATATGGTCAACTTGGTATTTAACACAACAAATATAATGTGACTTACTTCTACCCATCGTATCCACATCTCACCATAGTCAAGCATGCTTTCCCGAAATTGGCTAGAACGAGTATAAGTAGTCACCATTGTGGTATTCCATAGAGTGTATGTTAAGGTGGGAGGTGGAATTATCCTTTGGTTATCCATAATCCCATTTAATATGCACTATATTTGCAAATAGCTAAGATAAAATCAAGTACGAGTCCAACCATTCTCAACTAAGGTCAACCATTGGTTCACTTAAGATTGATCAAGGTCAACCATTATTGACCTTGGGGCGCCTCAAGACAAATCAAGTAAATGTTGGTTAGAAGTGAACCATAGTACAAACATATAAGTTAGACGTTTGGGTCCACCCCACTTCTAGTCTGATTTCCAAATCAAATTCAAGAGAAACAAGAGTTGTCAAAGTCTTGACAACGATAAGAATCCCACCTCAATTGCTAGATCCATGCATTAGTGTGCCCAAAAATACACTAGTAAATAGAATCCACCCATTTCACATGTTAGTGCCTAGATAGCACATCGTGAAAATAGTGAGTTGACCAAGGATGTTTTTTTATCCACCCTAGATAGCACATTGTGAAAATAGCGAATTGAGCAGGATTTTTTTTGCACACAGATCAATTTATCAAGTGCAAAGCTAGATGGTGTTTTGAAATATTTGGGTAGGGATCAAACAGTACATTCTCCTCTGTTCGTTTGGAGCATGAGGTACTGAATCCCATCATAGAGATGAAAACATGTTCTTCTAGGTTAGAACACGAGGCTCGGGGGTATGACTACAATTACTATTTATACCTTTATTTTTTAGGACAAAAATGTTTCCCAAGGCAAGAGGAGCACTTACAAGGATCTGCTACCCTTGGATGACACCATCCAATAGAGATTAAGAGAAATAGTATCTGAAGGAATAATTAAGGACAAATCTTGAAAGAGATACTATTAGTTGTAAGAAGCTGGCATTTTAGTTGTTTCTAAAGAACAACTGCAAAACATCACACGAGTTTATCAAACCAGGGTAAGGCATTCATGAATTTTTGTTTTTGAATTCTTTGGGTTTTTATGCATACTTGTCAGGATAATCATCATGTAGATAAACACCCATTGATTGTAACTTATAGAGATCCTTTAAATTCTCGTTTCTTAGATTTTTTTGTTATATGTTGTGTTTTTTTGAGGTGATAAGAATAGCAATAAACAAATCATGCATTGAAGGTTTCGTCTTGCCAGTGTCTCTACTCCTTGGGACCATTGGTTTCTGGGGCAAATATTGGTGAAAATTATTGGAGTTATGCAAAGTACATGATTCAAGTAACACATGACGATGCAAAAGAGGAGTAGACGTTTGTAAAAGCAACCCAAGACTTTGCTACACAACAAGAGATTTCAAAAATCAAAAGGATATCGGTTGGAGTGTGGATCGACACGTTTTTCACACTATCACCATATCAAATAGAATTTAAAGATATGTGCTTGCCATGCAAGCTTTCATCCACTTATGAGGAGGAGACATTACAATGGCATTCTCCATAGTAGAGGACACACAAGGAATGATGGTTCAAGTGATGCTAACCTCCATGGTCATCATTGAAGCATTGCGATTCAAAGAAATCAACATTGGGACATTGAAGAGTCCTAAGTTCTAAAAAGTACCTACGAAAGTCATTCAAAGACTTCAAGGATATTTAGAATGGAGTGATGCAACTATTTCATCAATACTTTTGTGCATCAAAAAATGTTGAGGTGCAGAGAGCCTCATGAGATGGTAATATACATTATGTTGTTGGTATATAGTCGAAAACCTCACAAATACAACTTTGCATCATGCATAGTTGAGTAAATAATGGTATTAGAGTAGGTCACCGCTTCATCTAGGGTGTCGTCGACACCCCTCCGATCAGAGTCTCAGAATCACATGAAATTTGGTGAGCATACTCAAGGTGATTAGGAGATCAAACCGGCTTCGCTTCGTGGTGTCAAAATCGCGATTTGAGCTCATTTGGCCTCTGAACACACTATCATGGTGCATGTGCAGGCAATTTTGTCTTTTTGTGCCAAAGATATATATAGGTTTCGATTTGCCAGTATAAGTGTCTCAAAGTCTCTATATGCTTAGTAGAACTCGACAGGGTAGTCTTGTTCAACTTTTTGAGATACAATCATCTTTTTGCATCAAGGTATTTTAGTCAGTGACCATGGCTGAAAGCAGTGATGTATTTGGTATGTTGGATGTTGAGGATAAGTTGGATAGTACCAATTACCCACTATGGGCTTATATGATGCATCATGTATTGGTTGCAAAAGGACTATGAATATTGTGCAGGGTGTTGAAAAACATTCTATTACACCTATAAACATAGTTGTTGAAGGTGATGTAGACGCCATTGAAGATGGTGATATTCTTCATGTTTCGCTTCATGTTGTGGTTCTTGCTGCACCTACTATAGAGCAAACTCATTGGATGGCACAGATGCTCACACACATACATTGATAGCCTTGTCTGACAAATGTGACATTATTCCGCACATTTGCTCTTGTAGAATAGCTAATGATGCTTGGGATACACTTACCACTTTATACCAGGCAAGGAATGAGGCTCGTGTTGCTTACCTCCAAAAATAGTTGGAGAGTGAGCACATGATTGAAGGAGATTTCATGCAGAGTTTTTTGACAAAGATCAAAGATTTGAAGGAACAATTGATTTTTGCTAATGGTCTTGCTTGACAGTTCACTTGTGCAGACTATTTTGAATGATCTTCTCAATTCATATCAGAGTTTTGCTTCTACTCTTCAATTGATGATGAAAGGAAATCCAAATGTCTTACATTTGAGGAGTTATTCTTTGTTTTGTTGTAGGACATTTAATATGCACTGCATTTGCAAATAGCTAATATAAAATAAAGTATGATGTCAACCTTTCTCAACTAAGGTCCACCATTGGTCCACCTAAGATTGACCAAGGCCAACCATTATTGACCTTAATTGACATGGTTGGAAAAGAAAGATGTCACTTCTCGAGACTCTTAATAACTTATGATGGTAAGTCCTCTACAAGAATGAGAAAAGAATGGATGGAATAAGGAAAAGATGAGTATCATGACATATGGAGAGATGGAAATAAAGAGAGTGATATCATAAATCCTTGGATGTGCTAGTACCTCTCTAAGCATCTTCAACCTGAAAAATTTCACTCTTTTACTTTGCCATCTATTCAATCTCTTACATAAGTGAGAGAAGAATGTTTCTCCTATGCACCTTGAGATTTCAAAGTTATGAAGGCCCATCATTTGATTTTATTAGCAACATGATAAGTTCTTTAGTCCCTGTCTAAGAAAATTCAAGGAACCAAGAGCTTTTCTATCCAATCCCTCACACACATTTTGTGCGTTTCTATCCAATCCCTCACACACATTTTGTGCGTTCCTATCCACTTATCTCATCCACAAGCACCATCTTTTTCTCTTTCCAGGGGAAACTAAGATATGAAGTAGGGCAAGGAAATCTATGCACATCTCTCAATTCTTTCGCAATAGAAGATGATCACTTCTTTAATCTTTGGTCTAGTATCCAAGAGGGATTCCAATGAAGGGTCAATTGGTGAGTTCAATTGATTTTGATGATTTGTAAATTGGTTCATTTGTTGATTTGTGTGCATTAAGAAACTACACAGAGCAAGGAAGAGGAGCAAATTGTGGAGCTTACAGGGAAAAAATTATCTAGCATTAATTCATGTGTTTGTGAATCAAGTAGGTCTAATCACTCATTTGCTATCAATCTCCTTGAGTCTGCATGCCATTCACGATTAGAAAAGGATGGATTGTGCTTCATTCAGAAGGGTAGATAAACAAAGTGATTCGTGGATAAAAAGATCATGCTTGATGACTGTATCATGCATGAATGCATGTCAAATATAGAGTGGAAGAGTACATAAACAAATTGCAAAAAATCCAAATCCCTTTTTTTTCACTAAAATTTTTTTGGTTGATTTGCAAATTCAAAGGTGCTTTGTCCTATTCATGATATGCAAGCATGAATCTATGAATGAAGGAAAGTAAACAAGAATCTGAGGTCTTATAGAAGTACTCCACTAGAGTTGAAGCTTAGTGGTTATGCACTTGAGGTCACGAATGGTGACCAAAGGACCTAATTACTCATTCAATTCTTTAGCATAAAATCTCCAACTAATTTATATCCACAAACACTTGGAAACCCCAATGGGATGGGAGGTAACCCTAGAACTAATTCCATGACTTAGGATACAACACAGGAGAAGGTTCAATTGGGAGCATCACATGTAAAGTTATGAGAAAGAACAAGAAGAGTGGCTGTTCTACAAGCATAAGGAGTGGGATGTCTAAACTTTGAAAATGAAGCATCAAGGGTGGAAAATGGCTCTTCTAAGGCAAATGAAGGATGTAGCAATGATCTGGAGATAAGTAGATTCCAAGTTGATGTTTTCATTTCAATACTTTTTTTGCTCTTTGCTTTCATACAATTTGCATAGAATTATCATTGAAGCATGGTATATGACTTCAATTTTGATCATTTTTATACAAATTTCAAGAATCGAATGAAAGATAAATGGATGAGCATAGATGTATCAAAAAACACATCAATCACTAAGGGTACTTACATGCATTTATAAATCATCTTCTACTTCATATATGAAAAAGAAAAGAATATTTTGTTTCACAAATTCAAATTTTAAGGATAATTTTACATACATTCCAAGGTTTTATTCCATTAAGAAAAGGTTCTAGATGCATAAAAGTGTGTACATAATCATGTTGAATCATAAAGGGAAGCATGAGTAGTGTGTTTGTGCACAACCCAAATGCATGAAGTACATGCATGCAAACTCATGCAAGCACATGCATTTGCATAGTTACATTCATTATATTTGCTTTTTGCATACATTATGCATGCATTCAAGTAAAAGTATTATGCATGCAACCCTTTTTCTTTGATGGCTAGAAAGAAAAGGACTCATGATTGAAAGAAAACATCAATCAGGTTACCCTTTTCTTGGGAAAGTGCATTGAGTTAATGTACTTAAACCACTAAACAAAAGGATAAAGAGAATCCAGTTCAGGTTCAAAGGTTCAAGATCCTTTCCACCAAGGTTTGACGAACCAAGTTAGCACCAAGTTCCTATTGTAAATTAGCAAAGTCAATCTTTTGACTCAAAGTAATGCATAAGAATTGCATTGTAAGAAAGAATGTCATGAAGAGATTGAATAAAGGAAACTTAATCCTAGTTGAAGCATAAATTTTTTTAGTCAACAGGTCATCAATGGAAGCTCGGTGGGTCAATGCATTGATGTTGATTGATACCATGCAAGTGTCTCATGGTTAGATAGTGTTTGACTTTACTCCAAGATTTTTTTTTAGAATCCAATTTACTTCTCTTAAACATATATAAATTGCTTCAATACCTTATTGAAACAGATATTGGAAAAATAAAAGTCTCGAGTCATGATCACATAGAGTTTTGATCATAATTAGTTTCAAGTATCTTAGAAGGTTGAATTGGTTGCACAAAGTTTTAGTTCTCTCTTTTCACTTTCCATTTTTTTGGGATTTAATTCAGATAGAGTATATGATTTCAACAAAGAGCAGGGATGCTAGTTATAAAAAAGTTAACTAAATAAAATATCCTAGATAGATGTTATGTATCTAATCAATATCTAAAAGATGTTAAGTTTAAGTTAACTTATTCATTTGAGTTTACTTCAAGTAAGTAGCATTACTTTAATGAATTTCATAGAGTTCAGTACATATTGGTAAGAAAGGCTAGGAATTGCTCATAAGATTGAAAATTCCCAAAAAATTAAAGCTAAAGCCTTTGAGAAAGGTGTCCTAGGTTGGAAAATTTTCATTTTGGATTTGACTAGGTCAAGTTAAAGTAAGGTTGACCAAAAGTAAATGACACACTTTCTCTTACATTCTACATAGGATTTTCAAGCCCAATAGGATAAACAATCCTCCAGTTGGATAATAAATCAAGTAAATGTTGGTTGGAAGTGAACCATAGTACAAACATATAAGTTAGTTAGTTGTTTGGGTCACCCCACTTCTAGTCTGATTTCCAAATCAAATACAAGAGAAAAAAGAGTTTTCAAGGTCTTGGTAGGGATAAGAATCCCACCTCAATTGCTAGATTCATGCACTAATGATGCCCAAAAATGGAATAATAAATAGGATCCACCCATTTAACATGTTAGTATCTAGATAGCACATTGTGAAAATAGCAAATTGACCATGGATGTTTTTTGACCCACCCTTAAATGCATTCCCAACTTTGCACTCATATCAATTTATCAAGTGCAAGCTAGATGGTGTTTTGAAATATTTGGACATGGATCGTAGATTCTCCTTTATTCATTTGTAGCATGAGGCAAATCACATCATAGATATGAAAACATGTTCTTCTAGGTTAGAACATGAGGCTCAGGGGTATGAATACAATTACCATTTATAGCTTTATTTTTTAGGACAAAAAATTTTCCCAATGCAAGAGGAGCACTTAGAAGGCTCTACAACCCTTGGATGACACCATCCAATAGAGATTAATATAATAGTCTCTAAGGAAAAATTAAGGGCAAATCTTGCAAGAGATACTACTAGTTGTAAGAAGCTGACATTTTAGTTGTTTCTAAAGTAATACGTGCAAAACATCACACATGCTTATCAAACTAGGGCGAGGGATTCATGAATTTTTGTTTTTGAATTCTTTGGGTTTGTAGGCATACTTGTGAGGATAATCATCATGTAGATAGAAGCCCATCAATTGTAACTCATAGACATCCTTTAAATTCTTGTTTCTTAGATTCTTTTGTTATTTGTTGTGTTTTTTTGAGGTGATAAGAATGGCACACAAACAAATGATGCATTGAATGTTGAAAATTATTGGATCAATTATGCAAAGTACATGATTCAGGTAACACATGAGGATGCAAAAGAGGAGTAGAAGTTTGTAATGGCAACCCACGACTTTGGTAGAGAACAACAGATTTCAAAAATGAAAAGGATATTGGTTGGTGTGTGGATCGACACGTTTCTCACACTATCATCATATCAAATAAAATTTAAAAGATATGTGCTAGCCATGCAAACTTTCATCCACTTTTGAGGAGGATACATTACAATTGCATTCTCCATAGTGGAGGACACACAATGAATGATGGTTGGGGTAATGCTAACCTCCATGGTCATCAGTGAAGAATTTCGATTCAGAGAAAGCAACAAAATCAACATTGGGACATTGAAGAGTGCTCAATTCTAACAAGTACATATGAAAGTCATTCAAAGCTTTCAAGGATATTTGGAATGGATTTGCAGAACATGTAATGCGACTATTTCATCGTCCATAAAAAATTTTGAGGTGTAGAGATTTTCATGAGATGGTAATATACATGTTATCATTGGAATTTAGTTAAATACCTCACAAATACAACTTTGGATCATGCATGGTTGAGTAACTGAACAAAGCTAACAAGCATGGGGGATAAACACATTGCTTAAATGCTAATCAAGTATTGATCCACATTCTATATTAGGCTTTGATCAATTGATACCCCATGCCATCCTCAAAGGAAATAAAGGTTCTTAAAATTCAATAAGTTAAAAAGAATCCTTTGAAGAAGAAGGTTGTGACACTGATAGGGACACTTGTCTTGAACATGCAAGGGAAGAAACCAAGTTAAAGGTAAATCCTACAAATATGTCTATGATCCAAGAAATCAAAACAAGGTAAATCTATGATCCAAGGCTTTGATCAATTGATACCCCATGCCATCCTCAAAGGAAATAAAGGTTCTTAAAATTCAATTAGTTAAAAAGAATCCTTTGAAGAAGAAGGTTGTGACACTGATAGGGACACTTGTCTTGAACATGCAAGGGAAGAAACCAAGTTAAAGGTAAATCCTACAAATATGTCTATGATCCAAGAAATCAAAACAAATAAGAAAACTTGCAAGGCTCAACAAGAAGTCCAAGGAAGTGCACAAAAAGTAAACCCCCATATCCAGGCAACATAAATACTATGATTATTTAACATTCCAAGAAGCTAAAAGGAAGGTGCATGAGTGGAGGTATCGCCAAATGCTTGAAGAGAATAGTGTGGAGGGAACATGATATAAATCCTCCATTAAATTCTACGAGGAGATCTTGAAGCGATTCATGGAAGTTACCATAGAAGAAGATGTCCATAAAATAGAAAGGAAACTACATGAGAAACTCAAAGATATGGCGATAGAGAAGGGTAAACAAGCTATCACTACAACATATCGAAGGAATATCGACGGTCAACTGTTGGCGTCGATATGACCCTCGGACAATTTGGGAAAGCCGCTTAGCCTCGGAAAGACTGCGTCGGTATAAGCATCGGTAATTTTAGTGGAATTACCGACGCTTATACCGACGGTCTCTTTTTAACCGGGCCCGAAACCAAAATTCATCATTCTGAGCGTTTTGAATCTACATCTTCTACTGTCGGCTTTGCGCGCGCGAACAACAGATCTCTGTTTGTCATCTCTTTCTCTCTCTCTCTCTCTCTCCCTCCCTCCCTCCCTCCCTCTCTCTCTCTCTCCCTCCCTCTCTCTCTCTAAGCATACCTCTATCTTTCTAGATCTGAAGTTTTGGTAAGTAGATCGCACATATTGTAGCACTCTTTTTTCTTTCTTTATGTTTTTGCTTTTCTAATATGTTTTTCTTTAGTTTTGCAAGAGATTTTGGGATCAAATCTTAGGAAATTCGATGAAGGAGAACTTCAAGTGGATTTTGATGACCTTGATTCAAACAATTGTCTCTCTCTCTCTCTCTCTCCCTCCCTCTCTCTCTCTAAGCACACCTTTATTTTTATAGATCTAAAGTTTTGGTGAGTAGATCGCACATATTGTAGCACTCTTTTTTCTTTCTTTATGTTTTTGCTTTTCTAATATCTTCTCTCTTTATTTTTGCAAGAGATTTTGGGATCAAATCTTTGGAAATTTGACGAAGGATAACTTCAAGTGGCTTTTGACGACCTTGATTCAAACAATTACATCAATGTAAGTAATTGTTTTGTTTTCAATTGACATAGAGAGAGAGTGAAAAAGAGAGAGAGGGAGATACATATACATACACACTCACATATGTATAAACACACACATACATATGAATACAAACATGCATATGCATACACACATACACACATACACAATGCATATGCATACACACATGCATATGCATACACATACACATGCATATGCATACACATACACATGCGTATGCATACAAACATGCATATGCATACAAACATGCATATGCATACAAACATGCATATGCATACACACATGCATATGCATACAAACATGCATATGCATACAAACATGCATATGCATACAAACATGCATATGCATACACATACACATATGCATACACAAATGCATATACATACACACATGCATATGCATACACATACATATGCATATGCATACAAGTATGCATATGCATAGAAGCATGCGTATGCATACACACAAGCATGCATATAAGCATGCATATGCATACAAGCATGCATATGCATACAAGCATGCATATGCATACACACAAGAATGCATATGCATACAAACACATGCATATGCATACAAACATGCATATGCATACACACATGCTTATGCATACAAACATGCATATGCATACAAACATGCATATGCATACAAACATGCATGTGCATACAAACATGCATGTGCATACAAACATGCATGTGCATACAAACATGCATATGCATACACATATGCATACACACATGCATATACATACACACATGCATATGCATATACACATGCATATGCATACACATACACATGCATATGCATACAAGCATGTGTATGCATACAAGCATGCGTATGCATACACACAAGCATGCATACAAGCATGCATATGCATACACACAAGCATGCATATGCATACAAGCATATGCATTTGCATACAAACATGCATATGCATACACACATACATGCATATGCATACAAGCATGCATATGCATACACACATACATCATACATGCATATGCATACAAGCATGCATATGCATACAAACATGCAAATGCATACAAACATGCATATTCATACACATACACATGCATATGTATACAAGCATGCATATGCATACACACATACATGCATATGCATACACATATACATGCATATGCATACAAGCATGCATATGCATAGACACATGCATATGCATACAAGCATGCATATGCATACACACATACATGCATATACATACAAGCATGCACACATACACACATACACACATACATATGTATACAAACATGCATATGCATACAAACACACATACATATATATACAAACATGCATATGCATACACATACACATGCATATGCATACAAGCATGCATATGCATATAAACATGCATATGTATACAAACACACATACATCTGTATACAAACATGCATATGCATACACATACACATGCATATGCATACAAGCATGCATATGCATATACACATGCATACAAGCATGCATATGCATACAAGCATGCATATGCATACACACAAGCATGCATATGCATACACACATACATGCATATGCATACACATAAGCATGCATATGCATACAAGCATGCATATGCATACACACATACATGCATATGCATATACACATGCATATGCATATACACATGCATATGCATATACACATGCATATGCATATACACATGCATATGCATATGCATACACATACACATGCACATGCATACACATACACATGCATATGCATACAAGCATGCATATGCATACACACATACACACAAGCATGCATATGCATACACATATGCATACAAGCATGCATATGCATACACATACACATGCATATGCATACACATATGCATACAAGCATGCATATGCATACACATACACATGCATATGCATACACATATGCATACAAGCATGCATATGCATACACATACACATGCATATGCATACACATACACATGCATATGCATACACATATGCATACAAGCATGCATATGCATACACACATACATGCATATGCATATACACATGCATATGCATATGCATACACATACACATACATGCATATGCATACACATACACATGCATATGCATACAAGCATGCATATGCATACACACATACATACAAGCATGCATATGCATACACATATGCACACAAGCATGCATATGCATACACATACACATGCATATGCATACTCATACACATGCATATGCATACACATATGCATACAAACATGCATATGCACACAAGCATGCATATGCATACACACAAGCATGCATATGCATACACACAAGCATGCATATGCATACACACAAGCATGCATATGCATACACATATACATGCATATGCATACACATACACATGCATATGCATACACACATACATGCATATGCATACGCATACACATGCATATGCATACAAGCATGCATATGCATACACACATACATGCATATGCATATACACATGCATATGCATATGCATACACATACACATACATGCATATGCATACACATACACATGCATATGCATACAAGCATGCATATGCATACACACATACATACAAAGCATGCATATGCATACACATATGCATACAAACATGCATATGCATACACATACACATGCATATGCATATACATATGCATACAAGCATGCATATGCACACAAGCATGCATATGCATACACACAAGCATGCATATGCATACACACAAGCATGCATATGCATACACATATACATGCATATGCATACACATACACATGCATATGCATACACACATACATGCATATGCATACACACATACATGCATATGCATACACATACACATGCATATGCATATACACATGCATATGCATACACATACACATGCATACACATACACATACACATATACACATGCATACAAGCATGCATATGCATACACATATGCATACAAGCCTGCATATGCATACACGTACACATGCATATGCATACACATATGCATATAAGCATGCATATGCACACAAGCATGCATATGCATACACACAAGCATGCATATCCATACACATATACATGCATATGCATACACATACACATGCATATGCATACACACATACATGCATATGCATACACATACACATGCATATGCATATACACATGCATATGCATACACATACACATGCATACGCATACACAAGAATGCATATGCATACATACATACATGCATATGCATACACTCAAGCATGCATATGCATACACACATACATGCATATGCATACACACATACATGCATATGCATACACATACACATGCATATGCATACAAGCATGCATATGCATACACATACACATGCATATGCATATACACATGCATATGCATACACATACACATGCATACGCATACACAAGCATGCATATGCATACACACATACATGCATATGCATACACACAATCATGCATATGCATACACACATACATGCATATGCATACATATACACATGCATATGCATACAAGCATGCATATGCATACATATACACATGCATATGCATACAAGTATGCATATACATACAAGCATGCATATGTATATACACATGCATATGCATACACGTACACATGCATATGATTACAAGCATGCATATGCATACACATATATATACAAGCATACATATGCACACAAACATGCATATGCATACACACAAGCATGCGTATGCATACACACATACATGCATATGCATACACATACACATGCATATGCATACACACATATATGCATATGCATACAAGCATGCATATGCATACAAGCATACATATGCATACACACATACATGCATATGCATATACATTGGATCAAATGAGATCTCCAGGTACACCTTGGGGAGCGCATGACCATGATGACTCCAATGTATATCACATATGTAATGGAGCTCCAGTCATGGATGCAGCCGGGAAGTCAATGCGTCAGCGCATTCGACAACTTTGCTCCATAGAATTTGGACATTCTGTAATGCTAAAATGGAGCGAACAGGATAGGGATTCTAAAAACAATATCACACAATCGATATATGAAGAGTATCGGCCAGCACCTGGGAATCCTGTTGTGAGTTCAGAGTGGATTCAACATACGGCACGTGAGGTGATGTCTCATCGACGGTCGGAAGCTCGCGATGCTTTTAGAGCAGGCTTACCGAAGCCTGTGTGGTTAGATTTTGAAGAGTGGGAATCGATTCAGGATGAGCAGCAACATACTTCTGGTCGATATCTTCAACAAAGAGATGCGATGGCCACACGTTTGGATACGGTTGGAACGTCGCATTTAGGTAGCGGTGGATACGATAGTATGCGCTACCAATTTGTAAGTAGCATGTTAATTATTGAATTTGTTTGTGTTCAGCACATCATGTATGTTGATCTAACATTTTGCATATTTATTATAAGAGTTGGCAGTGGGTCGTCCTCCGACGCGAGCCGAAGAATCTTTCGGATATCGTCATGGATTGAATGCACTGTTGCAAGATTTAGAGGGAAAAGGTGCAATCATTGCATGGGAGAATATTCTATGATTAGGTAAACTTATAGCTTGGTTTCGTATTTTTAGTTGTTGTTTATAAATGTCATGTCAATTTGTCTCTTTTTACACATGTTTTGTTGCAGGATTGCAGGTGTAAATGTTTTGATCCCCTTACGTATATGCTTTGCCACAATTTTGTATTACACTCCTATGTGGCAATGATGTACTATAATTTGTATTCGATTCCTATATGGAAGTGCTTTTTCACATTGCCACAATTTTGTATTACACTCATATGTGGCAATGATGTACCATAATTTTGTATACGATTCCTATATGGAAGTGCTTTGTCACACTC
Organism: Ceratopteris richardii; assembly: GCA_020310875.1. Classification (NCBI taxonomy): domain Eukaryota; kingdom Viridiplantae; phylum Streptophyta; class Polypodiopsida; order Polypodiales; family Pteridaceae; genus Ceratopteris; species Ceratopteris richardii. The sequence goes on along the minus strand of CM035430.1, from coordinate 79,920,524 downwards.
TTGTACATCTTTCATTTATGATATATACAACTTTTTATAGATGATTCATTGTTCATTTTTGCTCATATATAATCATGTTTTGGTTGTCATTAGAGTATATAACACATGTACTCGGTTTAGAGTTGGACAGAGTGTATTGTCTTTTGCTAAACAACAACATGTTGTAGCAATAGACAACACACTCTGCCCAAAAAAAATTGTGCAAATATGGTTGTCAGTATAGGCGTCGGTACGCCCAGTATAGTTATCGATATATGCATCGGTACGCCCAGCAGAGTCGTCGGTATGAGCGTCGGTATGAGCACCGGTAATACCGACACTCATACCGGTGCCTATACTGATGCTCATACCGACGTTTATACCGACGACTATACCGACGTTATCTTTCCGATGCCCATACCGACCCCGACACCGACGTCACGAAAAAATTATGCCCGTTCAATTTCCTCGGTATATCCTCGATGTGTTGTAGTGAATTATAAAAATTAGCAGCTTCGGTATATCCTCGATGTGTTGTAGTGAATTATAAAAGAACATGAGCACATAAAGCAAAATGAAAAAAAATAAAAGAAAGCTCCATACGAAGGATGAGAAGGCCAAAACAACTTTTCAAGAGGTGGAAAAAGTAAAAAAGATGAATTAAGGACACATAAAGATGTGGTAAGGTGATGGAAATGGAAGCATAAGGACAATTATCAACTCATGGTTTCATGAACATTATACCTCTTTGAAAATCACATGAATCCAATCAACCAAGGCAATTGTAGAAGAATCATGAGTTGAGGAGGAATTACTCAAAGAAATTGATTTTATTAAATATTTGGACCAATACTTCTTAAAGAAATCACATAATTCACCTCTATAAGAGGAAGATATAGAAAATATTACACATGATCAACAAGAAGCAAACCTAGGACGTACACATGGCCAACCCCAATGGTGCTTTGATATCCCCTAGGATGACACACAGGGATAAGGGTCAAGTGAAAAATAAACAAGGCGAGGCTATGGACAACTAAGGAACAATCCAACTGGAGGAACAACAAGAGAATAAGAGTACAAGGTTAGCTATAAATCCCCCCAAAGAAAGTAAACAAACTAGTTGTGGACCAAAAGGTACATGACACAAATAACTAGGCTATCTCCTTAAAAGAAGATGAAGACATGGGCATCATATTTGCAGTCCCAATGGAGATGGATAAATAAGACTTTGACCAAGCCTTCAAAATCTCTATGGCAATTGAATAAATAAGTTTCATTAATGCTGCTCACTCCATAGATCTCTCTACTCTGGTAGCCAATTTAGTAAGTAGATTTTACTCTCCAGCCCAACACATGATAATGGTAGCTATGAAGACACAATGGGCAATGGAATTGCAAAAGCATTAAATCAGGAAAGATTGATGATAAAAAATTCCACCACAAAGTTGGATGTTTCTACTTCCAAAATAATCAAGCTTGAGAAGGAAGTTCAAGCATATGTAGTGATTATAAGGAAGCAACAAGATGAGTGGGCCAAACACTCATAAGTAGTGAAAAAAAAAAGAAGAAGCTCACTCTCTCTTTTTTTTTCTCTCTCTCTCTCCCTTTATCTTTATCTATATATTTATCACCCTCACTCACTCTCTCACATTATTTCTCAAAATCGAGTGTCGGTTGGAATGATCTGGCCTACAAAGAGATGCTTGCTTTTTCTCATCTAGATGTGCTATTTGTAATGCATACATCACTATGTGAAATACGTAAGCAATGCCTCATGCAATGCCGATCAATGTCCCATGAATGACCACTTGTTCCGTAGGTATGCGGCTCAAGCTTTCTTAAATAATAAAAAATCGTGGGCATTGTAAAATTGTGTTAAATGTTTTGTTGTCACTAATGCACCTCCTTCTCACTTGTCGTGGTTGAATATTTGTAAGAGATCAATAAAATTGGACTATGAATACATGCCATAGAGAAACACACACATCGAGTCGACAAGCTATCATGAGGTTTTAGATATTAAGGAATCATGCAAATGAATGGATGAAAAAGTGAATGCCTTGGAAGAAAATAGCACATGGAATTTGGTGAGATTACTTTCCAATAAAAGGGCAATTGAACGAAGATGGATGTATATAGTGAAGTGCAAATTTAGTGGTTCAAATGAGAGATATAAAACACATCTTATAGCAAAAGGATGTGCACAATCACATGGTACAAGTTTACAACGAGGCATTTGATTCAATTACAAAGATGAAATTAGCAAGTTGCATGATTGCTTTGAAAACCATGAATTTACAAAACTTATATTAAATAGATGCTAAGAAAGCGATTCTCTTTAATAATTTTTTTCAAGAAGAAATGTATCTCTAACTCTTAGACTGTTATATATATTTGAAACTTTCTAATCGTGTATTCAACAAAAGAAAGGACTCTCTATCACCAGAGGTTATATTTGAAACTTTCTAATCGTGTATTCAACAAAAGAAAGGACTCTCTATCACCAGAGAAACCTCAGAGGCTATTGAGAATTGGGGTCCATTAACTACATCGAGAAGGTTTTCCAAGGTTCTATGGCTGCCGCCTGCACTTATTGGGTCAGAAAACAAAATGATTTTTCCTAGACATAAATTCGTACCAGAGATCGAGCGATATCTGTTCAATGTAACGGCAAGCCGATTCCATGGCCTGACCAAGTGGACGCTGGAATAAATACTACAAATGATTGAAGAAGGCCGAAGGAGGAGAAATCACATAACGTTGGTTCGCGAATACCTATCTGCCGCATGTATACATCAATCATCATGAGTTTCTGTAAGAAGAGGGCATCGATGTGTGACAGGAGATGTTTTTGATACTCGTATTGGGATCCAGGAGAGAGAAAATTCAAATAGCCTAGAGGCTAGGCCCGCTCTTCTTGCATCAGCAAAAACGGGTTTCGTAAAGACATAGGTCAATATCAGAGATCGAGGGACATTGCTTCCGGAGGTTATGGCAAGGCGATCACATCGCCTGGCTACGCACACGATGAGTTAATTGATGCAAATGCTCGAAGAAACGTAAAGGCGAAGAAAGCAGATTACGTTGCCTGCTGTTTGCCAAATGTGTACATCAAACATGATGAATCTGTGAACTGCACTTTCACGCGCTTGGAAATCACCTACAAGATCACGATCAGAATTTAGTAGAACAATGTCAGTACATAAAATTTCTGTGGACTGTGTGCTTGTGCAGATCTATGGATCTGTTGATCGTGTGCCTGTGCAGATCTGTGGAAGGCAAACATTTTCATCGTCAGGTTCAATGGAAGGACAACGTTTTCATCGTCACGTTCTGTGGAAGAAAACGTTTTCATCCTACGCTTGCCGTCTCTGAGGGAAACACGTCAGAAACACTCCTAAGTTCTCTCTGAGTTAAATACTGCCAACAATTAGTTTGGCTCACTGTCGGCCGCATGTGTATAATAAACATCATGATTCACTGAACTGAACTTTCATTTGCCTACGAGTCATCTGTTAGAGCACAATCAAATTGAAGCAGCACATTGTTACGCCACGGATACTCTCTAGAACATCTTGTGGCGTCAGCGTCACACTCTACAAGGAACTCCAAGGCATGTTTTCGTACTATCTCACGAGTCACGTCTCATTACCTTCTCTTAGTCAAATACGTCCGAGGCACATTTTCCAGAGGTACGTTTTCCTGTGTCTGAGTTTCTACGGGGAGAAGTACGCTCTGAGATAGAAAGCGCAGACGTCTCTTATGATTCATCCGACGCAGGTCAATGCAAAATTCAAATAGAAGCTGCAACGGCTATCGATTATTATTATGATTTAGTTTGTCTTATCAGTTCTTTTCTCTGAATTTCTAGAGGTGAAGAACTCTCTGAGGTAGAAAACCACAGACATCGCTCATCGGATGTAGGTCACTGTCAAGAAGGTACAAACGGATCGACTTTTATGTACATTGAGCTGTTTCCTCAGTCGGATTATCTGATAGCATGTCATATAAGCTAGCCATCGGAATCAGATAGATCGAGAAAAGCTAAATTTCCTTATTAGATATCATGATGTCTGTGTAATCCTATAGGTCGACGTGTTTGATTTGACAACGTCGGTAGTGTGGATTCATCAGAGAGAATCAAGAAGCTGTAGATGCTGATAGAGCACTCATAATATGGAGCTTTTAGTATACTTTAGAGATAAGGCTTAAAGTACGTTCCTTCCAACGAATGCTTGCCGTTAATGCATACCCCTCATAGCCAGGGGTTAAATTTCATGCCCAAACATGGGCATCATCAAATTTCGAGGGATGCCCTGGGGATAAAAGCGATTTTTGAGGGATGGCCTAGGAGAAAAATGGGCATCCTTATCATACAGTACAAACCTATCTTCATTGTATGGGATATAACAACACCTTGAATTACATACAAACCTATCTTCATTTTATGGGATATAACAACACCTTGAAATTACACATGGTTGCCTTTATTCCAATATTGTATGTAATCTTTTCTCATTCGTGTTGTAAAAAAACCCAATTGAAAAGCATTCATTTTTCAAGGTCGCACCCTATAGAGACAATTCATACTATGGACGTAAATATGTCTATGAATAATATTGTAAGAAATTGCTTGAATGATGTGTGTGACTCTCCTCCCATCCATATATACCCTCTTGTACTCTAAAAATAGCAACGGTATACTCTAAAAATAGTAATGATCTGGAATAGTCTAGTGTGAACATGTGGCCATCATGCAACACTTATTCCCATTACTACCAAAGCAGTTCCCATTACTACCAAAGTACCTTAGGGTATCCCCCGAGCTTGGGACCTTGGCTAGCTAGCCCTTGTCCCTCACACACATGGATTGATCCCTGTAGATCAAATAGACTGATCCCTATGGATCACATGCACTGATCCCTGTGGATCAATGTCTGACACTCTCTCCCCCTTCTAAAGATCATTGTCCTCAATGATCAATGAGGGAAAGTACTTGCGAACCAGAGCTTTTGATTCCCAAGTAGAGTCAGTAAGTGGTAATCCTCTCCAGGCTACTAAATACTCCTGGACGACACGATTCCTAAATCGCTTCTGTCTTTGATTTGATATCCTGTCTAGAGAATGATCCATGTTGTTACTTTCTTGCAAAGAAACAATACCTTCTATTAGACTATCCTCCGTAGAAACGTTAAACACTGGATGAAATCTGCAATCTAGAGGAAGATCTAATCGGTATGCAACTTCACCTAGCTTTTGAACGATCTTCCAAGATCCACAAAAACCTTGGTGATAATTTACTATACTTCCCTATGGACAGTGAAGTAGACCTAGCTGGTACCTGAAGAAAGAGTCTGTCTCCTGCCTCTAAGGATCTAGGAGATCTCTTCCTATCAGTGTACTCTCGAGCCCTTATCAGCTTCTTGTTGCATCTTGGCTTTAGCTATTTCTAAATTTACTTGGACGTTTGCTAAGAACTCCAAAGCACTAGGACATTTCTGTGACATACCTATGGTACTGAGAGCATTGGGATTCATGCCATAGTTCATCTCAAAAGGAAATGCAACTAGTGCCAAATACTATCCCAATCTGTCTTATGCCCTCAATATGTCCTCTAAAAATTGGTTGACCCGCTTGGTCCTGTAAATTTGACATCCCTATCTAAAACTATGGATGTCGACAACCCATGCAATCTGAAGACATGCTGGATAAACAACTCCGCTACCTGTGGATCAAATGGACTGATCCCTGTGGATCAAATGGACTGACCCTTGTGGATCAATGTTTGACACTCTGATCCCTGTGTGGAGTTCCTATCATCTCCTACCTGGGTATAGACTGATCCCTATGGATCAATGATCCCTATGGATCAATGATCCCTATGGATCACATGAATTGATCCCTGTGGATCATCCCTATGGACCAAAGTCACGATCCCTATGGATCATCAATCTGTCTACCACAACTAGAATAGTATCCCACTTCCTTTGGGTCCGCGGTACCCGACTATGAAGTCCATGGATACACTGTCCCAGTTGTGGTCTGGAATCTGTAAAGGATACAAAAGACATGGAGTCTTTATCCTTTCTGCTTTGTTGACTTGACACATAAAGCCTATTAAACATAAGTGTGGACATCTCTGGCTATCTAGGCCACCAAAATGTTCTTCTAATAAGCTGTATTGTCTTGTCAACACCTGGATGTCCTACACAAGGCACAACATAACTATCATGCATGATTTTTCTTCTCAAATCCCGGGAATCTGGTATGCAAACCTTTCCTTTCCGTCTAATTTTTCCATTCTCTTGTGAGAAAGTGGAATACGGAATGGACTTGTTCGCTTTGCTAGGGGAAGAAATAGCTAAAACTGTCCCATCTCCTATAGAGTGATGACTGATGGCTCAAATGTGGATCTTCCACCTGTGCTTCCTATATCTCTGGAAGCAATGAGCTTTCTAAAACTATAAAGCTCATTTGATACATTATTCGTGATAATGCATCAAAAACTATATTCTATTTGCTCTTCTATACAGGATTTCCATGTGAAACTCCTGCATGAGCTCAGCCCAACGAGCTTGACTGCCTCGGAGATCTGACTGACTACAAAAATACTTAAGTGTATGGTGATCTCTGTATACCTTAAAGTCTACAGCATAAAGATAGTGTTTCAGAGTATTTAAAACTATCTTGCTACTCTTGCTTCCATGTAAAGAAACCTTGCCTTGAAGCAAGTTTGTCATATGCATCGCTATTGACGAGTAAAAAATATATGAATTTTTGATAGAAATCAGAAAGTCCTAGAAATAACCATAGCTGTCCCTCATTCTGAGGAGTAGGCCAAACTAATATAATTGAAACCTTCTTGGGATCCAACTGAATCCCATCAATAGATACTCTATCCTCGAAAGAAACAATGAAGTCTTCGCTTTATTAACTGAGACTTATCATGATCTCTTACCCTAATCTGATGGTAGCCACTTATGAAATCTATTTTACTAAATACAACGGCTCCATCTAGAGTGTCTAAAAGATCATTAATCATGGGCATAGGATATCTGTGTCTGATAGCAATCTTATTGAGTGCTCGATAGTCGATACACATCCTATAAGATATGTCTCTCTTCTTCACTAGAAGAACTGATACTACAAAGGGTGAATAGCTGGTCTAATCAGCCCTTTTCTGTAATTCTTTCAAGTATAACTCTTGGAATTTTGTTCTCACTTTCGTTGAAAGTGCTGAAGCACTCCAACTAGAGTCTCCATGACTATATGAGTTCATCATACTACACGATGAATGCATAAAATATAGAAAATAAATAAACTAACAATCAATTTTAAGCAATTTGGTAGCATTTACTAATCACATCTCTTGGAGATCTGATTCTCCATGGATCAATAATCATCTCCCCTCATGCTCAAACTTGATCACTTTACTTGGTCACTATTTATAACTATAAATAGAGACATCAAATTTGCTTCTCAACTTTCTTCCATTTAGAACTCACTTTCTTACTTGTAGACCTTGCGTAATTGTATAATCACTGCCTACTAAAGACAACCTTACCTTGCCTAATAAATGCAAACCATGCCTTGCTATATACCTTTGTCACACTCCCCTGCTAGGGAATTAGACTATAGCCTAGCCTGATTTACTCTATGCAAACCTTGCCTTTCTGTATATCTTGGCCACTCTTGAATATCTGACCCATAGACTTGCCTTGCTTGCTCACTACAAACCTTGCCTCTCTATGTATCTTGGCCATTTTAGAGTTCTTGGCCTACAGACTTGCAATGCTTGCTTAATGAAGATGAGTCTACTTAGGATCTCTGTGTTTCACTCTAGGTAAATAGATAGATGGAACTACCCGATCTATCCATATGAAACTATTATAGAATCAAGATATGATTCCTTTGATAAAGCTAGGAACTCTAAAGTCTATGTCTCAACCTCCAAATCTAGAAAGTTCTTACATAAATTTTCTTTTACTAATTCTAATTATGGCATTCTAATCAAACTTGATTTACCCCTTTTTATTCCACAAATCTGAAGTCTATACTTCTGGTGAAATAAACTTCTTTATTCTATACACATAGAAATATGCACTAAAACTATAACTATGTAATTATAGTAACTACTTATGAACTAGATACTTAATTTATAAGAATCCTAAACTTGTAGGTGTTCTTCGAGTTCTCTTCTAAGGTGTCAACTTACCTTGAGAGCTCTTACCTCTAACTTTCTAACTCATGAGACCTTGGTAAAACTAACCCTTGTCTCACTTTGTTCTTTGTACAAAAGAGAAAGTATTTTTACTAAATTCTCATCTCTTTCTAAATGTATTACTTTAAATATTTTCCTTTTAAAGCTTGACTTTATCCCTTTAGATCATAATGCTAATTGCATTCTTTCTTGATCATGAAATCTTTGAGGATTAACTATTCTCTATTCTAGGTTCTAACTAGATATCTTAGAATTCAAACTTGTGAACTACTAAGTTCCTCATTCTAATGACCTTTGCAACATTTGCGTTTGTCTTAAGACTTCCCTTGGTCTTATATTTGGATTAATTACTCCAATCAATGATATCTACTAGATATCCACATCTTATACTTTTCTTTGATCAGAATGCTACTAATCATTCATCTTGATCATTATCTAGTTTGAATATTCTATGTATACTCAAACAAGTAGATGGCAGCGGAAAAGAAACAATTATAAGCCTTTGCTCAATGAAACATGAAGAAATAAGAAACTTTTAGTATGTTCTATATGCTTGCATGCATATGCATACTAATTTTCTAAAATTTCGGCAGCATAACGGCGTAATGTTGAAAACTGGAAAAATTACGTCAAGCAATTTCTTATTTCCGTGAGAATGGTGCCGACAGGCACAATCTATCTACAAAAAGACCGAAAGGGGATTACACACCCTGAAAAATTGCGCAATGCCAACACACATAATATATCTACAAGTAGACCGAAAGGGGATACACACCCTAACCAGTTTTTTTTTTTTTTTCTCCTCGCTAACCTGCAAGAAAGATACTTACCTTTCCCTGCAAGAAGAATACATGCATCCCACAATACAAACTCATCTCTAAACTACATGTATAGTCTAGATGCTATGCAAAATTGCATGTTCTATATGCAATTTGATGCAAAAAGAGATCATTAATGCATATAAATTGAAAAGAGACTTATCTGGAGGTTCAAAAAATAATTTTGAGGTGTGTGTAGGTGCTGAATATGGTCCACACTCCATTAGAATAGCTTTTCAAATCTCTTCCAATAGGTTGTGCTTCAAAAAGATGCTCGAAACAAGGTTATTGAAGATGAAGAACAAACTTCAAACTCCAAAGATGAAGGAAACTGAAACCCAAAAGATGTTGTCCAACCACTTTTTGGAACTATCTCTGAGAGGGCTATCCATAGCAAAAAGAATCTTTGAATTTGGAGATGGTATGCCAAAGTTATGACCAAAAGAGTGTAGGAGGGTAGTTCCAACAAACACGTATAGAAGTCAATGGCTATGGATGCCAAACGAATTCAAAACTTCGCCTTCAAGTATGGTAATTCTTCAGCCCAGAAAAATACGCGTGGATGCGTCGGATATATCCCACATACGGTGCTAAGCCTAGAAAACCTCTATATGCGGGGGGACCATCCGCTTCAGTTCATATCAAAAACAATATTGAGGCAGAGCGCTCCTGCTCTAGCTTCGGCAACCGAAAAGACACGCAAGTGTCCGAAGAGTCGGCAGCCTGTGAACTCGGGCAAAGGCGGAAGAACAATTGGGTATACCATGTTGTCTCTGAAAGGCACTGAAAACGAGAACATGTGGTACAACGAGTCTCAAGACTGAGAGCGTTAGTGTGCTGAAAACCTCTCTCTGCGCGGTCTCCCATGTTCTCCGCCGTGCTCCTGCTTAAAAGGGAGTCACGTGGGGATCCCTTCTGTGTGCCCTCCCAAGAAAAATTCATTTTGCTCCACGCTCCAGCTTCAACATAGAGTGCGACCGGCGACCGAGAAACGCATGACCATGGCGATCGACGATGATTCCATTGAATATGCTTAGAAAAAAAAACATGAAAAACGACTGATATTCCCAAGAAAACTAATGCTCTAATACCAATTGTAAGAAATTGCTTGAATGATGTGTGTGAATCTCCTCCCATCCATATATACCCTCTTGTACTCTAAAAATAGCAACGATATACTCTAAAAATAGTAATAATCTGGAATAGTCTAGTGTGAACATGTGGCCATCATGCAACACTTATTCCCATTACTACCAAAGCAGTTCCCATTACTACCAAAGTACCTTAGGGTATCCCCCGAGCTTGGGACCTTGGCTAGCTGGCCCTTGTCCCTCACACACATGGATTGATCCCTATAGATCAAATAGACTGATCCCTATGGATCATATGCACTGATCCCTGTGGATCAATGTCTGACAAATATGCATCACATAGCATCCAATGATTAGTCAACATCTCTCTTTCTCCCTATTGATAACATGCATGAAGTACAATTTGATTATACATTATGTCATTATGAACATTGAATTATTTAATGATTCCTAAAAATACAGTTTCTAGTACGATTCATTTTTCAAAATATCATCATAACCTAAATGATACACTCAAATAAGAGTTTGAAACAAAAGATCAACTTTCAAATGGAACTCACTTTAAAACTCAAATCCGATCTTGTATTTATTACATAAATCAAACTTCCAACCATCTTCTTATACACATTTGCATCATGCAAGTAGCTTCCCATCATCCATAAGCGTAGATATTTCATTTCGTACATTCAAACATGTAGAAAAAAGTTTATATTTTTTTATAATAGAGTTAGTTATTTTTTTAAGCACCTAATAATGGGTTTTCGTTGTTATATATATTTTAAGCAATATGAACTTCTTCAAGAAGTTTTTTATATGTTCTGATTTCATCTGTTAAGTACATGTCTTTCAAGCCAACACTGAACCCTATTTGGAAAAGCCATTCATGCAGAACATTTTGAAGGCATGTTAGGAACTGAAGAGCAGTTTCAGTCCCTTTTTGATAGCAAATACTTGGGACAATTCCCGTATGGCAATCTGTTAACCATTTATTGCCAGCAGGACACTGCATTATCTCGCTGTCATGCACAACTACAATGTTTAAATATGTGTACTCTACACCTGGGGGAAAGGTCATATTTAAGACCTGTATCCCTGTCCACAAAGGAGCTTTTATACCCGGTGCCTTAATTATTGTAGGGCTGGGAGTAGGAGAGTCACAATACATATTTAACATTTGAATTTCATGATTTAGCAGCCAAAAATGATTTTCTAAAATCAAATGGCTTGAAAGGATGCCATCCTGAGATAATTTCAGTAAAGCTTGGCCTCCTTGGGTAGATATTAACTGATGACTTAAATCCAACAATTCAAAAATCTCAGCCTGTTCTCTCTCTCTCTCTCTCATTCTCTTGTTGCTCTCGCGTGTTAATCTCGACACAAATATGCCGGGAGAAATCGAACTTTTCTTTTATGTGTGTGTATGTGTCTATGTGTATGTATGTGTCTTTGTGTGTATGTGTATGCATGTATGTATGCATATGTGTGTGTATGCATGTGTATATCTGTGTATGCATCATTATGTGTGTATGTGTCTATGTGTGTATATTTGTGTGTGTGTATATGTGTGTGTGTATGTGTATGTGTTGCAATAAAAATGCATGATTTCTTCAAGTTTAAAATAGTATTTTATGAACTAAAGAAAAAAAAGGGGCTAACAAACATTTTGATGATGGTACGTAACTCTATCATGGTCTTATAAACTGGTAACTATTGGAAGTCAAGGAACTGAAGGACTCACAAGACAAGGAAGTCAACGAAGGGAGTCGGAGCGAAGAGAAGGTACAAGCAGACAGAGTAGTCAAAGAAGATCTGGCAAGTAGGCCATCTAAATTTTTCATGCATCAAAGAGGTGGGCACACAAGAAGAAGGAGCAAGTAGGGAGCTCCAGGAAATGTATGTCAAAATGTTAGAAGAAATCCCTACAAAAATAGTGATTCTCATCACTAAAAACCATTGTAAATACCATTTCATATTTTTGTAGCTCCATTTTGTGCAAGCCAAGGAGTCCTTGAGCTTATGAGGAGCTTTAGAAGTATGTACCTATCAGTTTTCATATTTTTTAGACTCCGTTTGAACCTCCATATAGGCCAGAGAACCTAATTTTTAACTAGGCCGGACACTAGGTCTGGACAAGGCCAAAAACTAGTCAAAAACTATAAATAGAGCTAGAGAGCTCATTTTTGAGGTTAGCTTGTAATTGTTTTGAACTTGTATGAGCATTTTTGAAGTAATCTAAAAGAACTCCATTGTCTTCCTCTTTGTTCTTGCCGTGTGTGCGCGTGTGTGTGTATGTGTGTGCATGTTGGTGTGCTTCTCACTCACGCACTTGTGCCTTCACTCGCTCGAGGTCATCATACCATCCTCACGTCTTCCCGGATTGACATTAAAGGAGGTGCTACTCATCACTGAGCTACACCAAATTTTGGCGCCGTTGTCGGGGATCGAGCTTTGAGGACGAGCGTGTGATGGTAAGATGTAGAGTTGTGACGTTGGCGTTGTAGGTAATCTCTTTATTTATGTTTTTAATTTGTCTCTTTCTTACCTCACCATCATCATCACCACCATCATCCTCACCATATCCAATCTCCATCTCCATCATCGCAAAAAATTTCAGTTTTTGATCATGTCACCTTCTACCTCCCATTTCCCTCATTCCACTTGTGAGAGAGAGAGCGAGAGAGCGACTTGTGTGCTTGGATTTTTTGCTTGTTTCTTGAGCACTCTTGCAGGTTGTTGCTGTATCACCCTGTCCAGCAGGCCACGCAGGTACGAACAAGCTCGAAACTGTCTCTGTGTCGCAGACATCTGTCGATCGCGATCGACAGAAAATTTCACGTTTTGGTAAAACAAAGTGCACCATCTTAATACACATGAAGAGCACATTCCAAATCACTAAACAAAACTAAAAAATTCCGTGTTTTTCTTTCAATCGTGATTGACACCGTTGATCGCGATCGATAACCACGACCGACAGACCATGTCAATCGCGATCGACAGACGTGTGGATCGCGACCGACAGACCTCACGACCGATAGACTGCCGCGTAGGATTCAGTCAATCACGATTGACACTGTCGATCACGACCGACTGAAATTTGACGATTGACACCAAAACGCGTGTTGCCACGTGTCCATCGCAACGGACACATCCCCGATCGACTGAAATCATGGCAAAAATCCCAGAAAAAGTGTCGATCGCGATTGAAACCATCGATCGCGATTGACAGGACTCACGATCGACTCTGTAGATCACGATTGACAGGACTCACGAATGACTCTGTCAATTGCAATTGACACTATCGATCGCGACTGACGTGTCGATCGCGACCGACAGGCCTCGACGGACACCTCTGTCAATCGCGATTGACAGACCTGTCGATCGCGATTGACAGGCTTTTTCGGCCAATTTTCTAGGGTTCATATTAATTTTGGGAAAATTCTAGGCATACTTATCAAGCAAATAGTGATTTATGAGGTTCCGACACTTGTAACTTGAGAGAAAATCTTGTTTTCCTGATGACCTGTTGTACCCTGTTTTAACCCTAGATCCCTGAACTGTCATATCTTCCTCATACGAAATCCGATTGTTGTGATTCTTGTTTTGTTCGAAAGCTCGCGGGGAGTACAACCAAAACTTCCACTGGTTACAGTAAAATTAATATCAGGATTATTAGCCATAGTATTTTTAAGTGGACTATACCCAGGGGGAAGAAAAGCTAAGGGGTCTTCAGGATTGTTTGCCGTGAAGCCAAAAGAACAGTGATCTTTGAATTACATGAATGAAAGTGATTTTTTGTGTCCTTTGAATCTAAGTCTTGAGCTAACTTTGGGACTTTTACAGGTCCACTGAGAGCACTAGAAGGCATCCACAGCGAGGGTCATCTGCAAGCTTGAGAACTGGGTTCTTGAGCACCAAAAGAGCAAGGGATCTGCAAGAGAGGTTGGAATATTCTCAATGCCCTCTGTCCATTTCTAGCTTAGGCTAAGTGCGAGTAGTGCTAGAAGTAAGTCAGGGCAACGATAGGCACGAGACAAGTCAAGACTATCTAAGAAATCAAGTTCAAGTCAAGAGATAACCTGTGTGTGACCGACAACTTTAAAGGGGAAAGAACCTAACGGGAGACGATCAACATTCAAGTGCGGAAATTAACTCAAGTGTTCCTGACGACGTGATATCAGACAAGATCATAACCACAATAATCAACTAAAAAGAATCAAGTGACTGATACAAAAGAACTCAGCAACGAGGTTGTACCTTGGGTAAAAATTGGGATTGCTCAAATAGGCATATGAACCTTAGATCAGGACGACACCTAGGAAGAGATAAACAAAGTCTTAGGTCTTCAGAGGCTAGTGTTAATCATACTGCTAGGTCTTGGGCCCAGCAGTTGAGCCATTATTCGCACTACCCTAGCTCTGAAACTAGTGAGTCAGAGATGTCCCACGGTACGGAGAGACCTACAGGAAGTTCAGGTGTGCCATACTTACATAGGGTAGAAGGCCCCTACAAGACGCAGCTGGAATACCTTAGGACCAACCGACTAGGTGCTAGCATCTATGAGGACGGCCTAGGAAGATCAGTGGTCCAGATTAAAAACCTTGACCATCCATTGGACTAGAACACCCAGCTATCAAGTTTGAAAACGGAGCATATTTGGACAAAGAAGGAACAATATATGTAGTCACCAGTCATCCAGAGAGGACATAAGAATTTGGAAACGTGATCCCGGAAATGGATTTAGGTGACCTGGAGCAAGGAAACATGGGTATAGAACCTAGAACCCCTCGAGGAAAATCAGTTCTCACTAGGATTATCACACGAGAGTGGATTCCCAAGACAATAAGAGCATAGATCTACTCCTGAATCGAGAGACTGATGAAGCCTTTTGGAGAATAGATCTGATCAGCCAAATGAGATAGGAACAATCATGATATATGAGTTCAAAGATCCTGATAGCCCAGGCAAAGTGACCTACTTAGATCACACTTCAGAGAGGATCTTTGTGGTTACAGAACATGATAGGCATGCTTACACTTGGAAAGGTGAATTTATTTTCCCCCAACCAAGATCGAATGTGTCCTTTGGTCACCCAGGAGCTGGAACATCCCAAGCTCATGGAGCTCAAAGAGACAGACATAGAGATAGACCGGAGGTAAGCTTTGCCACCCCAGTGGGAAGAGAAAGAACGAGAACGGAAGCAAATAGAGTGGAACCTGAGGGACTTAGAGCCCCAAGGAACCAAAGGAATGCGGATGAATTCCCTCTACCAAGACCCAGAGAGCACACGAGGACTTTGAGACCGACTCAGCTAGTTAAGTCCATGAAGAACTACTTCGATGGCACAGGAGACCCATATGATCATGTGGCTGAGTTTAGGCAAGTCTTGAGAGCTGAGGAAGTTGAGGACCTATTCACGCAGTATAATGCCTTTGGTCTAACCCTTAGGAACACAGCCCTAACGTGGTTTCAACCATTGAATGAGAGGTAGTTTAGGAGCATAGACCAACTCTTAGAGGCTTTCATCACTGAATTCTCTAAAAGTGGCATAAAGCATAATACTTCCTCATTGATACATAGCTTCAAGCAGACCCCTTAGGAGACCGTGAGACTTGCAGGAAGAAGGTTTAGGCAATATCTTGAGAGATGCCATGTTCCTGAGTTACCCATGCCAACCAAAAAAGTGGCCTTATTCTTGGATGGATTGCTAAGTACAAAGTTGCGATCCTATGTGTACTTGAAGGACCCTAGGACCATAGAAGAGTGTGTACGCATGTGCATTGACATTGAGGATAACCTAGGGGAGGAACTAGAGCTTTCAAAAATCTACAAAGATTTCGATAGCGCTTCTAGCCTCTCTTCCTCGCAATCTACATCAATTGAGGAACTCGCTAAGAAAGTAGCTCAAAAACTAGGAGTCTCTAGTAAACAAATTCCTAGATTTGCCCTAGTAAAGAGGTGCTATACTTGCGGCGGTGACCACATGGCGAACGTATGCCCTATTATGGCCCAACCCCAAGTGAATCCAATTAGCCAATATTGCACCATAGAACGGAGGTACACTAACCACACCGCACAAGACTGTCCTTATAACAAACAAACTGTCAGGCAAAATTACCCCCAGCCATATCCACAACAGGGAAGATATCAAAACCAATATCCACCACAACAGTATGCTAGGCATCAACAAACCTACCAACCACAATATCAGCCCCAACAAAGACCTCAACCAGTGCTAGCCCAACAACCTCCTGCTCTAGCCAATGTGATCCCTGTAAAGTACGCAGCTGTAGAAGAGAACCTGAATAGAGCCATAGTGCCAGTAACACCAATGCTATCAGAAAGTGACCCGAGTGATCATAGTTTTGATTCCACTCACATAGATAGTCCACAGGCTTACTACATACAGTCTCTTGAACATGGTGAGTCCTACTACAGTGAGGAACCGAGTGAACGTAGTTGGGAGCCAGATTACACGAATGTCATGTACGCAAACCCCAACTCTAGACCTCAACCTAGGAAAGTAAGACCCCCATTCCCTAGAGGACCATGCTACAGATGTCAGGGAGATCACCTCATTCGTGATTGCCCCTTACCTCCATCTACACAACCCCAGTCAGTGACAGTCCAAGGCTTATGCCAAGATTGTGGAAAGGAGCATCTCTTACGAGATTGCCCAAAGAATCCCAATAATATGCCAAAAATCACTCCTATCAATGTTATTGGGTTAGTAGTAGACTCTATAGGAAGTGTGACTTCCACTACACCAGTATAGGTAGTCACTAGAGCTCAAGCCTTGCAGCAAAACCAAAGTGTAACCTCACTTTAGTGAAAAACACTAAAGTGTAGTGTAACCTCACTTTAGAAGAGCTACTCAAAGTAAGGCCGGAACTATGGAAACATGCAGCCAAACAAGTACCAGAGATAGCCAAACCGCGTTCCCAGGTAGGTTCTCATAGGACAATGCCAGAAATTCCTCTAAACAAGATAGGAGACATGAGTGAAGGTGAAGAAGGAAACACCTATCTTCCCATCACACATCAAGGATACACAACCAAGGCAATTCTCGACTCGGGTGCAAGAGTGGCAATTGCTACCACCTCCTTATGGAAACGTTGGGGCAAGCCAACACTCAGGCCCACGAGGATGAAACTGCAAATGGCTGATGGTCACATAGAAAGACCCTTAGGCTTGCTAGAAGGAATAACTCTCACTACTTGTGGTGTAGAGTTTGAGCACACATTTGCTATATGTGACTTTAGCAAAAATCATGCCTATGAGATGATTTTGAGAAGACCATTTATGCGACAGTTGCAAGTGGTACATGATTGGGGAACCAATTCCTTGTACTTGCAACACTTAGGTGTTACGACCAAAGTCAATCTCAAAGATTACTCTCATAGAGATGTCCCTCCTATCCAATGGAATCCCATCCATAGAGCCAAAGATGATACTGAGTCTATGCATTCCATAGGATCAGGATCCTCATGGATGCATGAAGACACCAATTTATGGATGTGCAAAGTAGCAGTAGAAGAAGAGAAGAGAGAAAAAGCCAGAGAGGTAGGTGCGAAGGAAACACATAGATCAATTCAAGACCCAGCCTATGCACCTGTAGTATTTCCGGACGAAGAATTTGAACCTCACGGCTGGGCAGAAATTTTAGCAACAATGGATGTAGCCATCAATGAAGAACAATGGACACCTCATTGTGACGAGGATGGCTATGACATTTCAGTTTTCTCCATAGAGCCAATTATGGGAGAGGTGGTTCTAGAAGAATGCGAACCTAGCCCTGATGCATTTGAGGATACAAGTGACTCCAATCTAGAGTCAATCATTATGGACCCACCTTTTGCATCAGAGGAAGAATACTTCTATGAAGTAGAATTTCAACTCCAGAGACACGAAGAGCTCACCAATGACATAAGGTTAACCACACAAGTGACCCCTAAGAATGAAGGAAAGAAAAGAAAGGAGAGAGAAGTCACACCAGTAGAGGAAGAATCTTTGTTTGAGGTCCCTGCCAATTTTAAAAAGTATGAGATAGACGACAGGAGAGTCATGATAAGAATGCCTAAACGAGAGGCACAATCAGGAGAGGCCTATGATAACAAAGAAACCACCAAGAAAATAGTGGTAGCCCTAGAAGAAGGAGAGGAGAGATGCACGTACATAGGCCATGACCTAACAGAGGAAGAAGAGCATGCGTTAATAGCCTTGCTAAGAGAATACAGAGATGTACTCCCTTGGAGTTACAAGGATTTGAAAGGTGTTGACCCAGACATATGCTCACACACAATTCCCATGACCTCAGACGCGAAACCCTCTAAACAGAAGCCATATACATATAACGATAGTTATGCTGCTAAGATCAAAGAGGAGATAGATAGACTCGTAGAAGCTAGATTCATCTATGAAATTGAGCACACCGAGTGGGTATCCCCCATTGTTGTGGTGCCCAAGAAGAATGGAAAGCTACGTGTGTGCATTAACTTGAAGAAGGTTAATGCAGCCACTATTCGAGACAACTATCCGCTTCCTATCACTGAGCATCTGCTAGAAAGAGTAGCAGGCAAGGAAGTGTACAGCTTCCTTGATGGATTTTTGGGCTACAACCAAGTAGCCATAGCTCCAGAAGATCAGCATAAGACAACTTTTGCCACAGAGTGGGGGATATTTGCCTTTAGAGTAATGCCATTTGGGCTTACCAATGCTCTTGCAACTTTCCAAAGATTGATGTGTCACGTGTTTAAAGAGTTCTTGAGGAAGAATTTAGAGGTCTATGTTGATGATCTTTGTGCACATTCCAACATTAGACAAACACATTTACCTGAACTCAGGCAAATCTTTGACAAATGTAGAGAGTATCAAGTCTTCCTGAACCTAGAAAAGTGTGTTTTCATGGTCAGGCAAGGCAAGATTCTAGGACACATAGTGTCAAAGAATGGCATATCCACCGATGAAGAGAAAGTAAGAGCCATAGCCGAGCTACCTAGGCCAAAGAATGTCAAGGAAGTACAAGCTTTCATGGGGCATTGTGGCTATTACCGACGCTTTATACACATGTATGCCATCATTGCTAAGCCATTGTATGGCCTTTTGACCAACTTTGAGTGGACTAATGAATGTGAGGACCCTTTCAATGAGCTCAAAAGGAGATTGTGTTCAACACCAATCTTGACCACACCAGATTGGAATAAGCCGTTCCATGTTCATGTGGATGCATCCAATTATGCTATTGGATGTGTGCTTGCACAACCTACGGGCGAAGGTAATATGGATCTTCCAATTGCCTATGCTAGTAGACAGCTGAATGCAGCTGAACAAAATTATACCACCACAGAACGAGAGGGATTGGGCATGGTATATGCAGTTAAAAAGTTTAGACACTATTTGCTTGCAAATAAGTTTAAATTTTTTACCGATCATCAGGCGTTATTGTACTTGGTAAAAAAACCATGCAATACAGGTCGATTAGTAAGATGGTTTCTCTTGCTAATGGAATACGACTTTGAGGTTGTGGTGAGAAAAGGCAAGACTCACTTGAGAGCATACCATCTCTCTAGGCTCACATCTGGAGAAGCCCCACAAGGAGTGTCGGATGACCTCCCTGATGCTTACTTGTTTAATTTGGAAGTTGTACCTCAGTGGGCTAAGCCATTAGTGCCAGTATTGACATACATGCCCAATCACCCAGTCATAAGCACTCAACATAGGGAGATAATAAAAGCCCAAAAATACCAGATCATGGCAGGAACTATGTACAAGCACACAGATCAAGGGATCCTAGCTTGTTGCGTGGAAGAGGATGAGTACGCTAAATGGTTGCAATTAGCACATGTAGGTGCATTAGAGCAACACTACTCAAAGCAACGAACCCTAGAGACACTAAGGAGACTCGGAGTGCATTGGCCAACTATGGAAGCAAATGTCCATAAGTTGTGCAAGGAATGCCCAATCTATTGCACTAAACCACCGGTGGAGCATGCCACTCTTTATCAAGTGTCCATAGTGCCAGATTGGAGTGAACCATTAGTAGCCTTTCTGAGGACGAGAACATTCCCTCAAGATATGACACTGGCCAGACAAAGAAGTCTAGAACAAGAAGCCCTAGATTACTCACTCATTTGTGATAATCTATACAAGCGTGGTAAAGATGGTTACTTGAGACTATGTGTCCATGAGAGTGAATACATCAAGATTTTGGAAACTGCTCACCAAGGTGTAGCAGGAGGACACTTTGGACCAGATCGGGTGATCAAGGCAATCCTATTTGCAGGATTATGGTGGCCGACCCTTCACATGGATGCACATACCTATGTGAAGAGGTGTAATGTTTGTTAGCGAACTCAGTATCCTATACGCAAAGATGAGATGTCACTAAAGCCTATGATGGGTGGATGTGCATTCTCTAAGTGGGGAATAGACTTTGTTGGTCCTATTAATCCCCCAGCTAAGGGTTCGCATGCAGAGTATATTATTGTGGCCACAGACTATCTAACCAAGTGGGTAGAGGTAAGAGCTACGACAAAGAATGATGCTCAGACGACCGCTAAGTTCTTATTGAGAATGTGTTCACTAGATACGGGCTACCCATAGAGCTAGTAAGTGATAGAGGCACCCATTTCTTGAATGAAGTTATTGAAAAGCTTCTCCAAGAATTCTTGATAGTACACAAGAAGTCTGCTCCCTATCATCCACAAGCTAATGGGCAAGCAGAAAGCACAAATAAGATCCTATGCAATGTGTTGACTAAATTGGTAAATAATAAACGCTCTGATTGGGACAAACGTATTGGGCCAAAATGCAGTGCTACCATTGGACTTCTTGATACCTACACTAAAGGTAGCACAAGAGTATGAGTGGACGGGCCATGAGCTCTCCTCTAGGATCTTTGACCTTGAGCGATTAAGAGAAACAAGACTGAGGGCTGCCACAGGAATATATGCAGCTAAAAAACGACAGAAGGCTTACTTTGATGCCCATGTTAAGGATAAAGTTTTGAAGGCGGGAGATTTAGTTTTAGTCTACACCCTGAAGCAACATGCGAGAAAATTAGAGAAGCGTGGCTATGGACCTATGATCATAAATAGGATCTCAACGAGTAGAGCAGTACAACTAGCCACATTAGAATGCGATATTCTACCTAGCTACATAAGCGGGTGCAGAGTCAAGTTATATTAGGAACCTCTGACTGAAGAGATGCTAAATCGACTCAACGTTGCCAAGAGACGCAAAGAAGAAGAAAAGTGAATTCGAGAAGAAGGTCAAGCAGAAGCTTTAGAACGGATCAGAAGAATGAAGTTGAGACGACAGGGGAACGCATCAGAAGAATGAAGTTGAGACGACAGGGTGGGGATCAGCCCAGGGCAGATGATTATGCGGACCCAGGATATCATATGGCAATGTGTGAAGCTTCAGGTATTGGATCTCATAGAATAATTGATCGGCGTCCTTTTGTGACCTTAGAGCTAGGACAAGGCATTAGTGCAAAAACGGTGCGAGCATTGATTGACTCAAGTGCAGCCACTAGTGCGGTGAGACTCTCTTACGGTCAAGAATTGAAATTAAAAGTTAATCCTATAGAAACATATCTCATAGGATTGGGAGGTGTGGAAACCCCTTGCATGGGCGAGGTGGAGCTTCCCCTCCACATTCAAGATGTCTTGATGACAGTGAAAGTACTAGTGTGTCAAGATGAGGACCTCACTGAGCCTCTGGTCTTGGGTCAAGACTGGATCTATGACCATGCAGTCAATTTAAACCTAAGAAGTGGACTTCTTCAGGTTTGGGTCAATGAGAAACACATTACAATTGAGTTAGAAAGTGAAGCACTCAAGGAATTAGGCAAGGCACACACTCCTAGTCCTTCCAGGAGTACACATGAAGATGACCATGCTGTTCTTGTCCAAAACTATGTGATGTAGAGGAATGATGATCTCAATAAAGAAGTCAAGGACACAACGGAACTCCCTTCCTTTCCAAAGGTCAGAGGGATGCAGCAACCAACGACAGATCAAATACAGAAGACTACCTATGCTGGAGGCCAAAAGAACGTGAGAAGCAGGATGTCTCAGCCATTGAAACAAGTGTGGGTGCAGAAAGGCGAACAACTTGTTGTGATCAAGCCAACCACACGGGCAAAGATTCTTATTAGTAATCAACAAAACGACACTAATAAGAAGTCTTTTAGAAATTCTTCTGCGAAAATGAAGTCTACTGGGTACCCAAGAAGTCGATGAAGGCTAGCCCACAATCAAGATAAATTTGGGTGCCTAAGGCTTGCTTGCAGGCTCAAATAGCTACACAGAGACCACACCTCGTACAACATGGCCCACTCACTCTAACATCTGATACCCATTCTTATACATCACGCATGAACACATATTCACCCATGAGCATGAGTAGAATCACTTGTAAATGGGTCCCTAAAAAGCCTCATTTCCAAGCAGATACTCTCACCAATCCCTCCAGAGTCTCCACAAAATCAAGACCAACAGCCATTCTGTTTGTTTGGCAGCCCAAAACGTGTAATAAACCCCCGATCCTCATTTGTAAATTCATACCCACTTACTAACTACATCACTCATACACCGCATCTTTCCATTTAGCTCTTAGGATTATCCATTCTCTAACTACACACGATCACCGAGCACTTATTGACTTACTGACTTATCACTAAAATCATGTTAATGTTGTAACGGGGACACATGAACGCTTGGTGTCCGTTTGCAATGTTAACATTTCTTTGTATATTCTCACAGAACTGGTGACCAGTTTCCTCGATATGGCCGAGGCAGGAACTAGCTCCCAGGCGGGCACCAGCCCTCAGATTGTGGATATTGAAAGTCTTCCTATTGAGAAGGAATTGAAGGAGTGTCCAGTGGCATTGAGAGCATTACATGCCATACCGGTGCAGAATCCTCCACACAGGCACACAATGCCAGTCAGCAAAAACGCACATTGGTTCAGTGACGTGGAAGGACCTCTAGGAGAAGGCACTTACCTGTGGGAGGCAGAGATAGAGTTCAATGTGCGCTGGGGAAGGTATCATTTCTTCACCAGGGAATTCGAAAGACTTAAAAATAATGAAGGGCTGAAACCGATATGGAAGAAAGCGGGGCTATATGATTACTTCAAAGCCGAGTTGCCAAAGCCCGACTTTCTTAGATGCTCGTATTTGATTAGCACCCTCACTCCGAGCAAAGAGAAAAAGGGATACAACACCTTTGTCATCCCATCTCTCACAAGGGGCAATGAGCTGAAGCGGTTCAAATTGACAAATAATTTGGTAAGAGAAGCCCTCGACATGAAAGGTATGCATATCCCCACCGAAAAAGAGACAATGGTCCCAGATAACATGAAGAATAGGAATCTGACGAAACTAAAAGACATGGTGGCAATGACACCGACTATTGCCATTCACTTGCCAATGGTCATGCAGCATTTCGCATTCCCCGCTCAAGAGAGGTTCACAATGCCACCCAAGAAGATATGGTTCAATCTATATTTAGCAGATGCCTTCGATTTGACAATCAATATGCCTCACTAGATTATTGACCAAATCCACTTGGCTCATCAACGGTGGTATAAGAAGCAAAAGTCAGTACTGTATGGATGTTGTGCTCTCACAAGGATTGTTTACAGCTGTTTGGCATATGATGTGCCAGTTCAAAGGGCACTTATTTGGACCAGGGTGCAAGAATTCGAACGTAGACTATCCACCACAAGGCCTCCATCCAAGAAAATGAGAGGCGCAGTTCAGATGCCCTGTGCACAGGCCCGCGGTGCAACACTGATACCAGAGACAACTCCACGGCTTCCAAGGCGTGTGCAACCCTTCACTATCAGATTACCTAGACATAGCACAGATGGACCGAATCTGGTGTTTCCTCCTATACCAACTGACTTAGAGTTTCCTCACGGCTTTACATTGGAAGATCTAACTGATGAAGAGGTAGCCAGAATAATCAATGCTACAAATTTAGAAGTGGAGGCAGAGCAGGCAAGCAGGCAGCAGATAGTCACAGACCAACCCCACCCAGTCCAACCAGACGTAGTCGAAGTGCATGATGATGAAGAAGACGAACAAGAGGATGAACAAGAGGGACTGTCCGACGAAGAAGAGCAGGAATATGAGCAAGAAGTTCTACAGGAACTTGAGGGTGCCCCGGCTTATACGAAGCAATTGAAAAAGTTGTATGATACTATTAGCCGAGTTCAAGAACAGCAAAAATTGTCCTTGGCAGCAGGAAAAGCCCTCATGAACCAAATCCTTGAGGAGGAAGGTGTGGATGAGCAATACCGAGCAACCCTTAACATGATCTCTGATGCGTTGGGGGTACCAGAGATGGTGCATACTGCTCTTGCATATTCACGACGATCGAAACGACGATACGGCAGATGCCCCCCTCGATCAGGAAAACAAATGAATGTATTAGTATCAGAACCACAGGGCACCACATCCACAACCACTGGCACAACTCCTACTATTCATGACACTGAGGAAGCCCATACAACCAGTGCACCCCCGTTACCCCCCTTACCCCCTCTCCCTCCAACTCCACCACCTTCACCCCCCACTACCAGTGTAACCACTACTGTCACCGCCCCAGGACCCACTTCCCTTACCGAAGCACAGACCGTTAGTCAACCCACACAACCGACACAACCGATCACCACCTCTCTTGTTTACACTACTACTGACTCTGTAATTCTAACTGTAGCCATGGAAAACCCCGTTCCCCTGATCATACTTCCTGGCGGTTCATACTCACAACTACACAAATCATTTTACACCTTCACCACCATCACCGCACCCACAATTCCCATGTTCACAATCACTCCCACGACGCATCCATTTTTGATCTCATGGATATATCACCCACCTCCGCATCCATTTTTGATCTCATGGATATTTTTGATCCCCACCACCAACTTCACCCTTTTCAAGCACATCATACACGCTCCCATTCCCTTTTCCCTTCCCTTCTGCATTCAACACTTTTCCCGCATCCACCCTTGTTAATAATGTATTTAATAATATGTACCAGTGTATGTCTCAGCTACAACAGCATTACCAGCACCTAGACGCACAACATACGAGCCTCTTTAGAGACCATGAAAGGCTCCAAGCAAGATTCATTGATTTAGAGAAAGAGAAGCGGCTATTACAATAGCAGTATACTACATTGCAAGCACAACATGATCAATTAGTGGCCAGTCCACCCCAGTCAGATACTGAAGAAAAACAACAACTCGATGACATGTTACACGCTCAGATCACAAACAACCTCAAGCTTCGACGCAATCTTGCCTTATTACAGAAGCACATGTCCGCAGCACTCGAAGAAAATAAAAGACTGCAGAAACAGAATGAAGAACACCTGGAAGCAGCAATGGAAGGTTACCCGCATGAAATCGACCCAGAGAATTTCAAGGCCATCCCCTCGGAAAATATGCAAACTGTGTTGGAAACCCATGCCGACCTCCTGGAAGCCCACGCAGCATTAGAAAGAGAAAGAGATGATCTACTAAAACAATTGGCAACTCAGTAGGAGTTACCAAGCAAAGTCACAACAACAGCCGATACATCTGAAGAAGTTGCAGAACTCAGAGCAGAACTAGAAGAACTATGAAGTGAAATTTACTACGAACGTCAACCCTCTTCCCTGGTGGAACCGGAACCTGAAGACTTAGTGCCAATTGAAGTGGAGGAGACTTTTGAAGACCCATATGTTCCCATGCCAACACCCGGAGGTAAGCAAACAGAAGAAGGAATGGACACGATTGAGATCGAAGCGCCTGAATGGATGCAAAGGTTGGAGAAGGTTGGTACAACCCATGATGAGAGAGTTGCAGTTCAGATAGCGTCTATGTCACGATTGGAAGAAGTCGTCATACAATCGGACTACTCTAGAAACCTCTCCCATCATAGGTGGATTGGCACGTCCGATGATCTGTATGTTCCATTCTGTGTATTAATGGTAGATTACAATGCTGAAATCAAGCAACGCACAACAAAAGAACCAACCTCGGCGACACAGTTTGTGCCGGATGACATCCCGGCAAGTGCCAAGCAGGGGAATATACATCAACCTACTTGGAGGATCCGCCTGCTTGAAACCTACCGTGAGATGGTACGCACGTGGAATAACATGCCTCTATATATCAAATATAATCCCTGATACTGCCCTGTCTTTCGAAGAAGGTCTTGGCCGGAGTATACCAAAATAGTTTTGACGGTTAAAGGATGTGAAAAGTGGTTAAATTATGTGTACCTAGCACCTCCTCATGGCCAACCCACAGTCAACTACATGATTTCAACCATTCGACACTGGGTAGTCAAGTTCAAGAATGTCCCAGTTGTCATGGCACAGATGTGCCTCAAAATTTTTGAGTTCATGCTGGTTACATTCAGGACATTTAGGAATATCAAAGAACCTCATCTTTCGGCTATTGGATTTAATAAAGGGAATCAGGACCTTGTCTACGATATGAGCACCACACCATCCATTAACGTCATATATGCGTGGCATGCTCGTATAAAGTATCTACCTGCCTGCTTCAAACAGACGTTTGAAGAAATGTTCATCACAGGGTTCTGGGAATATCATTCCGAGATATTCATTCCCAGAACATCTCATCTATTACAGTTATTTGCGGTGGAACAAGCCCTACATTCAGAAAAGCTACATATGCCACATCGAGAAGTTCCAGGGCTAGTAGACTGGGATGCCCTACTCACTGATTTGGCCAAAGGGTTGAGAATAATAGAACATCATTTAGCCACCGACATTGTGGAGTACTACATCCAACGACCCACTCAACAAGGGTCTGTCAGAGAGGACAGACGCGAGAGAGGGGGGGGTGTTGGAAGTCAAGGAACTGAAGGACTCACAAGACAAGGAAGTCAACAAAGGGAGTCAGAGCGAAGAGAAGGTACAAGCAGACAGAGTAGTCAAAGAAGATCTGGCAAGTAGGCCATCTAAATTTTTCATGCATCAAAGAGGTGGGCACACAAGAAGAAGGAGCAAGTAGGGAGCTCCAGGAAATGTATGTCAAAATGTTAGAAGAAATGCCTACAAAAATAGTGAACATCACTAAAAACCATTGTAAATACCATTTCATATTTTTGTAGCTCCATTTTGTGCAAGCCAAGGAGTCCTTGAGCTTGAGGAGCTTTAGAAGTATGTACCTATCAGTTTTCATATTTTTTAGACTCCGTTTGAACCTCCAAATAGGCCAGAGAACCTAATTTTTAACTAGGCCAGACACTAGGTCTGGACAAGGCCAAAAACTAGTCAAAAACTATAAATAGAGCTAGAGAGCTCATTTTTGAGGTTAGCTTGTAATTGTTTTGAACTTGTATGAGCATTTTTGAAGTAATCTAAAAGAACTCCATTGTCTTCCTCTTTGTTCTTGCCGTGTGTGCACGTGTGTGTGTATGTGTGTGCATGTTGGTGTGCTTCTCACTCACGCACTTGTGCCTTCACTCGCTCGAGGTCATCATACCATCCTCACGTCTTCCCGGATTGACATTAAAGGAGGTGCTACTCATCACTGAGCTACAGTAACATTCCAAGTGTGAAACAGTGAAGATGTCTCTGAATCTGCAATGCTACCCTTGCTGGATCAGTTTTCCTCTTTATTGTGTTCAAAGAAATGGCAAGAATGGATTTGTGATCTATGGCTTTCAAAGATGTGCTGGAGCATCTTAGAAGGGTCTCCTAGAAAATGAGAAGGGAAAACAAATCATGATGATCGAACTTCCCAAAGTTTTCTTTGTTTTGTCTTACCTCAAAACCAATTATGTTTTAACAACATTACATTAAAATCAAAACTATAAGAAGAGATCATAATTGTCAAAGATTACCTTTAGCAATTCAATGGGATTACTCTTTGTTGGTGCAGACTAGCGAAGTGCATAACTATAAGCTGGTTCAATCAATGATGTCATGGCCAGTACACCAACAGGCTCTGAACCAAGGCCAGGACTCTACGGATCCTTTGATTTCCAGTCTGCCTCTTCGATGTTCTCCAAAACTTCATAGTTGAATTGTATTACATGATTGTCTGTTTGTGTCCAAACAGAACCATCATATGCTAAATACACTTCCCTTAACCATACATACATTTTTGAAAAATTTCTCCAGGCCCCTCAGCTCCATACCCTTTTCCAGGTTTTTGAGAAGACACTAAATGATAAAGGAATTCTTTGGAGGTTAAACCATCTAAAAAGCAAGAATGAATTATTGCCAAACCATCATGAAAGTCAGAAAAGAACAACTCCTCTCCATTTACAGATTGTAAACCTAAGCATGCACACTGTTGTATCAAGTTTGACAATGATCCTTTGCTTTCAGCCCTTATCATTGCCATCATGGAATTGGATGGACAGCTATGCCTCTCAACAACGGTTGGTATTTACCCAAGAACACGTTGAAATTCACAAATTGCTGATCTTCTGCACTGATTTCTTCAACTAAGCTAAGAAAATTTTCTTGGTAACCATAGTCAAGGATATCACTATGACATGGATTGATGAAAGTTCTTGGAATGTTTTCCTCTTTTCCTGACAAGACTAATCGGATCTTCCTTTCCAAAGTGAGAACTCTCTGAGAAGAAATCTGCCATCATCTATAGCAATATGAACTTCTTCAAGAAGTTTTTTATATGTTTTGATTTCATATGTTAAGTACATGTCTTTCAAGCCAACACTGAATGCAGAACATTTTGAAGGCATGTTAGGAAGTGAAGAGCAGTTTCAGTCCCTTTTTGATAGCAAAGACTTGGGATAATTCCCGTATGGCAATCTGTTAACCATTTATTGCCAACAGGACACTGCATTATCTCACTGTCATGCACAACTACACTGCCTAAATATGTGTACTCTACACCAAGGGGAAATGTCATATTTAAGACCTGTATCCCTGTGTGAATGCATGTGTATGTGTGTGAATGCATCATTATGTGTGTATGTGTGTATGCATCTGTATGTGTGTATGCATGTGTATGTGTGTGAATGCATCATTATGTGTGTATGTGTGCATGTGTGTGTGTATATGTGTGTGTATGTGTGTGCGCATCTATGTGTATGTGTATGTGTCTATGAGTGTGTATCTGTTTATGTGTGTGTATGTGTCTATGTGTGTGTATGTGTCTATGTGTGTATGTGTATGCATGTATGTATGCATATGTGTGTGTATGTGTGTGTATGCATTATGTATGCATATGTGTGTGTATGCATTATGTATGTGTATGTATGCATGTGCATTATGTATGCATATGCATTATGTATGTGTATGTGCATTATGTATGCATATGTGTGTGTATGCATGTAAGTATGTATGTATGTATGCATATGCATATGCATTATGTATGCATATTTATGCATGTATGTGTATGTGTGTGCATGTCTCTCTATGTGTGTGTGTATGCATATATGTGTGTGTATGTGTGTATGTGAATAACGTCGCTAGGGAACGACGCTACTTGCGACACAGAGATTCAGTGTTGCATAAGCGACACAGGCATCGCTTATGTGATGTATCCCCTTCAAAAATAAAAATTCAAAAACATCATCGTCGCTTATGCGATGCTAGCGTCGCATAAGCGACGATACTCATTTTTTTTCAATTCGGGGGCATCGCTATGGCCCCCTATTTTTTGTAGTGATATGAACTTTCAACAGAGAAGTTTTTATGTGATGCATAATGGCCTATACTTCTTCCTCTTTGATTATTCTACTTATGATAGCAATATTTCTCAAAATCACCATATTTACCAATGGTAAGAGTTCCCAGGTGCTTGTGATCTTCTTCTATCTCTTGAGTTTGATCTGCCTCTACCTCTTGTCATATCCACTGTGTTTACATTTCTAGAGGTTAAACGATCACAACTAGAACCTCTTCCTCTATACTGAAAGAATGCATGATCTCTTGAGTTGCCACTTCTCGATGCATTCAATCTAAGCTTTATTTCTTCTATCATACAATGGGCCACTAGCTTGTCAAAATCAGGCATAGTGCCTCTTACTGAAATAAAGGTGTCTAAGGTGTTACATTATGGTCCTAGACCATTTAGCATAACTGATACCATATCGTCATCTTTGACCTTGAAATTTATGGAAGCTAAATCATCAGTGATCTTTCTAATTTCAGCCACATAATTGGTGATGGATCTATTGCCATGCCATACACTATGTAATTTTTGCTTCATGTGAATTTTTCTAGCCTCTATTGATGTACCATATATTTTATGAATTATGTCCCAAGCTTCTTTCGGTGTGCTAGCCTTCATAATGTTTGGATGAGGCTCTCAAAAATACATATCCAAATATAATGGAGAACCTTTCTAGATTTTTTTATCCGTGTTTTATATTCCTTTTGCTGATCTACGTTGGGTTTATCTGGCAATTCATGACACTTTGTCCTCTCCATTCAATAAATCTGATAGTCCTTTTTCCATCAAGAAATTCTCCATCCTATATGACCATATATGGAATCATACGTATCGTTACCTATCATGGACTATGGCTAGCAAAATATGGCTTGTGCAGCTCGTTGTCTTCTGTCCTTCGTTTTCATAGTCATAGCATTATGTTTTCTTGCTGTTGTACAATCTCATTTGCTGCTTCAGCATTAGACCTTAATGAGCCTATAGAGCCTGTCATCACAGAAGTAGTGAATAGTGAGCCTATCATCTTAGCAACCAATCTTTTCAACCCGTTGCATTACGTTATAGCTCATGCCGAGTCGCAATTTTGCCTCTTCATCAGGAGGATCATAGATAAGTATCTAACTGAGAACTCTCCTGAGGACTGGGATGCAGATAGCGATGAGCAAGATAGCGAGTGTGCCTATGATAGCCATGTTCACCAAGGCTCTCGTACCACTTCTTATAGCTGCAAGCTATTGTGGCTTCATCATGTACATGTGCACACAGAGACGAGTGAGATAGAGAGAGCAGGGTTCCGGATAAGATGCGCATTGATACACATTACTTTTGTTGTTAATTTTTTACATAAGAAGATGCCACGTCATCAACACAAATTCACAAATACTTCCTTTTTGCTCTCTATGTCGATGCTTTCATTATTTCATCCACCTTCTTAGGCAGAAGCTCTTGCAGTAAAATAGAAGATAGCGTAGTTTCTTGTAAGCAGGTGTGCAAAGCCGAAGGCATGTTTCATTGTGTAATTGAGCAAATTGTTTATGGCAACAAGTTTCCACGAAAAACAAAAGTACATCCTATGAAAAGAAGGTTAGTAGGAGGTATGCTTCAACGGACCTTTTCTGCCGCCACTTTCATTGTAGAACAATGTCTACAAGCATCCATGTTGTTTTCATATGTGTGAGATCATGACGTACAGGTGTCGGGAGCTCGAGCCTGAAGTCGAAGTTTTGCACGCATAAACCTTGGGACATGTCATTCGAATTTTCTAAGCAAAGAAAGCGAGGATATATATATATATATATATATATATATATATATATATATATATAGAGAGAGAGAGAGAGAGAGAGAGAGAGAGAGAGAGTAAGTCTTCGAGGATGCCGGGGTCTTGAACATGGGCATCTCGAGTGTTGATTTTTGATGGCCATATTGTCCGTTTTGATCATTTTTTACTGTAAGATACAGTCAAAAAAATTAAAAATATAAAATACAGGTACAATGTGTAGATAGCCTTCAAAAAAGACCGATATGGTAGACCATCAAAATACAATAGTGGGCATCCCTTAGATGCCCGAACCTAAAAAGTGAGCATCCTTTGATGCACAAACAGTGCTTTGATGCTCAATATGGACAAACACTGCTCATAACCCAAAAGTGGTTTGTCCATACCTCGATGTAATGGTATTCCAAAGCACTCCCTCTAATCATTTTGAGAAAACGGAAATATCCTTTGAAAAGAGTTGTCTTTTTTTTCTTTGAGTTTGACATTTTTTCAGAGATGATATTTTCAAAGATTATCATATGTGAGGAAGTGCATCTCAGTGCTTGGCCTCTCAAGTTACATGTCTACTCAAAAAATTCACCCTTGCTCAATATTGTTAATTTTGGAAATGTCAGAAAATAAGAACTTTGTTCCTAAGAGGACACTTCCTCATGTGCACATCCATATTTAAGAGGAGTATGCACTATTCCAAATAAGATAAAAAAGGGCTAAGCTTAATATGTTGGGCATGCATTTGGGATCTGATCTATGTGTTATGGATTACTTCATTGTTAATATATTTTGGTAGTGATGTGTGTGAACACACTTAGGACTACCAGGGAACTTTTCTTTCATCTTTAGGAGGTTTATTTTCCCCAGCTTGTATATATGCCTATAACCCTAACATGTCACTTATCTTTGTACATTCACTTGGCAAAACATTCTATAGTGTGTTGTGCTTCAATCTTCTTCTTCTTCCTTGTGATATTTTTGTGCTTCCGAAGACCTTAAAATCCAATAATTGGTATCAAAGCAAGTTGTCACTTTTTCTATCGCATCGTCCACAAGCCTCGGTTCACAATATGAGAATCACACAAAAATTGGTGACTGTTCTTGAGTCAATTGGGAGTTCAAAACAACTTTGCTATGTGTGTAAGGTGTTGAAAAACGTCCTATTACTCCTACTTGATCTATGTCATCATCCACAAGCCTTAGGTCACAGTCTGAGACACAAAAATTGGTGAGTGTTCTTGAGTCGATTGGGAGTTCAAAACAACTTTGCTATGTGTGGAGGGTGTTGAAAAGCATCCTACTGAAGGTAATGTAGATGGCTGAAGATGATGATCTTCAAATTCTTGTTTGTGCTACGATTCCGACTCCACCTACTCCAAAACAACTTTGTTGGGTAGGCATAGATGCTCAGGCACATGCATTGATAGCTTTCTCTATCAAACATGCCATTATCCCTCACATTCGGTCTTGCAAAATAGCAAAGGATGCATGGGATACACTTACCACTTTATATCGAAAAAGAAATGAGGCTCATGTTGCTTACCTCTAAAAACGGTTGGAGAGTGAGCATATCAATGAAGGAGATTCTATGTATAATTTTCTGACAAAGATAAAAGATTTGAAGGGGCAGTTGATTTCTACTGATGAAGTCTTGCTAGAGAGTTCACTTGTACAGACTGTTTAATATAATAGTCTTCCGAATTCATATCATAGTTTTGCTTCTACTCTTTGATTGATGGTGAAGGTAATCCAAATACCTTAACATTTGAGGAGTTAGTCTCTGTTTTGTTCCAGGAAGATCAATCTAGGTAGAATAGGTTGATCGTGCGTGTTATAGATCAAGCTTTCTTATCTAGTCAAAAGGGAAAAGGAAAATGGAGCTCATCTACTAGTAAGCAAAAATCTACTAATGCTATACAGTTGAAGAAGGAAGACAAAGATGAGAAGAAAAAATAAAAGGAGAAACAGTTTTGCAAATGATGTAAAGGAAATGATCATGTCATAAAGAGTTGTCCAAAACTGGCTACAAAAGAGGCAACAAAGAAAGACACTGGAATGCAAAGGCGTCTACACATAAAACAGAGTCTCTTAATCTTACAAACAATGAAAAATGGGCATTCACTACTGTTTGAAACTATGAAGCATCTTCTCATAAGGAGTGTATGTTTGCAATAGACCCAAATGTTTGCTACTTCGATACTGGGGCAACCAAACATATTAGGTATTCAAAGTAGTTTCTTCAGCTCACTTGAGTTTGCCCCTATAGGAATTATTATAACATGCCCTAACAACTCATCATATCCTATAATGAGATTTAATAAGTTCATTTTGACTACGCATGATGGTAGTTCTTTCACATTGTCAGATGCTTTGTATGTGCCAACTCTACAACATATGAGGCACATACTGATGCTACCCATACCGACAATCTGGAAAGATCACGCTAGGCATACTGATGGTAACTTGGGCATCAATGTAACCATTGAAAGCTTTTCACCGATATAAGCATCAAAAAATTTAGCCGCCGATATATGCATCAATATAGGCATTGGTATAGGCATCGATATAAGCATTGGTATATTCTTAGGAGTACCGACGCTTATACGGATGCCTATACCAAATTTTGAGTTGCATACTATTATTGTCGAATTTGCATGCATAGATTGTGCTCGTCCACCTGCATTGTGATCGTCTTGTGCACACACACACACACACACAGATCTCTCTCTTTCTCTGCACACACATCTCTCTCTCTCTACACACACATTTCTCTCTATCTCTTTGTGTGTGTTGCATCTTGATAAATGATGTGTGCACTCTTTCAACCTCTCTCTTTATCTATGTTTTCTCTTTCCAAATTTGTATTTTCTTTTGTTTTCACAAGAGCTTTTTGGTGTCGATTCTTTGGAATTTGATGAGAGACAACATCGATTGGGCTTTGAGGAGAGCGATCCAAAGAATTACATCAATGTAAGTGATTGTTTTGTTCTTTATTAGACATAGCGAGAGAGAGATAGAGAGAGAGAGATGAAAGAGAGAGATGAAAGAGAGAGATGAGAGAGAGATGAAAGAGAGAGAGACATAGAGAGAGATAGAGAGAGAGAAAGAGAGAGAGATAAAAGAGAGAGAGAGATGAAAGAGAAAGAGAGAGAGAGATGAAAGAGAAAGAGAGAGAGAGATGAAAGAGAGAGATATAGAGAGAAAGAGAAAGAGAGAGAGATAGAGATACATACACACACATGCATACTCATGTATATGCATGCATACATATTACATGCACACATGAATATACGTACATACATGCACACACATATACATACACACACATGCATACACACATACATACACATATGCAGTGAAAGAGAGAGAGACAGAGAGAGAGAGAGAGGGGGAGAGAGAAAGAGAGAGAGAGAGAGAGAGAGAGAGAGAGAGAGAGAGAGAGAGAGAGAGAGAGAGAGAGAGAGAGAGAGAGAGAGAGAGAGAGAGAGAGAGAGAGAGAGAGAGATAGAGATACACACACACATGCATACTCATGTATATTCATGCATACATATTACATACACACATGCATATGCATACATACATACACACACATATACATATGCACACATGCATACACACACATACATACACACACATACATACACATATGCAATGAAAGAGAGAGAGATAGAGATAGAGAGAGAAAGAGAAAGAGAGAGAGAGAGATTTTCTATTAGAAAGTAGCTGGTTCTTGGTTAGTTGTTTGTAATTAGCTATTACTAATTAGCTTGTTACTAGTTACCTATTACTAAGTAGCTGGTTCTTAGTTAGTTCTCAATAATTAGCTACTACTATTTAGCTTGTTAATAGTTAGTTATTGCCATATGGTTGAAGTATATGTACACATTGCATCTAGTCCTCCCACTACATACTAGAGAGATGTCTCTCCTCCTAGCCTTATGCCTCTATATATAGCTATTTGAATCAACAAGGACCATAATACATATAAAGATATATAAACATCATGTATATACACATACATATATATAAAACACACATGTACATACATACAAATCACACATACATGCCTACATGCACACATACATATACACACATACACAATCATAAACACACTTGCATATATCACACAAATGCAGATGCGTACATACAAGTGTCCATGCTAACATATGCATACATATATCACACACATGCATACACATTCACACACACATATATGTATATGAAACACACATATGTGCATACTAACATATGTATAAATATAACACACATGAATACACACACGTATACACACACGTATGCATACACACATGAGAGAAATTTTGCCCTCCAAAATAAAGCTATATACAAAATTTTAGGCATATCCCTGAGCTTAATGTTCTAACTTAGAAGAACATGTTTTCATTTCTGTGGTGGGATTCACCTATATTCTAGTTGAATAAAGGAGAACCTATTGTTTGATACCCATTCAAATGATTCAAGTTAACAATCGATAACTAGAGTAGGATCTACTATCTAATCTGCTCATGTGTTTTCATTATTATCATCATTTTGGTAAGACATCAATATAGTCTCATCTTCGTTATCCTTATTGATTTTTATTATTTCTTCTATTGTTAAATCTGTGTTCTCATAAATGACATCATCTATTGATGGACTACTATCAATTTCTCATAATTCTTCATCATCATCAATAGAATGAGCATGTAGAGTATTATCTTCTTCATCAAGTAGATTATTATTGTCGTCATGTACAATGATTCTAATTTCTTTTTGAGATGTTGATATATCAATATTCGATGATGAATCATCAACATGCCGTTCTTCGATCTCTGTAACAATTAAGTGTTCAAACAATGTCTGAACTCTAGGTTGAACATGAATGAGCTGCCACCACGGATGTGCATCAGGGTTTTTATAAAAAATGCTTGTTCAATATGCCTAGGAAGAATATATGGTTCTCTACTTAATCGCATTATTTTTCAAGAATCAATTTCCCAAAACCCAGATAATTGCCTTCTCAATATGGAATTACTACCTTTATACTCAGCTCGAAACCAATCAATCTTCAAAATAACCTATCAACATATAAAAAAACAAAAATTCATTATTATGTGCTTAAAAACATAATAAACTATATCATAAAAAATAAAAACTTTTTTTTACCTATTTGAACATATGAAACAATATTTTCTAGATACCAACAACGGTTCCTACGTAGCCAAGTCGATTATATCCTCGCATGGAAATATGTATATGTATGTATGTATATGTGTATGTGTATGCATGTATATGTGTGTATATGTATATGTATGGGTATGTATGTATGTATGTGTAAGTGTATGCATATGTGTATGTGCATGCATGTATGTGTGTGTATGTACATGTAAGTGTATGTATGTATGTGTAAGTGTATGTATATGTGTATGTGTATGAATATGTGTGTGTATATATATATGTGTGTGTGGGTATGTATTTACTATGTATGTGTATGTATGTATGTGTATGTGTATGCATGTATGTATGTGTACGTGTATGCGTGGGTATGTATGTATGTGTGAGTGTATGCATATGTGTATGTGTATGCATGTATGTGTGTGTATGTATGTATATGTAAGTGTATGTATGTATGTATGTGTAAGTGTATGTATATGTGTATGTGCATGTATATGTGTATGTATATATGTATGTGTGTGGGTATGTATTTACTATGTATGTGTGTGTGTATGTATTTACTATGTATGTGTGTGTATGTGTATGTGTGTGTGTGTGTGTCTATATATGCATGTTTTTATATTTAAAGTTTTTTTCATATTCTGGTTCTTTTTTTTTGTTTAAGATTGAAATAACATGAGATAATGTATGGTAGAACAAAATAAGAGAAGACCTAACATACCACCTCAGACGTGGCAATATTTTCACAGACAGCTACATCTTTAAGAGTTATTTCCTCAGCAAAAGGTATACAAATTAATTGTTTATATTACAATGACGCATAATTCTCATATGTTTTATATTTAGTCTATGTTTTTTTGTTTCGTTAAATAAATGTAGGTGGCTGCAAAGAGGAGAGTTGAGTCTGGTCATACATCACACTTAGGCCAAATGGGCCATCATGGTTTTGTAGCTACATTTGTAAGTATATGTACTATTGAAACTATATTTTTCATTTTAGTTAAAACACTAATCATAAATCTTTTTTATTTCTTTCAATGCAGAGAAAGGATTATGGTTGATATCCTATGAAAAAGGAAATCGATTTTGCTACACATTGTGGATATGGATGTCTTAGTGAGTACATGCAAGATCATCCAAATGCTTTTGTGACTAGTAGTAAATTTCATATAATTATTTTATTTTATTGATGTTTTATATGTTTTATTTATTTATATTTATTATATGTAATATAGGAGTATTATGGAGACGTAGATATGGATGAGGTGGAGAGATAGACATAGGGGGGAATCTTGATCGTCATAGAGTGCTCACACCTCTACCCATGATGCCACTTAGTCGTGGCGAATTAAAAATAAATAGACATAGAATTACAAATTATACTTTAATAGTGCCAAAACAGATACGTTACTCCATCCAAAATTATACTTTAGTCGTGTAAAGTGACTTCCTTCATATACATGTTTTAGACATTCTTCTCAAAGTTATATCTCATTTTTAGAAATATCAATGCTTTCACTGTCATTTTGATACCAATCCTCAACAAAACTTGCAATGCCATCATCTTCATCATTATCACAAAAATATTGTACTTTATCTTCTTTTGAATATAGGTCTTTCAATCTTTCATATTCGATAGGATCACTTTTGCATAGCCTCCTCATGGAAGCTTTTGATAAATGAGGTTTTATTGGCAACTTTGAATGGTGTGGTGGAAGATCATCAATGTAATACATAGGAATCTACACACATGAATAAAAATAATAAGTATTCCATAAATGAATGAAAAGTAAAATTTAAACATAAATTCAAATATGTAAGCTAATTTAGAAAGAGTTTCAATCAATTAGAAAGTTTTCATTACTCTCTGGATAAAAGGTGCTCTTGGAGGTCTACACCATTCATAATTCACTAATAAGCATGTAATGAAGTAATAGCATTGACAACTATGTATCGTGCTACATTTCTACTCATGTATGGTGATTCGTGACTATTTTCATGCTCCTCAAATGTGTAGTTAGTCATTGAACTATTATATCCTTGACTACTGTTTATTAAACCTGCTATATTTCCATGAGTGTAAGGTCTTCCATCAATACATAGTCTTTCATTTTTGGCATGTGTAATCCCTCTACTAGCAAGAGAAGCTGCATTCAGACATAATCCATAAGTAGTCATGCTTTGAACATAACATGTAAGTCAGTGCCAATCACCCCATCCATATATAGGACCACAAAATGACATAAGAGTGCCTTCAGAGTTTAGAGGCACATACAAATCCTCTACAATAAAGAGACCATGACTAACACCAGTAATAGTGGAGGGAGCAATCATATAGTGATTACCCAAAAAGTTGAGAACATCTCCAACTTATAACTTGTGATGAATTGACAAAGGGTCACATCACTGCTTCTAAGATGTCAACAGAAGCTTGGGATACACTAGCAAGCCTATATGAAGATAAAATACCTTCCAAGATTTATGATTTAGAGGTCAAGTTTCATAGTCTTACTATTCATCCTCAAGATACCATCACAAAAGTGATTGCACAATTTTAAGATTATCAAAGAAAGTTAGAACTTTGTGGATGAAAGATCTCAAGTGAAGACATGGCCATTGGATTTCCTAAAAAACTCCTAAGATCCTATGATTTTTTATGACCACTCTGTACAATAGAGGTCAAGACCTTACTTGGGAAGAATTTAGAAGACTTTTGCTTCTCACGACTCTAGGCAAAAGACTCAAGCTACACTGGCGATATACATGTAGGTCAAAGCTACTTTCAACAAGACTAGAAGTCAAAAAGGCACTCAAGATTCTAAGAACAAGGGTAAGAAGAAGTTTACTTGCAATTTTTGTGACAAGCTTGAGCACATAGAAAAGTATTGCTTGAAGAAAAAGAACAAGGACAAGTACAAGTCTACTCCAAAAATAGAGCATCAAACTCACTGCACAAGTGAACTATTTTTTACAATTGAAGACAAGGCACTTGTCCCATCCACTCCTAGAAAAGAATGGATTTTGGATAGTGGGGCTTCATCACACATGTGCAATGACAAAGATAACTTTCATGAGTTTCAAGAACACAAAGGCCAAGTTTATCTTGGAGATAACAAGTGCATTGAGATCCAAGGAAGACGCAAAGTTGAAGTCACAAACTCAAAAGGTGAGACCAAGTCACTCAAAGATGTTCTTTATGTACCAACCCTTTGTAAGAACCTTCTCTTAATGAAGGCCATTACTAAGTGCAATTTGATCACAACAAAGTTCAAGTCATCGATCACGAGTCCAAAGAAGTCATAGCTCAAGGATTTGAAGACAAAGGTCTCTACAAGCTTTTAAGTTTCATGGAGAAGGAACCAAGATTTAGCTTGTGGTATTTAAGGTTTAGACACACCTCTTGCTTAGCTAAGATCTCTTCAACTCATCTTGTCAAGCATTTACCGAGGATTCCACAAGTGGAATGGAACTTCCAAGCATGTGCTAAGCAGACATTTACCCCTTTGCCTATGGAAGCATTCATTTTTTCATCTAAACCCTTAGCATTAGTCCATGTTGATCTTTCTGGATCTATGCATACAACTTCTCTAAGTGGGTCAATTTATTTCTTCCTACTAGTAAATGACTTCACTAGGTACACTTGGGTTTATCCACTAAAGCATAAAGAGGATGCACTATCCAAGTTTAAGGGCTGGACACAAATAGTTCAAGAAGACTTTCCAAGTTCTTTGAATCCGATCTGATGAAGAATGGCTTCATCATTCATAATTTCTCAAACTACTTGAAGCAACATGGTACTAAGTATCAAGCAAAGCAATATACTCAGCAAGATATTGCTTTACAGAAGATTCAAAGTGTGATCTAGAGGGCAAAGCCTATGCTTCATCAAAAACAATTTCCACTAAATTTTTGGGATGAAGCTGTCCACACCACAATACACATTCTCAACAAAGGGTTCTCACCCATTTTGAAGAACCAAACTCCATTTGAGGCTTACTTTTAAAAGAAGACAAGTGTGAGTTATTTCAAAGTCTTTGGTAGTGATGCCTATGCTCAGGGCCATGATGATAGGCCTAAGCAATACATTTTCATCACTTATAGTCAAAAGGCATACAAACTATGTGACCCTAAGAGTCACTTAGTTAAAGTTACCAAAGATTAAACTTTTGATGAATACTCTAAGTGTTTATCCCTTTTGGATTAATCTCAATATTCGAACCCTCCAATTTCCTCCTCAAAGGGGGATCATTCTAGTCTCTGATAGTCATACTATGTGGAGCATGCTCTCTTTGTACATGACTTTCCTGGTATAATTTTGGAGCATGAGGACTTAGAGATACAATCTCAATTTCCACCTCAGATGGATACACCTCCCATCATACCATTGAAGATTTTCATTTCCCCTCAGCTTCAGTTGGGCTTTACTCCATGATTAGTGACTCATCATTCTCCATCTCTTAAATGTGTTCTAAGACAAATTATGAAAAGAGAACAAAACTTTCACTTGCATAAAAATGACAAAAGTATACTCTCAATATTAAAGTTTTGGGATTCCATGAGATTCTTTCACCAAAAACTTGTTGCAACCCCCCTCGTTCATCTCATCTATTTCCAATCGCACTTGTGTGGTTCCCAATTTTTAGGAGAAGAGCATCTCACTTTCTAACTTGTATAAATATGTCATTTCAATTCCAAATGAGTAATCTAGCATGTTTTCTAGAATCCCTTGTGTGCTGGCATGTTAACAAGGAAGTCCCTTACTTAAGATATCCCATTGCTTGTTCTTTTGCTGGTTTTAAGTAGGCATAAATCGTTGTGTGCACATGTAGTGTTGGAACTCTCTACCCCCTAAGTTGACAACATTGGTTCTTCATTAGGAATCCATTTTATGCAATCTTTGACTCACTAGATAGCTAATATAATCTATTTTGTGATCACTAATTCTTGGGTTCATTCTCTGAGTAATCTCGGAGAATTGAAAAATAGTGAATTATGGTGATTCATATCTCTCTCTATGTGATGGATTTAGTAGAGCTATTTAGCTCTAAATTGTAAGCACTGTTTCTACTTCCATGTGTATGCATTGGCTATGATTTTTGTGTCATTGGCTATAACTGTGATCTAAACTTGGTCAAGATTGAGCTTCAAAACTTGGTTAGTTTTGGAGAAAATCTTGCTAGAGTGAAGTGTGGTCAATGTGCGACTAGATCTTGCATACATTCAACTAGCATATATTTCAGAGATTGATTCTCTGAGTGTAGGCAACCATTTTGTGTGAAATTTGTTTCTTTGGAGAGCTCCTTTAGCCTAGGTTAAGTATAAAAAATCTCTCTGCACAAATTTAGAGAGAGAGGCATTTTGAGTTATAGAGGTGCCAAGAAGTTATTGTCGAGAAGTCATTTTGAGTCGTGTTTTGTCATTGCTTTAGGATTGTAATGGAAAAGCCTAGATTAGGAGATAACCCTACCAATGAATAGTTGAGGGCATCTAGAGACGGGAATGAAAGGGACAAGAGAGTAGTGTTCATTCTCTCACAACACATTAGTAATGTGATGATTGGATACATAAAAGATTTAGATACATTGATGAAGGTATGGGAAACCTTGGGCGATTTTACTCTACATCCAAAAAAGCTAGGAAGATACAACTAAAGAACAAGATCAACAACTTAAGAAAGTCACCAAGCAACAATTTCAATGATTTCAT
Source organism: Ceratopteris richardii (assembly GCA_020310875.1). Lineage (NCBI taxonomy): Eukaryota > Viridiplantae > Streptophyta > Polypodiopsida > Polypodiales > Pteridaceae > Ceratopteris > Ceratopteris richardii. Next base: position 79,878,080 of record CM035430.1, on the reverse strand, counting down.
TTTGAAGGTAAAGGAATTAAGTGATGCATGAGGTTCCATTGGTTTTCATATTGATGATGATGAACTAGTATCGTATACCCTCAATGGATAGAGGGATGATGAAAAATGGAAAGCATTCACCACTTCGATGTATGTAAGAGACAAACTACCAGATTTTGAGCAACTTATGTCCTTGATGGTCATGGAGGAGATGAACATTGGAGGTAGCAAATCAAGGGGAAATGAGCCCCAAGTGCTTTATGGAGGTAAAGGTAGGGACAAAGGAAGAGCACAAAGGAGGGGCAAAGGAAGACAAGGAAGAGGACAAGGCTAGGAGCAAAGACAAGAGAAAGGAGGCCATTCCTTATCACAAAGAGGAAGACATAGAGGAAGAGAAGACAAAACCAATCTAGAGATCTAGGAAATTCACATGGTTGCTACATATCTAGCAAGTATGGAAATTATGCAAGGGGTTGCTATCAAGGAGAAGGCAACAATCAAAGATAAAAATAATATAAGGGAGAAGGTAACTATGCATGTACTTGCTCAAACAATGATAATGAAAGCATGCTAGCTAGGATGGAAATTGCAGATAATAGAAACCATGCAACATGCAAGTTCCATCATTAAAAGGTCATGTGGAAATAGGTGATGAAGCCTCTCATACTATCACACATGTGTGTGATGTTATGTTGGATGGATCCAAAAAGGCAAAGTGCTTGAAGAATGTGTTGCATGTATGCACTATCACAAATAACCTTGTATCAGTGAGACAAATGGTGAAGAAGGGCTATCATGTCAAGTTCAAACAAAGGGGATGTCTTGTGGAGAACGCCAAGGATGGTTACAAGGTGATTGCAAGAGGAAAGAAAGAATAAAGGCTCTTCACGCTCGAGGTAATGCCAAACCCTAATCACACAATCTATTTCTCATTTGGAAATCAAACGATTGTAGAGATCAATCTTTGACACAAGAGGATGGGGCATATTAATGTCCAAAGGATGAAGGATATAAAGAAAAAAAATCTTGTATAGGGATTACCAAGCTTCAAATCATAAGGTTTGAAGCACTTATGTGAAGCATTTCATCTAGGAAAGTCAACAAGAGTACCTTTCAAGAAGAGCAGCTCTGTGAGCCAAAAACTCCTCGACTTGATTCACACAGATGTGTGGGGTCCAACAAAAGAAAACTCCATTGGAGGTAATAGGTACTTAGTGACAATCACACATGATTTTACAAAGATCACATGGTATTATTGCATGACACATAAGTCAGATGTATTTTATTTCTTCAAGGTACTCAAAACACTAGCTGAAAGAGAAGTTGGAAGGTACATCAAATTTCTTATATCAAGTGGAGGGATAGAGTACCTCTCCCATGCATTTTTTGATTTTTTCCAGAAAAATGACATCACAAGGGAATTTACATGCATGTATACACCCCAACGAAATGGGGTTGTAGAAATAAAAAACAAGTATATCATAAAATGTGCAATGATGAAAGAGATGAATATGCCAAATGGATATTGGGCTGATGCAGCCACTATTGCGGTTTAGATCATGAATAGAGATCCAACATTAGGTATACGATCATCTATACCTTATGAAGCATGTCTTGGAAGAAGGATCCATGTAACCCACCTCAAAGTATTTGGATGTACATGTTATGTCTTCATACCTAGTGAATTAAGAAGCAAGTTGGATGCTAGAATGGAAAAATGTGTGTTCACATGATACACAGGTGAGAAAAAAAATATAGCTGCTACAATCCAAAGATTAAGGAACTCAATATATCAAGGGATGTGAAATCTTATGAAGTATTACAATGGTATGTACCTTTGGAACATATGAAGGTTGAAGGTGAAATTGAGGCTAGGAGCAACCAAAGAGAAGATACACAAACATAGATAGAGTTGAGTGGTCCTCAAGATTCAAATATGGATGAAGAATTTTCAAGATCAACATCATGGAATGGAAACCTCAAAGGTAAAGTGAAGGTCTTTGAAGAAGATAAGTCTCACATGTGGATGGGCATGGACAATGTATATAAATACTATGCATTCAAAAAGGGAGAAATCTCAAGGGCTATCATAAAAAATCCACAGCAAAGAAGATTCATCCCAAACAAAGGAGAAGAAAGGAAATCAACAAGGCCAAGGTATCCAATATAACGGCTTACATATGATTCTTTTATTGCAAAACATTTAGCATACATTAGCCAAGTCATAGCAAATCAAGAACCTACATGTTATGAAGATGCAAGCAAGTGTAGGGAATGAGAATAAGCGCTAAAGGAGGAAATCCAAGCTTTTGAGCATAACAAAACATGGACCTTAGTTTCAATAACCAAAGACATGAGGGTAATTGGCTATGAAGAGAGATGGCTGATACACTCCAAAGATGTGCCTGGTGTTGCAAAAACCTACTTTACGCGTGCCAAGATAACTTTAGAGATGATAAGTAGACACCTTGTGCTTGCTAAGGATGCATACAAACCATGATAGTGATTTGGAGTATCAATCTCAAATTGATTCATCAAGACAAACTGGTTGATACTAAATAGATGAAGTAAAACTTGCTATTTTGGGATGGATTGCACTCTAGAAACCAACTCAAAGCTCAAAGCCTGCTAAAAATTGAACATAGATCTTTTGAACACTCTTAATTAGATAGACAATGAATCTAAGGCAACATATTTGATGACTTTTGATGAACCATTCTGAGAGAAATCAGTTTAGCAATATACAAGTATCATCTCGATATTTTAGGAGTTAACTACTAGTATTCCTAGCCAGCTTAAAATGCTTGTAGCTCACAAATTAATAAACAAATAATGATGAAAATTATTATGATGAAAATATACTTATAATTTACTTATATAAATTTAAAGCTTAGCAAAAGGTCAAGTGTACACAGAGAACTCACTCACTAAATTTGACTAAAAATGCGAAAATGAACCTGTAGCAGCACATGAGAACAACTTCAAAGTATAGATAGATAATCAATCTATATTGAACATATTGTACATGGAGCTTGGGAAGGAGGAGCACAATGTGTGCTTCACATGTGGCTTGGTGCTTGATCAAAATCTCTCCAACATGTTGCTCTATGTGCTACTGTAACCGTGACTATACATAGGTGTTTATATAGTGACTTTTGAATTCAAATCTTGGAGAGATTGTACCTAAAAGTTCCCCGAAATTTGAGGAATCATCTAGCTAACAATAACTCCTAACTCAGCTCATAATTCATGCCTAACATGGCCACGAGTTCCTTAAATGAATTTTACTTTTCAAGGTAATAATTCTTCAAGAATTACAAGAGCATGTTTTTATGACTCTCTCATTGAGAGTGTGCATAAGTAATGTTTTCATTTATGAATGATCAAGCACTAGGCTTGGATGAAATACACCAATAGCTCCCCCTCAAGCCTAGTATGCTTGAGTCTTTAGTCCTCCTTGATTTCTAGCAATCCAATCATGCATTTGAACCTGTTTAACTTGATACAATCCAATGACTTAGTCAACATATCTACAGATTAAAGATTAGTGGAAACATAGGACAATTGAATATCCTTGCTCATCAACTTCTCTCTTACATAATGATAATGGACTTCAACATTCTTGGTTCTAGCATGGTAAACTAGATTAGCTGCTAAGTGAAGTGAACTTGTATTATCATAAAAATGTGAGGAGTTAAGGTATGTAACCCCAAATCAGAGTATAAGCATTTTAACCATATAGGTTCTTCTATTGCATTTGCCAATCCTCTGTATTCACCTTCAGTAGATGATAGAGTAATAGTTGGTTGCTTCTCTAAAAAGCAAGAGATTAGTTTTTATCTTGCAAATGACAAATATCCTGAAGTACTCTTCTTGTCATCCTTTGAGCCATCCCAATCTGCATCTAAGTAAAGCTTGATATCAATTTCAAAGGTGAAGGGGTAGAAAAGCCCTTCCTTGATGGTGCCCTTAAAGTATTTGAGCACTCTCTTGGATGCTCCCATGTGTGGCCTCCTTGGCTTGTGCATAGGTTAACTGAGTATGCTAACACTATAGCATATGCCCACCCTTGTGAGAGTTTCAAAGTTCAAGCTTCCTACCAAGCTTTGATAGCTTGTGATATGTTCAATAGGTTCTCCCTCATAAGCACTTAGCTTATGATTCAAATCCATGGGTGCATCTGCACACTTAGTATTCTCCATTTTAAACTTAGAAAGCATGTCATGTACATACTTCCTTTGAGTGATGTAGATACCAAAATCTGTATAGAGAAGTTCAAGTCCAAGAAAATAAGTGAGAGGTCCAAGATCAATAATCTTGAATTCATCCTTCATTTCAGCCTTTACCTCTTTTATCCCATTGACATCATTCCTTGTAATTATAATATCATCTACATATACACAGAGATATATAACCTCTGATCCATTCCTCTTGATGAATAAGGATGTGTCTGCTTTGCTAGCTTTGAATCCTTGGTCCTACAGGTGGGTAAGTAATTTGTGATTCCAAGCTCTTGGAGCTTGCTTCAAACCATACAAAGCCTTCTTCAATTTACACACATAATTTGGATGATGTGCATTTTCATAACCAGGTGGTTGTGCCATATAGACTTCCTCTAGAATCCAACCATTGGGAAATGCATTTTTTACATCTAGTTGATACAACTTCCAATTCCTAGATGTAGCAATGCTAACAAGTACTCTAATGGTAGGCATTTTTGCAACAGGTGAGAAGGTCTATTCATAGTCTGTGCCATGGGTTTGGGCAAACCCCTTGGCTACTAAACTTGCCTTGTATCTATTAACACTGCCATCTGAATTCCTTTTTACTTTATAGATCCACCTTGATCCAATTACTTTCATTGATGGCTTGCTAGGAACAAGTTCCCATGTATCATTGTCCATAAGGGCTTCGATTTCTTCATCCATTGCTTCTCTCCATTCCTTCTTTCCTTGAGCTTCTTCATATGATGTTGGTTCTTCATTGTTGGAGTCCTTAGCCATATAAATTGAATGCTTTGTGACCAAAGAGGTATCAAATCCATATCTCTTTGGTTTCTTCTTCTCTCTCATTGATCTTCTGAGTGGTTGATGAGAGCTTTTTGATCCCTGAACTAGGTCCTGCACCTTAGCCTTCCCTTTGTTCTTCCATAGCTTCAATTTCTTTAAATCGATCAAGTCATCTTTAGAGTCACTATCTCCATGATGCTTTGGTTCCTTTGTTTGAAGACATGGAAAGTCTTCTTCCAAGTCATAGTGTAGCTTCACTTTCTTGTCATAATCAAACCAAGATTTATTTTCATCAAAGACTACATCCCTACTAACTGAAAAGCCTTTGTTAGAGGGATTATACAATCTGTATCCTTTTTTGTTTTGATCATATCCAATAAAGATACACTTCTCTGTTTTAGGATCCAATTTCCCTCTTATTTGAGAGGGTATGTGAGCATAATCTAGACATCCAAAGATTTTGCAATGCTCTAGACTTGGCCTTCTTCCATTCCATACCTCATAGGGAGTCGTATCATCTAAAGACTTTGATGGAAGTATATTTACAAGGTATGTGGCTGTTGATACAACCTTTGCCCAAAGATAATTGGGTAAACCCTTCTCATTGAGCATGGATCTGGCTACCTCAACTATTTTTCTCTTCTTTCTTTCAGCTACTCCATTGAGCTCAGGTGTGTATCTGGTTGTCACCTCTCTTTTGATGCCTCTTTCTTGTAGGAAAGCATCAAATTCAATTGAGAAGTATTCTCCACCACCATCTGATCTGAGCTTCTTGAGACATCTACCTGTTTGATTTTCTACAAGAGCAAGATACTTTTTGAAACAATGGAAGACTTCATCTTTATGCTTCATAAGTATAGAATTGTCCATTTGCTACAATCATCAATAAAATATACATAATATCTTGAACCAGAAATAGAAGGTTCTTTGCTTGGACCCCACACATCTGTGTGGACAAGATCCAATCATTCATGATGGATATAGCCTTTCTGGTTTAAGGATTGTCTATGAGCTTTGCCAAATTGACAAGCTCCACACTTGTATATCATACGTTGTTTTGTGATGTTGGACAATCCAAGTACACTTTGATCCGTGCAAATTTGTTTCAAAGTTCTCTCACCAATATGAGCAAGCCTTTTATGCCATACCTCCAATTCAGAGAGTGTTTGAGATCCATAGCTAAATAATGCTATGTTCTTGGTGTCCTCCACTTCAAAGGTGAAGAGCTTCCTGTCTTTTCTCCCTTGGAAATTCTTCTATATCCTTGCTTGGAGTATTCCATATATGCTCCATGCCTTGTGAACCGAACCTGCGATCCTTTCTCCACAATTTGTCCAACACTTATCAAATTTTTTATTATGGTCGGCACATACAAAACCTTGCTTAGAAGATTCATGTTGCCATCTGATGTCTTGAATATAAGGCAGAAGACTGATTACCTCTTGAGGATTCACCATTCTTGCTTATCTTTGCTTCATGTGTGAAGAGTTGGCCCATAAGAGTGTTGAGGTCAGGCACATGCATGTCCATGTATAGGTCCATGGCAGTTGTGAAGGATTCCCACTTGTCATCAGCTTTGATTCCATTGACAATTTGCCTTATGATTTTCTCTTCTTCAATTACCTCTCTAATGCTTCCTAAGTGATCAAAGATCTCCTTCATTTTGGTGACATAATCAGTCACACTTTGCTTGGCAATTTTCTTCAAGGTAGTAAACTCCATCCATAGCTAGCTCTTCCTTGCTCTTGTATTTGAAGAGAAGAAAGAGGCAAGTGCTTTCCATATTTCTGTTGAGGTCTTGCATCCTTTCGTATGAGGTAAGAGGAAATCAAAGATTGAGTTTAAGATGTAGCACCTGGCTAGTGCATCCTTTGAGCACCAAGTTGTAAGCCTTTCTTGCTCTTCATGTGACAATTGTCCTTTGTTTCTCATTATTGGCATGCCTTCATCTCCAGATGTGTATCCAAATAGATTTCTCCCTTGAAGGTAGGCCTTCATCCTCAGAGACTAGGCTCAATAGTTATTTCTATCCAATTTGTCAATGGTGGAAGGAAATCCATCTTCCATATTGATTTATCTTTGCTCTGATACCATTGTGAAGAGAGATGGCTGATACACTCCAAAGATGTGACTGGTGCTGCAAAAACCTGCTTTACACGTGCCAAGATAACTTCAGAGATGATACGTAGACACCTTGTGCTTGCTAAGGATGCTTATAAACCATCCTAGTGCTTTAGAGTATCAATCTCAAATTGATTCATCAAGATAGACTAAGAGATACTAAACAGATGAAGAAAAACTTGCTATTTTGGGATGGATTGCACTCTAGAAATTAACTCAGAGCTCACAGCTTGCTTAAAATTGAACAGAGATCTTTTTCACACTTTTAATTAGATAGATAATGAATCTAAATAAAAAAATTTGATGACTTTTGATGAACCATACTAAGAGAAATCATTTGAGCAATATATAGGTATCGTCCCGACATTTTAGGAGCTAATTGCCAATATTCCTAGTTGTAGCTCACAGAGTAATAAACAAGCAATGATGAAAATAAGTACGATGAAAACAGACTTATCAAATTACCTATACCACTTTAAAGCTCAACAAAATATCCAGCATACATAGAGAACTCACTCACTGAAGTTGACTGAAAATGTGAATATGAACTTATAGCAGTAGATGAGAACAACTTCAAAGTATAACTAGATAATCAATCTGTATTGTGTTGGGATAGATGGATGGACACTTCAAGTGATGAGTAGGTACTGCCAAATCTTGCTTAGTACTAGCCCTTTGTAGCTTCAGAGATGATATGTGGGTTCTCTTAGCTTTCCAATGACACCATAAAAGTGCCTATGTACTTTGGAAATGATAAATGAAAAGATTGAATCAAAACACACTACTTCCAAATAGAAGACTCAATGAAAACCTTCTAATTTTGATCATACACTTGCTGCTTGTAATGCTCAGTGCTACCAATACAGTAGGAATTGGAAAAATTCCTTTTAGAGGTATCTAATTAACTTAGTAAGCTAATGATTCCAATTGGAATCACTTGAAATGATCCACTATACACAAAGCAATCACTTTAGCAAATAAATCATTACCCCCAATTTTTTAGGACCTCTGTAGAGTTTGACCAGTGAGTGCTTTGACACATTTTTCTCCAAATTGGCTAAATGGATTTGCTTCAAAATTTGTCAGCATGTAGATAACTTAGAGTTGATTCCAATAAGCTATAGGTCATTGAACTTGGTGAAGAATTGAGCAACACAAGTTGACAGTTAGGAATGACTATAACAGAGATATCGTAGATGAACAATGTAGATATAATGTATTAATGTAGATATAATGTATTAATGAACAATGTTGTACAAGATCATAAGCTTGATAATCATATCCTTATGATGGAGAATAGTGTAGGCTACAATGTAGGCCTTACACACATACAAAATGGCAATGGAGAGCTTGAGAAAATGACCTCTCTCTTTGCGACTTTTTCTAGTGACTTTTTATAAGTGTTCCATTCAAATTTGAATTTGAATTCACTTTTGGCTCTCTCTAAAAAATGATCCTTCATTCTAGGAGATATTCCCTCAATGTAGTGGTTACTTTCCTAACTAACAAGTCCACGACTTTTGGGTAGGTGATTACAAATATTCTCAAGTCAAAAGAATGACTTTTACAAATGGTAAAGATGAATTCTTCCTTAGCAATTGTTTCCATGGAGCTTCATATGTGTATGAAGTACAAGCCAAATGTGTAGGCTTGTGATTTGCACCAATAGCTCCCCCTCAAGCCAAACATTTTGGCTTGGTCTTCATCTTCAATCTTCATGAATATCCTACAATCCAATCATTGCTTTAAACCTCCAAAGTTTTGTACCATCTAATGCTTTAGTCAACAAATCTGCACATTGCATATTAGTTGATACATATGCCAGCTGAATATCCTTGCTTAATAGCTTCTCTCTCACATAATGATAGTGGACCTCTATATGCTTGGTCCTAGCATGATAAATAGGATAAGCTACAAGGTGTAATGAACTTGTATTATCCCCAAATATCATTGGAGATGTAGTATGCAAGCCCAACTCTGTATACAACAATCTGATCCATATGGCCTCTTGAGTAGCATAGGCCAATCCTCTATTTTTTGTAATATTTATTGTTTCTATTGTATAATTCATTTAGACAATTTAAAAGAAATCAAGAGGCTTCCAACCTATGGAGGATCAAATGGAAGGCCTAGGTGAAGCACTCTAAAGTTAGGAAGGATCAAATCTAGGGCTAGGATGCAGTTCTGCGAATAGGAGGAGGTTCTAGAAGCAAAATAAGGATCTTTGAACAAGAGAAGAATCTCTGAGCTTATGGAGGATGAAAGGTGGGGTGAGGAGGAAACACTCAGAATTTAGGCAGGATGAAAGTCATGTACACATGCACATACACACATATACACACACATACACACACATACACACACATACACATACACATGCACATACACACACATACTCACATATACTTCCACATACACATACACATACCCACATACACATACACATACACATACACATACACATACACATACACATACACATACACATACACATACACATACACATACACATACACATACACATACACATACACATACACATACACATACACATACACATACACATACACATACACATACACATACACATACACATACACATACACATACACATACACATACACATACACATACACATACACATACACATACACATACACATACACATACACATACACATACACATACACATACACATACACATACACATACACATACACATAGGCACATGTATATGCACAAACATATCTACATGCATATGCATCAACATGCATGCATGCACATACACATACACATGCACACATAAACACATATTTGTACACATGCATATACATTTGCACATGCATGCACATACAAATGCATGCAAATGTAGATGCATGCACATGCACATGCACATTCATGCTCATACATATACACATGCATATACACACATACACATGCACATGCATATATATGCATACATATACACATACACATACACATAGACATAGACATACACATAGACATAGACATACACATACACATAAACATACACATGCACATACACATACGCATACACATACACATACACATACACATACACATACACATAAACATACACATACACATACACATACACATACACATACACATACACATACACATACACATACACATACACATACACATACACATACACATACACATACACATACACATACACATACACATACACATACACATACACATACACATACACATACACATACACATACACATACACATACACATACACATACACATACACATACACATACACATACACATACACATACACATACACATACACATACACATACACATACACATACACATACACATACACATACACATACACATACACATACACATACACATACACATACACATACACATACACATACACATACACATACACACACACATACACACACACATACACACACACATACACACACACATACACACACACATACACACACACATACACAGACGCATACATAGACGCATACACAGACGCATACACAGACGCATACACAGACGCATACGCATACGCATACGCATACGCATACGCATACGCATACGCATACGCATACGCATACGCATACGCATACGCATACGCATACGCATACGCATACGCATACGCATACGCATACGCATACGCATACGCATACGCATACGCATACGCATACGCATACGCATACGCATACGCATACACATACCCATACACATACACATACCCATACACATACCCATACACATACGCATACGCATACGCATACCCATACCCATACACATACACATACACATACACATACACATACACATACACATACACATACACATACACATACACATACACATACACATACACATACACATACACATACACATACACATACACATACACATACACATACACATACACATACACATACACATACACATACACATACACATACACATACACATACACATACACATACACATACACATACACATACACATACACATACACATACAAATACACATACACATACACATACACATACACATATACAGATACACATACACATACACATACACATACACATACACATACACATACACATACACATACACATACACATACACATACACATACACATACACATACACATACACATACACATACACATACACATACACATACACATACACATACACATACACATACACATACACATACACATACACATACACATACACATACACATACACATACACATACACATACACATACACATACACATACACATACACATACACATACACATAAGTTTATATGAGGTTCAAACTAAGAAGGAATCCACATTTTGTCTCTTAATTTACACTAATGGGAAAGATCTTCATGTAACATTTCTACTTTTTAACAAACTTGAATTTTTACATAAGTCAGCGGTTTGAATAAAATGTACTTGTTGATAAACTCGCCTTAGGTGTCTAAGTCTCATGCATTTGAAATAAAACTTATTCTTTATAGCTTTATTATAAGTGTCTACGCTACTTGAATAACATCTTGTAAACTTTAAGGAGTACTTTTGTTTAATTCCTTCTTTATATTCTTGTCTAAACCTCTAACGAATCCATGTGTCTTATGGAAATTTTCTAAGTTTTTAAACGTTACTAGATAAGTGTTTTTTGCATTGGAATATATAACCTATTTTGGGGCAAAAACACTTTTTCAAAGATGGCACTACAAGAAGTGATCCTCTATAGTGATGAATGACATCACACTATTTCATCGGTTCCTCTATCATATAGAGCGTCAAGCACATATCATCACTTACATGAGGTAGCACATAGTAGCATTCCTTACAAGAGTGAAATCAATCTTCAAAAAGTGTCGCTTATGAAACACCATTGCATATGAGGCCTAACAAAGCATTGCATATGCGACAACATCACTTGAGCAATTCTTGTCCATGTAGCATCGATTATTTTCGATCATAACAAACAAAAGCACATTGCTCTTTGATCATCATTCTATGTGCGTCTAATCAAAGAGTGAATCAACATTCATATTGACACTATGCTTATGAGCTCTCTCTCTCTCTCATTCTCACTCTCTCTCCCTCTCAATTTCTCTATCCCTCTCTCTCTCTCTTTTCTTTTCTGCATGTTATTGAAGAAGTTCAACAAGGATAATATATGGCTAATTATTATAACTACAATTTTCATTGTTTCTTTACCAATTAAATTGTTTTGTTTTCATAAACTAATATAATCTCACATGCATGCACATTCACATACTCATACACATACACACATACACACATACACACATACACACATACACACATACACACATACACACATACACACATACACACATACACACATACACACATACACACATACTTATACACATACACATGCACATACACACATACACATGCACATACACACATACACACATACACATATACTTACACATACACATGCACATACACACATGTACATGCACATAAACACACATGCACATAAAAACACATGCACATGCACATGTACACACATACGTATACACATGCACATACATAGGCATGCACATGCACATGCACATGCATACACATGCACATGCACATGCATACACATGCACATGCATACACATGCACATGCACATGCATGCTCACACATGAACATGCATGCTCATGCATGCACATACACATACACACATACACAAACATACACACATACTTATACACATACACATGCATATACACACACATACACATATACATACACATGCACATGCACAAACATATCTACATGCACATGCATGTGCACACATACACATACATATACACACATACACACATACATACATACTTATACACATACACATATATATGCACACACACACATACACATGCACATGCACATCCAAACGAATGCATGTGCATATGCATGCTCACTCACATACTATTTGGTGTTATGATGTTGGGTTAACACACAACACCTCCAAAGGAACAAATTTGGGAATGGGGATTATGATTACAGTACCATAACCATAACATGCATTTCTGTTCCTTACATTACCCTTGCACACTAATATGATTAAATTCCATTGACACAATTTAGACTATAGCCAATACATCACAAGATTTAGATCACTTTGAAATCATTACAGACTTCGGTGATACAATAGAATTAAGAGATTTTATTACCAAATAATGGGTTTACAACGAACATACATTGTAATGTAAACATCACATACATATCTCTACGTTTTTCTTGAGACTTATTTTTGTAATACAGACAGAATACTGCAATCACCATCAGTTCTGTAAGATAGTCTTTTCTGCTCCATAATTCTTGACCGTTTCTCTCTTCATCTCTCCTTCTCTCCGTTTCTTTTGTTGTGGACAAATAGCTTACAATGCTATATCACACCATTCCGAACTTTTGGGTATACAAGATAACACACTTTTGGAAATAACACTTTAGATCACACAATAAAACGCTTTCTCCTATTACAAAGAAATAATGAGTTACAAAATATGAGTCAGCCTAGTCCGGTGGCTAACAATACACATGCATATACTACACACACATACACATACATACATATACCCATATGCACATATACACACACATACACAGACACACACATACATATAAACATAGAGACATTTACACATACACACACATACGCATACACCCACATACACATACACATACACATACACATACACATACACACACACATACACATACACACACATACACATACACATACACATACACATACACATACACATACACATACACATACACATACACATACACATACACATACACATACACATACACATACACATACACATACACATACACATACACATACACATACACATACACATACACATACACATACACATACACATACACATACACATACACATACACATACACATACACATACACATACACATACACATACACATACACATACACATACACATACACATACACATACACATACACATACACATACACATACACATACACATACACATACACATACACATACACATACACATACACATACACATACACATACACATACACATACGCATACACATACACATACACATACACATACACATACACATACACATACACATACACATACACATACACATACGCATACGCATACACATACACATACACATACACATACACATACACATACACATACACATACACATACACATACACATACACATACACATACACATACACATACACATACACATACACATACACATACACATACACATACACATACACATACGCATACACATACACATACCCATACACATACACATACACATACACATACACATACACATACACATACACATACACATACACATACACATACACATACACATACACATACACATACACATACACATACACATACACATACACATACACATACACATACACATACACATACACATACGCATACACATACACATACACATACACATACACATACACATACACATACACATACGCATACACATACACATACACATACACATACACATACACATACACATACACATACACATACACATACACATACACATACACATACACATACACATACACATACACATACACATACACATACACATACACATACACATACACATACACATACACATACACATACACATACACATACACATACACATACACATACACATACACATACACATACACATACACATACACATACACATACACATACACATACACATACACATACACATACACATACACATACACATACACATACACATACACATACACATACACATACACATACACATACGCATACACATACACATACACATACACATACACATACACATACACATACGCATACACATACACATACGCATACACATACACATACACATACACATACACATACACATACACATACACATACACATACACATACACATACACATACACATACACATACACATACACATACACATACACATACACATACACATACACATACACATACACATACACATACACATACACATACACATACACATACACATACACATACACATACACATACACATACACATACACATACACATACACATACACATACACATACACATACACATACACATACACATACACATACACATACACATACACATACACATACACATACACATACACATACACATACACATACACATACACATACACATACACATACACATACACATACACATACACATACACATACACATACACATACATACATAGATAAGTACATGCACATACACAAATATACATATATACCTACATATGCATACACACAAACACACAAATACACACACATACACACATAGAACAACATATAATTATGAATGAATGGCACAATTAAAATAATAAATCACATGTTAAAGATAAACTGTAATAAAAATCATTAGTAAAATGGAGTCATATAGTTAACTTCAATGAAATAGATTAATTCAATAAACACTCTAAAATTTTTAAAATTATGAATTCACATCATAGACACAATTTAAAACATAATTGATATGAGAAAATATAGATATATATAAATGTATGCGTTATTAAAAATCAAGTCTCAATCATGCAAAAGGAATCAACCACGAGTTTTTCAATTGGAACAATCAAAATGTAAATTCGTTTCAAGTTACAAAATCAACCAAATTCAATCAAACTCAAATCTCATCAATCACCCACCAAAAAGTGCACTTACATTGATTGGTGGGTGGGTAGCTAGATTGTAGGAAAAGCAAAACTCTATAAGCACCATCTTGCCTTTGTTTCTTGAGTTGTATGAAGTCCATGAGTTTCCCAATTAGTTTAGTGAAGTCATAAAAATCCACTAAGGAGCCCCCTTGCTTGCTTACCTCATTTTCTCATGATTTTGCTCCTCTCTATCTAGAGGTGTAGTTAGCCTTTTCCAAATATGATTGTACCATATTGCATAGCATTGTTTGCTCTCTCATTGTACTCATTATCATTGATTTTAAGATTCATTTGGTCTCTCATATAGTTCCCTAAATTTTGCCAAAGTTCAAGTTCTTTGACTAAGTGAGTCTTGAGAAATTGCCAACTTTGTGAAGGTATATCTCTGCACATAGGTAGAGCATGTTGCAAATAGGTAGCCTTTTTTGAAGAGGATGGTTCTCCCAGTTGGAATATCCATTTTAGATGCTTTAAAGCTTCTTGGGTAGATCTTATGTACTATAAATTTGCTAAGTTTCATGGTAATTCTTTGTAGAAGTGTAGAGGAAAATTCAGAACAGTGAGCATATATCATTGCTTGTGAACCTTGTGGAGGGCAGCCATCTTCCATTGTTGCATTGGGGTGTTAGAATCATCCCTTGTTAGTTGGTATCAGAGCCATTTTGGAGGCTTGAAGACTCAGTGGGAATCATATTGAAGACTTGAAGGGATCAAGACAACTCATGGAAGCACAAGAAAGACTTATCAAAGCAAGAAGACATCAAAAGGGGGACTATGTCGATAGAGATCTCAACTAGTCAAAGGTTAGCAAGAGAGAAGCTATCAAAAAGTAACATACACACCTTCTAAATCATACAAACACTTGAGGAGAAGCTAGAGGAGCATCTTAGAGCTTAATATGGCTGAGTATAATGCACAAATAGAGAAGTTAGAGAAAGAGAATTATCAACCATAGAAATTTAGAGTTAGCAACTACCTTATGGTCCAAGGATTGTGGGGATCAGTGAGCGGCATAGAGCCAATGCCGCATGTACATGATCCACCACTTCAAGGGTAGGTCAAGGCACTTAATGAGTGGATATAAAGGTATAGGAGAGTCATATTCATTGTATCCTTACACATAAGCAATAGCATGATAGGGCATATACATGACTTGGACACATCCAAGAAGGTTTGTAAGACCGTGGAGAGATTGTACTCTTCATCAACCAATGCAGGGAAGGTTCAACTCAAGAATGAGCTAAATAATCTTAGGAAAATACCAATTACTAACATAAATGAGTATATTTTGAAGGTTAATGAGCTTGCAAAGGCCCTAAGCTCAATTGGGAGCCCAATCAAAGATGACGATCTTGTCACATACACTCTCAATGGCTTGAGAGAGGATGAAAGGTGGAAAGCATTCACCACATGAGTTTATGTGAGGGATTCACAACTAGAATTTGATCAATTATTCACATTGATGATGACTAAGGAGATGAACCAAGGAGGTTAACAATCAAAGGGCAACCAAGCCCAAGTTTTCTATGCAGGTAGAGGCAAAGGAAAAAGAGGTGGAAAAACTCCCAAGGTAGAGGAAGAGGAAGGAGCAGAGGAACAGGATGAAGATCACATGGAAGGGAAGCATCTAATGGAGAAAGCTACAATTGTGGAAAATTGGGACATTATGCAAGAGATTGTTGGTCCAAAGGGGGATTCAATCAAGGATACAAAAGGAAACAAGGTAATTATGCTAGTAATAGAAAAAATTTAGAAAATGAGAACTTGCTTATGATGTATGGGTAAGTGAGAGAGTCAATTCAAATTTTACATGGTACATTGAGAGTGGTTGTAGCAACCATATGAGTTGCAATAAAGATGTTTTCTTTAATTTACACTCACCCATCACTCAATGACATGTAGAGTTAGGGGATGAAATTGAGCACAAGATTACACATGTGGGAGATGTTGCAGTGAATGCATCTCAAAGCTCCAGGGTGTTGAAGGATGTGTTGCATGTGCCAACCATCACAAAGAACTTGGTTTCAATAGGTCAAATGGTTGAAAGAGGTTATGAGGTGAGGTTCAATGATCAAGGATGTTTTGTCGAAGACTCCATGCAAGACCATAGGCTCATAGCAAAAGGAAAGAATCAAGGAAGAATCTTCACCATGGAGGTAAAGCCATCAACCCCTCACACTGTCTACTTTTCAATTAGAAATAAATAGCCTTTGGAGAAATTGACTTATGACATAAAAGAATCAGGCACATAAACTTACAAAGGATGAAGGACATGCAAAAGAAGGGCTTTTTGAGTCATCTACCTGATATTATATCTCAGAATTTGCAACATTTGTGCCATGTTTGTCAATTAGGGAAACAAAGCAAATTGCCATTCAAGAAGGGAGCACATGTGAGCAATGAAATGTTGAATCTCATACACACAGATGTATGGGGAGCTACAAGGGATCCATCCATTGAAAGTAATAGATATTTTTTCACATTTATAGATGATCATTCATGGATTTTGTGGATTTATTGCGTGAAGTCAAAGTCAAAGGTGCTTTATCACCTTAAGAAGCTCAAATACCTAGTCGAGAAGGAAATAGGAAAGTATATAAAGACTCACACATCGGATGGAGGGGGAGACTATTTTTGAAATGAATTTTTAGATTTTCTACATGAATATGGCATCAAAAGGAAATTCAGTTGTAGTTATGCACCTCAACAAAATGGTGTGGTAGAGAGGAAGAATAGATACATAGTAGAAGTGGCTAGAGCTTTGTTAAATGAACTGAATGTTCCTAATTCTTATGGGGCTGATGCAACAAATACAGCCATATACATTATGAATAGGTTTCCAACCTCAAGAGTACATAGAGTTACACCTTATGAAGCTTGATGTGGTAAGAAACCCAACCTTTCACATCTTAAAGTATTTGGTTTTGTGTATTATGTTCTCATACCTCAAGAAATGAGACACAACTTAGACCTGAAGGCAAATAGGTGTATATTTCGTGGATATTCTTCAGAGAAAAATGGTTTTAGATGCTATAATCCTTGCACCAAAGATCTTAAGGTATTTATGGATGTAATATTTGATGATTTTTTGCCTTGTTATGGTAGCAAAGATGTGTTACAAGTCGATAATGCATATGAAGCCGAGAAGAAGTTCAAAGGGCAACAACAAAGCATGGAGGTGAGTGGTCCAATGACTTCAAGCACATCATTAGAGGAGCATAATAAATCATTTTGGCATGGAAGGACAAGGAATGAAGCTGATTCAAGTGAAGGAAGTAGCAAAGGAAAGGAAAAGGCAAATGACAAAGACTACCGATGGGTAGACATGGAATCTACAAGTGATGAAGATAAGGAAAAATTAGAAACTCTAGGATTAAAGGCATCTAAATCAAGGAGGAGGAGATTCATACCAAATAATGGTGAGGTAAGGTCATCCAATAGGGTTAAGTACCCTATTCAAAGGTTAACTTATGATTCATTCATTGCAAGACACTATGCCTACATGACTCAAGTTATAGCTTTTTGAGAAAACTATCTTTTTTGAAGAATCAAATAAGCATAGGGTGTAAGATGCCACGTTGATTTTCCACCTGGAAAAAAAAAAGATGTGTAGGTAATAATGAAATTTTATGTTTAGGATATTTTGATCATGTCTGCAAACTTTTGTAGCAATAAGTTTTTACATTCTCTCTCTAGGAAGTTGTCGCATGAAATTTGTATGTTAATTTCGAGCATGAAGATGAAGGAATCTGAAAAAGTGTTGTATGAGAGAAAGGTAGAGTATTCTTAGTAGAGAAAATTTACCTGATTGAATTTTTTGTAGTTCGTATGTTTTATGTCTCATTTGGTTCCATGAAGATAGGTTAATGAAGAGATGTTTCATGTTTTTTCATCTCTCTCTAGAATTTTCGATTTTGTAGGGCCCAAAAGTGATATCTGGAAGCAGATTTGGACCTGAGGCGTCTCTAACATTATTGTACAGATTTAAGAACTGAATATTTTTGTCTCTCACAAGCTCAAGCTGATTCCTCACTGTTTTTGAGTTACAGGGTTTTGAAAAGTGCCGTTTCGCAACACTTATAAAAAACAAAAAAAGAGAAGCCTTCATTCATTCATCTTATTCATGTTCACGGATTTAGAAAACGCACATGGGTATATGGGCTATTTTTGGGTGATTGACGTGTGTGTGAGTGCGTTGCAGGGATTACCTCTATTTTTGCAGGTACGATTCTTGATGGTGGACATGAAAAGTAGATGCATGGGTGGTCCGGAAGTCTTGCATGAGACATGCGAAAAGACACTATCTTGGAGCATACAGATTCTAAAAGTGCGGGTCTAGGAAGGCGTGATTGGTCGTGCGCTTGCGAAAGGCGGAGATCCCAAAAAGACGAAGACTGAGAGATAAAAAAGGATGATGGTCGTACAGTCATTACGATCGTTTTTCGGCTTCTGGAATTGCGATTGAGATTGAGATTGAGATTGAGATTGAGATTGAGATTGAGATTGTGATTGTGATTGAGATTGGGATTGAGATTGTGATTGTGATTGAGATTGGGATTGAGATCAGCTCGGGGGTGGTCGGGTGGATGAGGCTTCACATTGAAACAATCTGATAGATTTTGTAACGCAGATCAGAACTACTTGTAAATCTGCACAGATAATAAAATTCTCTCTCTTCTTGTTCTGCGTATACTCTGTTTGCCTTCTTTATATCTTGTGGTGTCGAAACCCATTATTCTGTGTGAGATTGTGACTCAAGTTTAGGAGACTTGTTACAAGTGGTATCAGAGCAGAGTTGGATTCCGGGACAAGATGCAGGCTTTGAAGAAGAAGATAGAAGAACAAGAGGAGCTTATCCATAGATTGAATGCAAAATTACATAAAGAAAGATCCAACAAACAAAAAGAGGCTACTGCAAATGCTTTCATGGACCTCAATGCTGAAGGTGGTAATGGTACGAGCACATCAAACGCACGTAGAGCTAGACGACAACGTGAACCTGAAGAGGACGATGATGTAGGTGAATCTGCACTCAAGAAAGTGTTCAAAAGAGCAAAATTAAATGAATTTGATGGTGAGAAGAAAACTGGAGAGGATCTTGAAGCATGGATTGAGGAACTTGAAGATTTCTTTGACCTGCACGTATTTAGTGAGGAAAAGCAAAGGTGGCAATTCTGCATCTGCGAGGAGTCACAAAACTGTGGTGGAAATCTTATATATAGACAAGAACATGTGAAGGTCCGATCCTCTGGAAAGAATTTCGAGAGCAAGCAGAGAATCGTTATTGTTCTCCACATTATCGGATGGAAAAGAAAATGGAATTCTACTCTTTCAAGCAGCATGAGGATGATAGATATAACTTGTCTGTTGAAGAATATAAGGAGAAATTTTTGCGTTTACATAAGTATGCACTAGAAGTTTTTGGAGATGCGCTGAAAAGCAAGTTTATTGAGGGTTTGCGGGAAGAGCTTCGCTATCAAGTAAAGGGGTCCGGATGTGTAGATTTTCTTGATGCGGTTGCAAAAGCAGAAAACTTTGAGACGATGGAGAAGTTTACCACGAAAAAGGCATTCAAATCAAGGTTTATCTCAACAGGACATCGACCCCCAAGACCTATTTCAATAAATCAAAATGGACAGAGATCGACTAACTCTATTAACGGTCAAGGAGGAAGACCAAAGCCGAAGCAAACGGATACACCTAAGAAGCAAGAAGTTATGCACTGGCAACGTGATTCTGATTTCCTGGAGCGGGCTAAGAGGCTGGGACTTTGTTTTCGATGTGGAGAACAAGGACATCGCACTTTTGAATGTCCAAACAAGGCCATCAACCGTTCTATGCAAACAAAGATAGCTCATCTACAAGAAGAAAACATGACAATTGAGGAAGCGGATGATCAAGGTAAGTGTTCTAGCCCTAGACTTCAATGCATGAAAACTTCTATTCATTCAAGGGCATCGGTGATTAGGATTATGGGGGACATATCCTCACATAAGGTTAGTTTCTTGATTGATTCGGGTAGTACAAATTGTTTCCTTTCACTTAAGATGGCAGAAGCTTTAGGGTTGCATATTGAGATGCAGACTAAAAGACCTGTACAGATGGCTAATGGTAGGATACACTATACTCGAGGCTGTATTGAGAATCTTGATTTTATGTTAGGAGAACATAAGTTTTTGGGTACCTTCCATGTAATTGAAATGAGAGAATGTGATGTAATCATTGGAATGGACTGGTTAGTTCATAACAGTGTCGTGATTGATTGTGAAAGCGGGATCCTTACTTTGAAAATAGAAGGGAAGGAACATCGTCTTGCAGGCAAGTGTAATTCAAGTTTTTCTCCTATTTCCGCAATAAAGTTGATTAGGGGTATTCGACAGGGTTGTGAGACATATTTGGTTTATGTGCATGACCTTCAGGAGAAGAAGAAAGAAGAGGAAATACCGGAATATGTTAAAAAACTTTTAGATGAGTACGCAGATGTATTTCCTGATGATCTACCGGGCATGCCTCCTCCTAGGAAAATTGACCATGCTATAGACCTTTATCCAGGAAGTGAGCCTTATTCTAGAGCACCTTATAGGTTCAATATTGATGAATTGAAAGAGTTGAAGCTCCAATTGGATGATCTATTGAAGAAGGAGTTGATAAGACCTAGTGTTTCACCATGGGGAGCACCTGTTTTGTTTCAGAAAAAGAAAGATGGTTCATACAGACTTTGTATTGACTATAGGGGATTGAACAAGAAAACCATTAAGAATAAGTATCCACTGCCACACATAGATGAACTATTGAGTCAATTGAGTGGTGCCACAGTATTCACCAAAATTGACTTAAGATCGGGATATCATCAAATTAGAGTAAAGTCTGAGGACATACCCAAAACCGCTTTTAGAACACGATATGGTCATTACGAGTTCACAGTTTTGCCTTTTGGATTAACAAATGCTCCTGCAACATTTATGTGTTTGATGAATAATGTGTTTCATGAATATCTCGATGAATTTATATTAGTTTTTCTTGACGATATTTTTGTGTATTCTAAGGATGATGATGAACATGCATTGCATCTCAAGAAGACTTTACAAAAACTAAGAGAGCATAAACTATATGGTAAGATGAGTAAATGTTTTTTTGCAAAAGGGGAAGTGACTTATTTGGGGAGATTTGTTTCTAAGGAAGGGATTCATATAGATCCTGAGAAAGTTAAAAGCATAGTTGACTGGCCTACACCCAAATGTGTGAGGGATGTGAGAAGCTTCCTTGGTTTGGCACAATATGAGAGGGCACACATTAGGGATTTTTCTCGAATTGCAAATCCTCTTACAGAATTGACAAAGAAAAATAGAGAGTTCACATGGAACGATGAGTGTCAAAAGGCGTTTGACGAATTGAAACAGAAAGTTATCAAAAATTGTGTGCTAAAGATACCTGAGTTAGGGAAGCCTTTTATTGTTGCATGTGATGCTAGTGGAAGCCAAATCGGATGCGTTCTTTCACAAGAAGGGAGGGTAGTGGCTTATGAGTCAAGGAAATTAAGGAAACATGAACTAAATTATACAACACATGACTTAGAAATGCTTGCAGTTGTTCACGCACTTAAACATTGGAGACACTTATTGCTAGGAGTAAAGTTTGAATTAAGAACAGATCATCAGAGCCTTAAATACATATTTACTCAACCTTTACTTAACAAATAGACAAAAATGATGGATCCAATTGCTAAGTGAATATGATTTTGATATTAAATACTTAGCAGGAAAAGAAAACAAGGTGGCCGATGCTTTGAGTCATAAACCCCTATGTAGTTCAATTTCTATTTTATCCTCTGATTTTGATATTGGAAAAGAATTAAAAGAAGATTTATTTTATGCAGCAATCTTGGAATTTTTGGGTATGAATCCAGGTTCTATGTTTCAGGGAAAATTTCATTTGAGAAATAATGATTTGTATTGTAATTCTTGTTTATGTATTTCTTCAGAATCTGTTTTGAAAGAAAAGATCCTGCATGACTGTCATGATGCACCTTTCTCTGCACACCCTGGTTTTTCTAGAACTTATGCAAAAGTGAAAGCTTCATATTACTGGCCACGTATGAAAGATGATATTAAGAGGTATGTCGAAGAATGTCTGAAATGTCAACAGGTTAAGGCGAATTTAAAAGGAGTCCTGGCATGTTACAACCATCAGATGTGCCTGATAAAAAATGGGAATCCATCTCTATGGATTTCATAACAAAGTTGCCTGTGACCAGAAGTGGGCATGATACCATCTTTGTTGTCATGGACCATCTTACAAAGATGGCAGGAAAACTGATACAACTTTGCATGTTGCTAAACTTTTCATAAAAGAAATTTTTAGGTTACATGGTATACCCAAAAGTATAATTTCTGATAGGGATGCAAGGTTCACATCTAATTTTTGGAAAGCAACATTTCAATCCATAGGAACAGAATTACACATGAGTACTGCATTTCATCCTCAAACCGATGGTGAGACCGAGAGGGTTAACAGGGTGCTTGAGGATATGTTACGCATGTATGTGAATGATAAGCAAAACAATTTGACTGAATATTTGCTCTTGGTTGAGTATGCATATAATAGTGCATGGCATTCCTCTATTAAGATGACACCTTTTGAAGCAATGTATGGTTATAATTGCTTGCTGCCGCATTCACTTTTTAATTCACAGAATCAGGTTGAAATATCCAAACAGATGCTTGAAAACATGGATTTGGAGCTAAATAAGGTAAGGAAAAACATGAAAGATGCACAGAAACGTCAGAAATTATATCATGATCTAAAAAATATGCCCTTGGAATTTAGAAAAATCAAATCTGGTTTTAGGCAAAGATCGTCGATTGTCTCCTCGTTATGCTGGTCCTTTCAAAATCTTAAAGAAAATTGGTTCTATTGCATATTTACTTGACCTACCTAATACTTTGAAAATTCATCCAGTCTTCCATGTTGGATTACTTAAAAAGTATGTTCCTAATGCTGATCATGTTTTGCAGGACAAATCTAAGTTGAAGGAGATGCCACTTTTGAACTTGAACCAGAAGTTATATTGGATAGGAGAGTTAGACATCTTAGGAATCGTGAAATAGTGGAAATTTTAGTAAAGTGGTTTGCATATCCTATTGAAGGTTCAACATGGGTTGGTTTAGATGAGTTTATGGAACATTATCCTTCCTTCCAACTGAGGATAGAGTTCTTTAAAGAGGGGGAGAATTGTAAGATGCCACGTTGATTTTCCACCTGGAAAAAAAAAAGATGTGTAGGTAATAATGAAATTTTATGTTTAGGATATTTTGATCATGTCTGCAAAATTTTGTAGCAATAAGTTTTTACATTCTCTCTCTAGGAAGTTGTCGCATGAAATTTGTATATTAATTTCGAGCATGAAGATGAAGGAATCTGAAAAAGTGTTGTATGAGAGAAAGGTAGAGTATTCTTAGTAGAGAAACTTTACCTGATTGAATTTTTTGTAGTTAGTATGTTTTATGTCTCATTTGGTTCCATGAAGATAGGTTAATGAAGAGATTTTTCATGTTTTTTCATCTCTCTCTAGAATTTTCGATTTTGCAGGGCCCAAAAGTGATATTTGGAAGCAGATTTGGACCTGAGGTGTCTCTAACATTATTGTACAGATTTAAGAACTGAATATTTTTGTCTCTCACAAGCTCAGGCTGATTCTTCACTGTTTTTGAGTTACAGGGTTTTGAAAAGTGCCGTTTTCCAACACTTAAAAAAAAAAAAAAGAGAAGCCTTCATTCATTCATCTTATTCATGTTCGCGGATTTAGAAAACGCACATGGGTATATGGGCTATTTTTGGGTGATTGACGTGTGTGTGAGTGCGTTGCAGGGATTACCTCTATTTTTGCAGGTACGATTCTTGATGGTGGACATGAAAAGTAGATGCATGGGTGGTCCGGAAGTCTTGCATGAGACATGCGAAAAGACGCTATCTTGGAGCATGCAGATTCTAAAAGTGCGGGTCTAGAAAGGCGTGATTGGTCGTGCGCTGGCGAAAGGCGGAGATCCCAAAAAGACGAAGACTGAGAGATAGAAAAGGATGATGGTCGTACAGTCATTACGATCATTTTTCGGCTTCTGGAATTGCGATTGAGATTGAGATTGAGATTGAGATTGAGATTGTGATTGTGATTGAGATTGGGATTGAGATTGTGATTGTGATTGAGATTGGGATTGAGATCAGCTCGGGGGTGGTCGGGTGGATGAGGCTTCACATTGAAGCAATCTGATAGATTTTGTAACGCAGATCAAAACTACTTGTAAATCTGCACAGATAATAAAATTCTCTCTCTTCTTGTTCTACGTATACTCTGTTTGCCTTCTTTATATCTTGTGGTGTCGAAACCCATTATTCTGTGTGAGATTGTGACTCAAGTTAAGGAGACTTGTTACATAGGGAATGGATTGAAGCCTTGGAGGAGGAATTCAAGACACTTGAGGAAAATGATACTTTGTCATTGGTGCCAAGAACAAAGGACATGAAAGTCATTGGCAAGAAATGGGTGTACAAGGTAAAGAGGCATGTAGATGGGAGCATCTCTAGGTATAAACCAAGGTTGTTTGCCAAATGCTTTGCTCAAACCTATGGCATAGACTTTGAGGAAACATTCAATCCAGTCGCTAAAATCTCCACCATAAGAAGTTTGATTGCAATTTCAGCCTCAAAAGGTTGGAAGATGTACCAGCTGGATGTGAAGAATGCTTTCCTAAATGGAGAGCTTGAAGAGGTAGTCTTCATGGAGCAACCCCAAGGCTTTGAAGATGAGAGGTTTCAACATCATGTATGCAGGCTTAAGAAGGCTCTTTATGGACTCAAGCAAGCCCCAAGGGATTGGAGCCAAAGACTTTTTGACTACTTGGTAAAATATGGATACAATCAAAGTCATGCAGACCGATCACTCTTTGGGAAGAAGGAAGGTAGCAAAATTGGCTTCATTTGTATATATGTTGATGATTTGATCATTATAGGGGATGATGAAGCCACCATAAAGGAAATAAAGAGGAATCTTGGATGTGAGTTTAAAATCTCTGATTTAGGGATTTTAAGATACTTCCTTGGGATTGAAGTACTATATAAAGAGGAAGGTATATAGTTGATGCAAAAGGAAATACATCCTAGATCTTTTGAAGACATTTGGCTTGTGTAATTGCAATCCCATTTCAAACACATTAGAAATAAAAGTTAAACTAAGTGCTCATGAAGGGGAAATAGTGAAGGATGTGTTGGAGTTTATTGACCTCCAAAGTATAGCTAGAAGTAGGTGGAACCCCCCAGGAACTGGTTGACCTTCTCACAAACTTATGTGCAAAAAACTAGTCATGCTTGTAGAGCTTGATGTTCTCTACTCACTTAGAATTTTTTAACACCCTTTTTAACCACATATACTAGATAGGAAGAGCTTTGCAATGATCTAAAGAACACTCAGTTTAGATAAATACACAAGGAGATATGACCTCTGCAAGTTTGAGGTTTAATGGAGACCTTCAGTAGAGATGAACCCGAGAACATACACTACTTGCAAAGAATACTGCTCTCAAGTCACAAATCTAATTATTATGAAAATTAGCAATATGAAAGTAGACACTAAGAGCTTTCAAATGAGCCATCAAACATGTAATTTGTATATACAATTAGGGAGCTACAAGCTCTACAATCTCTATATACAAAACTACATCCGCGTAGAGATACACATATGACTCTCTTGGACTTTTTCACAAGATCACGACTTCTCCCCTCTTATTATAGCATGAAGAACTAATCTAAAACCTTTCTAATACATCTAAATTCATGGGGACTCTGAGAACTAGCCACATCGACCTTCCACTAGGACATCACTACAGCTCCCTTGTGATTCACTTATTTGACTCACCATGTTCTAGAACTCACGTGGTATTTTGGCTATCTTTTATGAATAATATGAGCATTCTTGAAGTATATGAAGACTTCCCAAAGGTATTTACATAATTTGGAACTTTACCATACATAAAACAAATGTTCTCAACATTCTCCCCCTCAAGTTTCAAAGGGTATTTCCTTCATGCCAAGAATATAGTTGAATCTTTGAAGCTTTGGTCCATCCAAGGATTTGGTGAAGATATCTACAATTTGATCCTTTGTTCCCACAAAAGAAACTTGCACTTCATTATTTATGGCCTTCTCTCAAACATAATGATAGTGCACCTCTCTATGCTTTGTTCTAGCATGAAAAATAGGATTTGAGGTCATATGAATGCTGCTCAAGTTATCCCCATATATCACTGGTACATCAACCTACACATTCAAGTCATGAAACAACTTTTTAAAATACATAACGTCAGTAGTAGCCAATGCTAAACCTCGATACTTAGTCGCTATAGAAGATAAAGCAATTGTAGGCTGTTTCTTTGAGCTCCATGTTAATGTCTTGTTTCCTGCTATTACCACATATCCACTTGTGGATCTTCTGTCATCTTTGCATCACTAAAGACTTTAAGAGTTAGATCAGCATCATGAATATAAAATAATCCTTTGTTCATGGTACTTTTCAAATATCTAAGCACTCTTTTTGCTGCATGCATATGAGGTACTCTAGGTTCATGCATAAACTATGACAATACTCCCACTACATAGCATATATCAGGTTTAGTTTTTGTTGCATAAATCAAAGATCCTACCATGGATCTATATGAATTCATGTCATGCAACTCATCGTCGTCGTTTGCACTCAACTTTACACTACATTCCATTGGAGTAGAAACAAATTTACATTCCTGCATACCAAACCTTTTTCAGCATATCACATATATACTTTCTCTATATCAACCACATACCTTCATTGCCATACACAATCTCAATCCCAAGAAAGTATCTAAGCAAACCAAGACCTAAAATTTGAAATTCCTTTCCCAAATTACCTTTAATCTCTTCAATTTCTTTTGCATCATTCCCTATAATCTACAAGTCATCCGCATAAATGCATACATAGACACACATGTCATCTACATGTTTTACATAAACTGAAGGATCAACATGACTTGTTGTGTATCCTTGTAGCATAAGATACTTTACCAACCTTGCATTCCATGCCATTGGTGCCTGTTTAAGACCATACAATGCCTTCTTTAACCTGCATACATGATTATGATATTTTGCATCCACATAACCATCTGGTTGTGACATATACACTTCTTCACTTAACTCACCATTAAGAAAGGCATTCTTTATGTCTAATTGATATATATTCCATCTTTTACTTGCAGCTAAAGCCAACAAAGTTCTCACCATTGCCATGTTTTCTAGTGGACTAGATGTTTCCTCATAGTCCAATCCTTGAGTTTGAGCATATCCTTTTGCTACAAGTCTAGCCTTATATCTTGAAACACTACCATCACTCTTTCTTTTAATCTCAACAACTCACTTGCAACCAATTACCTTTTCTTTTGGTGTCTTTGGAACTAAATTCCAAGTCTTGTTATCTTGTAGTGCTTCCATTTCTTCTCTCATTGCTTTCTCCCACTTTTCATCTCCTTTTGCCTCATCATAACATGTGGGTTCATTTTCTTGCTCAATCTCCATCATAAAAGCATAATGACTATTCATAAAAGATTCATAAGTATGCCTTTGAGGTTGCTAACTCACTCGTGAGTTTCTTCTGACCTCCAATGTAGGTGCTTTTGCTTTTTTATTAGGAACCTTTGATGATCCTCCATACTCATATACACTACCAATTTCTTGTCCTTCATCATTAACTTCAATTAGTTTGAGTTTACCTTTCCTTTTAACACTTGGACGTGACTCTTGCCTTGATCTTGCATTGAAAGGTAGCTCTCTTTCTTCATCCAAACTACTCTTCTCATCAACTTAAACTTCTTGTGGGCTGAGGTAAGAACTCATGTCCTTCACCTGTATCTTCTTCGTCTCCATTTATGACTTGCAAACTTTTCTTATCTACATACCATGAAAGTGATTCATCAAAGTTTACATCTCTTGAAACAACCACCTTATTGGTATGAGGATTATAACATATATATCCTCTTTGAGTATCTCCATAACCAATAAATATACACTTTTCTGATTTCACATCAAGTATTGATCTCACTTCACTAGGTACATGTACATAACATACGCAACCAAATACTTTCAAATGACTTACACTTGGTTTTCTTCCATGCCATACCTCGTATGGTGTTAGATGATGAACTCCAACAGTAGGTACTCTATTCATAATGCACGCACTTATGCTAACATTCAGCCCAAAAAGAATTAGGTAAACACATATCATTTAGCATGCTTCTAGATGCTTCTACTATGATTCTATTTATTCTTTCTACAACTCCATTTTGTTGTGGAGTATACCTGCATGTAACTTCTCTTTTGATACCTTCATCATACAAAAAATTAGCAAAATCTTGAGAGAAATACTCTCCCCCTTCATCGGATTTTAGCTTCTTAACATACCTTCCTGTTTGCTTCTCGACAAATGATTTGAAATTCTCGAATCAATCAAAGACTTCATTCTTATGTTTAATGAAATACAAAAATGTCATTCTACTATGATCATCAATGAATGATACATAGTACTTATTACCAGCCAAGGATGCCTCTTTAGTAGGACCCCATACATCTGTGTGTATGAGATCTAGCAATCCATTGCTTACGTAGCTTGAATGCTTGAAATGATGTCTACTCTGCTTACCCATTTGACATGCTTCACAAAGATGCACCATATGTTGCTTAGTAAGATCACATTATCCTTCAACATTCATGTGGCCAATCCTTTTGTGCCACAGATCAAGCTTTGCTATTCGATGCATACCATAAAAGAAATAGTTTGCATGATTTGGGTTTACCTTGAATGTAAACAATCTACCTTGTTTTTGACCTCTAGCAATCAAACTCCTCTGCTTTGGATCCTCAATGAAGCAACCTGCATGATTCAATCTTATTTGCAAACCTTTTTCTACCATTTGACCAACTGACATCTAATTCTTAGTGATCATTGGCACATAAAGTACATCCTTCAAGCAATTTGTCTTGATCTTATCCTGCATAACAACATCTCCAACCTACATAATCTTATGTGTTGTATCATCTCGTGTTTCAACATGACCTTTACATGAAGGATTATGCATATTTGAAAACCATGAAGCATCATGTGACATATGGTTAGAGCAACCACTATCTACATACCATACATCACTATTGAAATTCATCTTAGTTTCTACATTCATCATAAGAAGAGAATCATAATCATCACTTTTACCTTCAGCTGCATAATTTCCTTGTTGTTTACCTCTTCTTGAATAGCCTCCTCTTCGATTACCACCTTGATTATTCTAATTTTGATAGCAATCTTTGGCATAGTGTCCATACCTTCCACATATGTAGCAATTGTTGTTATCTTCACTCATTTGTCTTTGATTGTAGTTGTAGTAGCCTCTCGTACCTCTAGCGCTTGATCTTCCTCTTGTGTTGAAGGAGCCACTTGAAGTCCCTTGATCATCGATACTTCTTCCTTGACCTTTATTTGAGCCTCTTCTACCTTTGTTTCCACGTCTTGATGATCTTGCATAAAGAGCTTGTCCTTGAGATCCTTTTTTATTTGACGTAGAGCCATTTAGATTCATCTCCTCCGTGAACATGAGAGCAACAAGCTGACCAAAGTCTAGTAATTATCCTCTAACATAAATACGGAAGAAGACCATTTCATGGATGTCAAGGAAACAACCAATAGGGGCTCTCTCATCGATCGAAGTTGAGTATAGAGGCTAAGCACAAGTCTCATGTGAGCTTATGTGGCTCAAGAAGTTGTTTTTTAATCTTGATTTGTAGGTTAAGCAAGTACCTATTTTTTATGACAACATAAGTAGCATATGCATGGCTTAAAATATAGTGGTCCATGCAAGGTCGAAGCATATAGAAGTGCATTACCACTTTATTAGAGGGAAGATCATGTCAAAAGATGTCAAGGTGGAGCATGTCAAGAGAAAGGACCAATATGCATATATGTTTACCAAAGCTTTGGATGTAGTAAAGCTACAACACTTCAAGGCATACATTGGAATGAAGGACCTAGGCATTGAGACTTGAGGGGGAGTGTTGAAAATCAAGTCTCAATCATGCAAAAGGACTCAACCATGAGATTCGCTAGTGGACCAATAAAAAACAAGGACCCAAAGTCGTGGATTCAAGTTAGAAGCTCCACCAAATTCAATTAAATTCAAATCTCATCAATCATCCACCAAAAAGTGCACCTACATTGATTGGTGGGTGGTTAGCTAGCTTGTACGAAAAGTAATACTCTATATAAGCAACATTCCGCATCTGTTTCTTGCGTTGTATGCATTCCAAGAGTTTCCCACTTATTTTAGTGAATTCATAAACTCTAGTACGCATCCCCCTTGCTTGCTTACCTCATTTTTCTCATGGCTTTTCTCTTTTGTATCTAGAGGTGTAGTTAGGCTTTTCCAAATGTGATTGTACCAGATTGTAGAGCATTGCTCTCTCATTGTACTCATTTTCATTGTTTTCAAGCTTCATTTAGTCTCACATATAGTGCCCATAATTTTATCAAGCTTCATTTAGTCTCGCATATAGTTGCAAAATAACTAGCTCCCAAAACTTGCTATTTTTGTACATAAACCTGCTTGAAAAAATGAACAATGCTCTCAACCTCATAGGAATTAGAAAAATTCCTTTTGGACATAGCAAATAAACTTATGTATCTGGCTAATCCAAGTTAAAACAATTCAATTGATCAATTGAGCATTGAGAACAAGATTTAGCAAAGTCTGGAACACTCCCGCCATTTTTGGGGCTCTACAGAGATTCGACCAGTGAGCAAAAAAACACAGATTCCTCACAAATGGTAAATTCAATGACCATGAAATTCTGTAATATAAACTAGACTTAGAGATAAATTTAACGCACTTTAAATCTCTAAAAAATGTTACGTATAGCCCAAGATATGAGCTTATGAAGTTACTGTTCTGAGTGAGTATAGCAGAGAATAAAAGAGAGAAGAAGTAAATGATGAATGTATAGATTCACAAATAATTACAACCACATTGGCAATGAATACTTGCACAAGGGGAGTAGAATGATAGAGCTATGGATTAATCTCTTCAATCTCTACAAATGAACATGAAATAGGCATGAATCAAGCTCTCTAATGGTGACTTCCTTCTTGCTCTTTTTATAGCTACTTTTGGAGGTAGTTTTGAATTTGAATTCAAATAGCTTCACCTAAAAGTGATGCTAAGAATTAGGAGATATTCTCTCAACTGATGGATTCATGGTTTTAGGTAGTTAGAGCCACCAATTTCCTTTTTACATCATGGATGACTTAAGCCATTCTTTCTTTCACAATTACAAGAGATAAAATATACTCTTTTACAAGAGGTGTTCATATGTCTACACATATGAGTACAAGTCAACATAAATCAAATCATATCAAGCATGTAGGCTTGGGTAAAATGGACCAACGACACATACACAAATACACACACATACACACACACACTCATACACACACATACACACATACATACACATACATATACATACACACACATACACACACATACACATATGTACACACACATACACATATGTACACACACATACATACACACACATACATACAAACACATACATACACACACATATAATACATAGTAACACATACACACATAAAAAAACACACTCATATACACACACATAAAAAACACACTCATATACACACACATACACATACACACACATATACATACACATATTTATGCACATGCACACACATACATATAAACACATACACAAACACACACACACACACATACACATACACATACATTGAGAAGGGCACTAAAGAAATGCCCTCTAACACTCCCTTGGTACTAAGGCTCATGAGCAAAGATGGATATGATGGAAAGGAAGGGTTCTTAGTTTTTTAAACATTCACTTCACACATAAGCACACAACAAAAAGGGAAATCTTAGGGTACGAATGATCCACACTACCCTCTTAGCACCCACATAAAATGAAAATGCTCTTAGGGCATGTGCGATCCACATTTTCCTTTTTAGCAAGTGACACATACACATGTACATTCATTGTTACATCAATTGCTCTTAGGACAGGGGTGTTCCATACTGTCCTCTTAGCATTCAACAACAAATATTCGAATACATAAACACAAGGAGCAAGATAACCTTTCTTCCTAATGCATATAAGGTGAAGGGAAATGATGAGGGTTCGTAAATGAGGGCAATGTAGAGAATGAATTATAAGAAATATAAGGGATGAGAGAGAGAGAGGAAGGAAGAGATAGGTGGATTCAAAGGGAGATAAAACTTGTATCAAAAGATATGGATACAAAGGATATGGGATACATAAAGGAAGAGAGTGTAGCAGATCTCTTGTAGCCAAGGTCTTCACTTCAAAAGGGTAGCATTATGATCACTGCAGTGCTAATAGCATGTACCTACACACAACTTGCTTGCTTTGAGGCACACAAGGGGATCTTTTTATAGGCCTTTCGGGAAGATATTTGGGCATGATATTTTTTGGGAGAATCTTCTAGATGTGACACACTTGTTGATAGAAAATACAACTTTGACAAAATCCTAGAGGTTTTTTGGCCATTCTAAGGTGTGCACCTAATCCATATGGTCATACCTTTGATATTTTAAAAATAGTTCATAAAAATACCATAAATAGCACATCCATTTCATGGCAATGGTCTTGATATCCAAGTTTGGGTGTTTGGAATGTTATACCCTTGAATTTGAGTGGAGTTCCCTCTGATTGATCAGAATCTAATTTTATAGTAGAAAAAAGGGTATTAGACATTAATAAGTTGATTGTATACATACATAAGCATTCACATGTACACATTTACACATACACACATACACACATATTCACATATACATAGATACACACCTTGTGACATATAAATACACACACACACACAATCATAGAAATACACATTCACACATACATATGTTTACACATGCTCACATACAGATCCATCTGCATGTCTATAAATTAAAAGTTTTATTGTATTATGATCCAGTTGTTTTTTTTAATGTATGTGTGTGTATGTGTATGTGTGCATGTATGTGTGTGTATGTGCATGTGTGCATGTATGTGTGTGTATGTGTGTGTATGTGTGTGTATGTGTATGTATGTGTGTGTATGTGTATGTATGTGTGTGTATGTGTATGTATGTGTGTGTATGCATATATAGGTATGTATATATATGTCTTTGTGTGTATCTATTTATGTGTATGTATGTGTGTGTATGTGTATGTGTATATGTATGTGTATATCTATGTGTCTATGTATGTGTATGTGTATGTCTATGTGTGTATGCATGTGTACCCGTGTATGTATGTATGTGTGTATGTGTGTATGCATGTATGTGTATGTGTGTATGTATGTGTATGTGTATGTGTATGTGCATGTGTATGTGTATGTTTATGTGTTGTTGGAATATTTTTTTGAAACTCCTTCTTAATATTACCTTCTGTATGTATATGTACCCCTATACTATTTTTATTTTTCAAACCCTCATGAAAGCCATAAATATATGTATTTGAACAAGATAAAAAGTAAACAATAAGGTGGGGCCCACCGTAGTGAAGTAGCTAGTCCTACCTATAAATGGTAGAATCAATTCCTAAAGATAAATATGGAGTGGGATAAGTACTTTTTGTAGATTCAAATATTTAAGCTTGACACATCTCCCTTTTGAAAGAGTCCAAAAGACTTTTCAAACACTCAAGCCCCACCATAGACTTTTCAGTCCTACACAAAAGATTCTTGAAAAATGGGACACATGTGATTGACTTTTGGGTGTCTCCGACCCATGAAAGGACCAATTACTGTAAGTATATTAAACTTTTAGTTTTAATATTTGATAGATACATGCATGAATGATATATGTTTTTTTATTGTTATGTTATAATCAGATTATGATCAATGAGAGGGTACTCCACCAACTCCTACACATGCAACAACTTCATGCATGTGTCATTCGATACAAATTATGATGATTTTTACTATCACGAGCACATTATATGTTGTTGTAATCTTTTCTATGGCACATATTGAAGACCACAATTGAAATGTATTGAACATGCGGCATATTATGGTACTTTTGAGCATGTGCCACCACCTGATGCATAGAATAATGCTTGGGTATGTATTGATTCCATAAATTAATGTCATTATTTTATTTTAAAACCATATATACATACTACAATTATACTAAATATATAAGAATATCTACTCGATGATGATGATGGTTCTCCTATTAATAGTGATAATACTCCTCATACACATCACACACATGCCATTTATCAATTACAAATTGAGGTTTCCAAAAATCCTATCCCTCCTCATTTATAGACTAAAACAGCTAGAGATTATTGCTTACTAACTCGTGATCATCTTCTAGTACAAACATATGATAGAAGAAGATACATAGGTTGGTATAGAGGGCCACTTCCTTTAGCCGGAGAGGTTTTCAACTTTTGGGGTAATTGCAATATGATTGCTCCCTCTAGTATCACTAGTGTTGGTCATGGTCTCTTTATTGTGTTGGAGAAACACTCACTAATTGGACATATATTTGAAGTTCAAATCTTAGGAAGAAAACCCCATGCCTATGTGAAGGGACAAATTCACAAGTGTATCATACTTGTAAAGTTAGTTCACTTTAGTTCTAGAAGTTTTTTAAAATCACGAGAATACGAAAATCTATATAAGTTAGTTTGTATCAACTGACGCGGAGAGAGAGAGAGAGAGAAAGTGAGAAGAACTCATTTTTGCATGACTGAGTATAGTCGGGCTTCTCTGAGTGAGAAAGCATCTGTAAAACTTCTGAGTTTTTTATAGTTATGAGAAGAACTGAGTAAAGTTCTGTGTATGAGCCTCTCTCCATCATCTCCATGATTACCTACTGTGTGATGAGTTACAAAGATCAAGTTTTCCAAGCAACTCGATGCCTGGCATCGAATCTCTGTTGATAAGTCATATTTTCTTTTATATTTTTCATTCAGTACTGAAGTGTTTGAAAAACATGATGTTGTTGGAGCAACTCGATGCCTGGCATCGAATTCCAGTTGATAAGTCATATTGTAAGTGTGCATAAGATCACCTATAGTTTTGGTGTCCAGAAGGTCAAGACTTTATGCGGGAAGTCGATGCCCGGCATCGAATCCCTGCTGAAAAGTGGCCAAAAACATCCCAAGTCGATGCCCGGCATCGAATTCTCGTTGCAAGTCGATGCTAGGCATCGAATTCTAATTTTAAACAGGCGCTCTTACTAAAACAGGTAATATTTCCAGTTTTGGAAGGTCATACAGGGTCATCTTGTGAGGGCCATAACTTGAGTTCTAGAGCTCCGTTTGATGCATATGATAGCTTGTTGGAAAGGTCTACTCTTCTAGTTTCAGCCTATAAAGTTTCATCAAGAAATAATACTTGAGCTAGGAGAAATTAGCAAAATACTGAAGGTATGTCATTTCAGTGACTAGGAATTTCTGTAGAAGCAAAGTTCTCACTTTAGGCTATCATTTCTCAAAGTTTGGAGTGGCAATGAGTTAATGGTGACCATAGAGGTGTTCTAGTGTCACATTAATTCATTTCTTGTGGTGTTTCATACATCAACAAGTGGTATCAGAGCAGAAAGATTCTCGAGAGCAGAAGACGACAAAGGTACGAGAAGTTTTGTAAAGTTTTCCTTTAAAGTTTGAAAGGTGAAGCATTTGAAGACACAAGGCATCAAAAGATTACTTTCAAAGTATCCTCATACACAAAGAACTTCAAAAGGTATTATCCTTTATCCTTTAAGCTCACAGGTTGCAGCAGAAGGAAAGAACTATGGCAGATCA
The DNA here is from genome assembly GCA_020310875.1 of Ceratopteris richardii. Taxonomy (NCBI): domain Eukaryota; kingdom Viridiplantae; phylum Streptophyta; class Polypodiopsida; order Polypodiales; family Pteridaceae; genus Ceratopteris; species Ceratopteris richardii. The sequence goes on along the minus strand of CM035430.1, from coordinate 79,840,228 downwards.
TATCTCCATTGACAAACTGGACAGAGATAATTACCCCGCATGGGTAATGAGAATGGAAGCCTTACTTATGAGTAAGGATCTCATGATATATGTTACAGGTGAAGAAGAGAAGCCAGTATTCGAAGATGAAAGCCGACCAAAGAAAGAAGAACTAGATGCTTTAAAGCATTGGCAGAAGAAGGATGCAAGTGCAAAAGCCTACATCTACAATACAATCTCAGATCATTTGCTACCACACATCAGAGGATTGGAATCATCAGAAGATATATGGAATGCATTGGAATATCATTTCCAAAGCACTACTAAAGCACGGAAAGCAAGTCTATGGTCAGAGTTTACAACATTCAAGAAGAAGCCAAGTCAAACCATTAGTGATTATGTCACTAAGATGAAGGATCTAGCAGATAGTCTTGGATCCATAGATGAAGATGTTGAAGATCACAGATTGATTGCTCAACTACTTGCAGGCTTGAGAGGGGATGAAAGGTGGAAACCTTTTGTCTTATCAACAGAACTTTCATTAAATCATTATGTTCCAGATTTGAACCAGTTGCTTGGTTTGATGCTCACATATGAGCAAGACTTGAAGGGAGATGGAGATAAAGGTCAAAGTTCTGCAATGTACATGAAGAATAAGAAGAAAGGAGATAAAGGTAAAGCAAAGGATGAAGAGGAGTCTAATTCTCAAGCTTATTATGCAAGAGGTAAAGGCACTGGCAGAGGAAGACAAAGAGGTTTTGGAAGAGGAAGAGGTAATCAAAATAACAACAAGAAGGCTTTCTGGATCTGTGGATTGAGTAATCATTTGGCTCATGACTGTTGGCACAATCAACAAGGATCAAACCAGAATCAAAACAACAATAGCAGAGGTCGAGGTGGAAGATATCAAAGTAATTTTCAAAGAGGTAGACAAATTCAAAGAGGAGGCTATGGTAGAGGTGGAGGAAGAAGTTGGGGACAGAATCAATCCTACAACACCACCTACTACAACTATGCAAATGACACACAGAATGAAAGTCATACATCATTGATGATGAATTCAATCAGCACATCAGACAAAGAAGATCTAAAGGTATTTTACATTGACTCTGGATGTTCTAATCATTTGTCAGGAAACATAGAATTGATGTCAGATTTGGAAAAAGGCATTTCTAGTCACACAGTTCAAACTGGTGATAATACAAGACATAGTGTACATTCAATTGGAAAAGTGAAATGCAAGAGTGGAGCAGATTTGCTAACCAATGTTTTGTATGTTCCTACAATACCTAAAAACTTGATTAGTGTGGGACAGATAGTTGAAAAAGATTTTCAAGTCAGGTTTACAAATGAAGGAGTATTTGTGGAAGATCTAGAGAATGGATATAATCAGATTGTCTCTGGTAAGAAAGAAGGTAGACTCTTTACTTTAAGAGTGCAAGGGAACATTGGTCAAGCTTTGCTCACACATGGTGAAGCAGTGATTACAGAACTTGATCTCTGGCATAAGAGATTAGGTCATTTCAATGAAAGAGGAATTAAAGCTATGGTTGCTAATCAGTCTGTACTAGGATTACCAAATGTGCAAAGTCAACATATGGTTTATAAATGTGAAGCATGTCAAATGGGTAAAGCACACAGGTTACCATTTCAAAAGAAAGGATTCAAACATGATGGAGTACTTGAGCTCATTCATACAGATGTATGGGGACCAACAAAAGAAGGATCTATCAGTGGCTCAAGGTATTATGTTCTTTTTATTGATGATGCTACAAGATGGATAACATTATATGTTTTGAAGGAAAGATCAGAAGTGTTTGGAGCTTTCAAGCATTTTCATGCATATGCAGAGAGAGTCACAGGTCAAAAGCTTAAGAGACTGAGGTCTGATGGAGGGGGAGAATACTTCTCCCAAGAGTTCAATGATTATCTTTGGAATGCAGGCATTAAGAGAGAAATAACTTGCAGGTATACACCACAACAAAATGGTGTAGCAGAAAGAAGGAACAGGACTCTGGTTGAGTTTGCTAGAGCTATGCTAAAGGAGAAGAATTGTCCAAATTATCTTTGGGCTGAGGCTGTAAATACAGCTACATATCTTGTGAATAGATTACCATGTGCAGCTCTGAATGGAATGACTCCATATGAAGCTTGGTGGGGTAAGAAACCAACACTAGATCATTGTAGAATGTTTGGATCAATTGCATATGCTTATGTGCCATCACAACTTAGGCATAAACTTGAACCAAAGGCAGAAAAATATGTGTTCATTGGTTATGATGAAAAGCAGATGGGTTACAGGTTGTGGAATCCTCTAACCAAACAATTTATTGTTTCTAGAGATGTTACATTTGATGAACAAAAAAGTTGGTATGCAGATCAAAGTCATACAGCTGAAGAATTTGAAGAAGAGGTAAGAAGATGTGAGAAAGGAAAATCAATTGTGCAGGTAAATAGAGATGAAGACTATATGCAAGCAAGTACATCCACAAGTGGATTAACAAGAAGAAATGAAGAAGCTCCTATATTTGATGAAGAGGTGTATCCAGAAACTTATGAAGAATGTGAACCAAGAAGGTCAAGCAGGACAAGGAGACAACCAGAAAGGTATTCTTATGATACTTCTTACATAACTCAGAAGAACTATGCATATATGGTCAAAGATGATGAAGAACCTCAGAACTATGATGAAGCTAAAGGTAAAAAGCAATGGGAAGAAGCAATGAAGGAAGAGTTCAATGCACTGGAGGAGAACAAGACATGGGAACTTGTTCCTAAACCAAATGGTAAGAAAGTTATTGGAAATAAATGGGTTTATAAAGTGAAGAAGCTTGCAGATGGAAGTATAGCCAGATACAAAGCTAGATTGGTGGTGAAAGGCTATGCCCAGACTTATGGCATAGATTATGATGAGACATTCAGTCCTGTAGCTAAGATGTCAACTATAAGGACAATCATTGCTATTGCAGCTTCAAAAGGATGGACTTTGAGTCAACTAGATATAAAAAATGCATTCTTGAATGGATACATATCAGATGAGGTATACATGGAACAACCTCAAGGGTTTATAGATTCCAGGTATCCAAATTTTGTTTGCAGGTTGAGAAGAGCATTGTATGGATTGAAGCAAGCTCCAAGAGCTTGGAACTATAGACTGGTGAAGTATGTCAATGATCTTGGATATCAAAGTTCAAAAGCAGATTCAAGTCTACTTATCAAAAGAACAGAGGAAGGTACAATCTACATTTGTATTTATGTAGATGACATTATAATCACAGGTACTTCAGATGAAGGAATCAAGGAGGTAAAGAGATTACTTGAGAAAGAGTTTAAGATCAGTGACCTAGGAAAGTTATCATACTTTCTTGGAATGGAAGTTACTTATACAGATCATGGCATATATGTGTCACAAGAAAGGTATCTTCTGAACTTGTTGAAGAAGTTTGATATGGAAAATTGCAGAGAAGCTTCAACTCCACTTGAAGTTAATCACAAGCTCAGTAAATATGATGGTGCAGACTACAAAGATATGAGGAAGTATCAATCTCTTGTGGGTAGTTTGATTTATGCTACACTAACAAGACCTGATCTTAGTTATGCAGTGGGAGTTTTGTCACAATTCATGCATTGTCCAAAGGACGCACATTGGATTGCAGGTCAAAGAGTTCTCAGATATATCAAAGGAACTATAAGGGAAGGATTAAATTATCCTTTTACATCAGATTTGAAGTTGAGAGCCTACAGTGACTCAGACTGGGCAGGTAATCAAGATGACAGGAGATCAACTCATGGTTACATGATATACATTGGTGATAAGCTTGTAAGTTGGTGTTCCAAGAAACAACATACAGTAGCATTATCATCAACTGAAGCAGAGTACAAAGGACTTGTGGAAGCAGCTAAGGAAGTCATATGGATGCAGACATTGTTCAAGAGCTTAGGCATTGATCAAGGTACACCTACAATACATGGAGATAATATGAGTTCACTTTATCTTGCAGCAAATCCAGTATTTCATGCAAGAACAAAGCACATAGAGATACAGTATCATTTTCTCAGAGAAAAGGTAATGGAGAAGGAGATTGAAGTGGAATACATTTCTACTAAAGATCAATTAGCAGACATAATGACAAAGAGCTTGGATGGTGTGAAGACCAGCAGATTCAAAAGCATGGCAGGAGTAAAAGAAAAGAAGATGATATGAAGAAACAGGGAATGTCAATTAGTGATTGAGGGGGAGCTGTTGGAGAAACACTCACTAATTGGACATATATTTGAAGTTCAAATCTTAGGAAGAAAACCCCATGCCTATGTGAAGGGACAAATTCACAAGTGTATCATACTTGTAAAGTTAGTTCACTTTAGTTCTAGAAGTTTTTTAAAATCACGAGAATACGAAAATCTATATAAGTTAGTTTGTATCAACTGACGCGGAGAGAGAGAGAGAGAGAAAGTGAGAAGAACTCATTTTTGCATGACTGAGTATAGTCGGGCTTCTTTGAGTGAGAAAGCATCTGTAAAACTTCTGAGTTTTTTATAGTTATGAGAAGAACTGAGTAAAGTTCTGTGTATGAGCCTCTCTCCATCATCTCCATGATTACCTACTGTGTGATGAGTTACAAAGATCAAGTTTTCCAAGCAACTCGATGCCTGGCATCGAATCTCTGTTGATAAGTCATATTTTCTTTTATATTTTTCATTCAGTACTGAAGTGTTTGAAAAACATGATGTTGTTGGAGCAACTCGATGCCTGGCATCGAATTCCAGTTGATAAGTCATATTGTAAGTGTGCATAAGATCACCTATAGTTTTGGTGTCCAGAAGGTCAAGACTTTATGCGGGAAGTCGATGCCCGGCATCGAATCCCTGCTGAAAAGTGGCCAAAAACATCCCAAGTCGATGCCCGGCATCGAATTCTCGTTGCAAGTCGATGCTAGGCATCGAATTCTAATTTTAAACAGGCGCTCTTACTAAAACAGGTAATATTTCCAGTTTTGGAAGGTCATACAGGGTCATCTTGTGAGGGCCATAACTTGAGTTCTAGAGCTCCGTTTGATGCATATGATAGCTTGTTGGAAAGGTCTACTCTTCTAGTTTCAGCCTATAAAGTTTCATCAAGAAATAATACTTGAGCTAGGAGAAATTAGCAAAATACTGAAGGTATGTCATTTCAGTGACTAGGAATTTCTGTAGAAGCAAAGTTCTCACTTTAGGCTATCATTTCTCAAAGTTTGGAGTGGCAATGAGTTAATGGTGACCATAGAGGTGTTCTAGTGTCACATTAATTCATTTCTTGTGGTGTTTCATACATCAACATATTGTAGAGGATTTGTATGTACCTTCCCAATTTGAAGTCACTCTTATGTCATTTTGTGGTCCTATAAATAGATGGGGAGATCGGCATTGACTTAGACATTACATTCAAACCATGCATACTCAAATATTATATCTGAATGCAGGTTATCTTGCTAGTAGAGAGATTACACATGTAGAAAATGAAAGATTATATATTGATGGACGACCTTAAACTCATGGAAATATAGAAGGTTTAATACACATTAGTCAAGGAAATAATATGTCAACTGAGATGTAGAATACAATATATGCTTGAACATACTTTTTTTTATGTGCATCGCTTATGCAATAAAGAATATGTGATAATTTCTTTTAGACCTCCAAGATCACGTTTGAGTGAGCATTAGAAACCAAGAGCAATGGATACAGATTCACATTCCTCAAGTCATACATGAAGACTTGAACCATTTCCCCACATTAAAAGCTATGAAAGTAAGGCCAAATTGATAAAAGATAAGGTGAGTGTTGGAAATAATTTTTTTGTAAAAGAAAAAACGAAAATCTTATAATATAGGAGTTTAGATTACTACATTTGATGTAACAATGATGAAGAGTCTTCCTAATGTTGGGATTTAATATACATATTTTTTGTAGAAGTTTTAGATCTCTCAAGTAAGAAGAATTTTAGAGTAGAAGGTTAGAGGACCTATTTCGAGCATTTCTTTCATGGATTTATCCTTGTGATCAAAAGTTCTTTGAGTGTTTAATGCTTTCATAAGTTTATCGCAATATTTAAAGTCTCCATAACCCTCCAAATTAATGGTCCATAAGTTCTATGAAACCTCTTATGAAGCTGATTTCCTGATGATAAATCTTGCATTCCATTGATGAAGAAGGGGTTGTGGTCTTAGCATACTTCCGGGATCGACAATTTTATGTGTTTGAGGTTGTTGTTCCTTATTACTATGATGGTTGGAAAGGACAACTCCAAAGTATAACAAACATAATTTGCATCATTGTCAGGGATAGAAAAGCTTTGGAACATTGAAGCTTTGGACCATGCTGGATCTTTCAAGTTGATGGTGTTCAAAATGAAATTGAATCGTTAGGTATTTCAAAGATGAAAATGTGAGTGTGTTTATCTTTGAGAGAGATTTCTTCATTCACCTTATTGAGAAAATTGTGTGAGGATCTATACGTTGTTTTCTAACTTCAAAAATATGAGATCACAATCTTTCTTTACTAATTTCTTAGCTTTATTTTTAGAAAACCCTAGATAAATTGTTTACTTTTTGCCTTGGACAAAAAAAGACAAAGAAAAGTGTTTGAATTTTCTATGAACAAATGATAACATCATTAGATCATCAATTTTGAGAATAGGAAGAAAAAGGAGTGGAAAAAAATTAAAATGAGAATTTGAAAATATTTTCTGTTAATTGTGAACAATCATTTCTTTCTGAAAAATCACAATCTATTTTGATTTGCTAGCAAAAAAGGAAGTAAGAGTATTCTTGGATCTAAGGACAAGACATCATGTCAAGAGAAGTGACAAAAAAAATGCGAAAACAAAGGTAAAAGAAAAAAACACGATTCTCTATATAGAATTGTGATTCATCGTGGAAGGTAAGAGTCATCAAAATATTGAGCAAATTGTAAAACTTTAAGTGGAAAACTGGAGGAAGGACACAACATTTTTACCCTTTTTAGCAAGACAATTCAAGGTAAAACTTTTTTGAAACTTAATCTTTACTGTTTTGAGAAATTCTTGCAAAAAAAATGAGAAAAACTAAATATTGTCAAAATCATGATTTTTGGATTTTGGTGTTTCAATAAAAAACATTATTTTTTTCTAGAATCTTTTCATTGCATTCTAATAGAAAAATAAGGTGCTCCATATGCATGTGAAAAATATCAAAAAATAACCACATAAAATTTTCACTAAGAAATACACAAAATCATGATTGTATGTGAAAAAAACACGACATAGAGAATCATGTTTTGTTTCAAAATGGTGATTTGTGGAGTGAGAGAATCACAATTCTCATATGAGAATGCTGATTTCTCAAAATTGCAATTTTGATCCTAGAAACAAGATTTTTTTGCACAGAATCATAGTTTAACAAAAACGTGATTTTCAAGAAATTTCAAAATATAAAAAAGATAAAAATAATATAAAATCTAAAAAATAAATAGAATATTAAAAATATCATTAACATTGAAAATTGCAATTCTATATGAAAAAATGCAATTCTGAGCTCAGAATTGTGATTTCTCCAATTGAATTGAAAACTTGAAAATTTTGACATACAAACAAAGTCAAGACATTTTTTCACACTAAGAGACTCATTTGGGGAAGGAATATCAGACCTAAGGTAAAGAAAACTCTAACCCTAGTTCTCCATTGGAATTTAGGGTTTTTTAGGGAAATACATAAAAAAATGATGAGATTGAGATCATGCCTTATTACCAAACATCCTCAAGAATGTAAGGAGTCTTGGGCACAACAAAACATAAGTAGGGAGGATCATAATACATATTTGTCACAAAGAAATATGGAAAATTAAAATGGAGAAGCAAAAACATATAATCAAGGAGATTATGGAAACATCCTCAAATACCTATATAGAAGTAGGTTTGGTGCCTACGTATATGAGGATGCCTACATAAGGAACTCGTTAGATTGAGGAAGTTAAAAATTCCTTTAAATTTGATGATAGTGACTCAGTTTAAAGATGGAAAATATGAAGATAGACAAGGATATATATATATATATATATATATATATATATATATATATATATATATATATATATATATATATATATATATATATATATATATATATATATATATATATATATATGTATATATATATATATATATGTGTGTGTGTGTGTGTATGTGTGTGTGTGTGTTGGAGTTTTAGGTTTGGGAAAGCACATGAACAACACAAGGAAGAAGAAGAAGAAGCTTGGAGAACAACACACACTATTGAATTTAATACCAAGTGAATGTACAAAGATAAGTGACCCATTAGGGTTATAGGCATATATACAAGCCTAGGGAAAAAACTCCAAAAGAGGGAAAAAAGTGCCCCCACTGTCCTAAGTCTGTTCACACACATCACTACTGAAATATATCAACAAATCCCCCTTGGGAGTGACATGGTGAACAAGGAGCTAACACTCATGTATAAGGAAGTGATCCCCCCTTGGGAGAAAACAATCCAAGTACTCGTGTACCTCTCAAGTAGCGAAACACGTATTTAACTCTGTGGCAATGCTTGACTCCTAGGCAATGCATAAACTTGCTCATCTATGAGACAACAAAATGAATATTAGGCCAAGTTATCCATAAGTAAATGAAGCATCCAATAGCCTACTAGTAGAGAATAACATCAAATGCATCTTCTGCATCATGAAGACTCAACCATAAACCTATTTGCATAGGAGTGGCAATAGGTTTGTTCAAGGCCAAATGTTGGAATAATGTGTCAATATATTTTTTTTGACACAAAGCTATTCAACCATCAACTTGAATAAACTAGATTCCCAAATAATGATGCAAATGCTCCAAATCTGACATCTCAAATGAGGCATTCAGATCAGCCTTAAAATTAGCAATATGCCTCTCATTAGGACCAGTGAGCAGCATGTCATCAGCATAGACAACAATGATAAAAAACACATCATTTGCACTCTTAACATATAAGGTGCTCTCAATTGGACTCTTCTCAAAATCATGTGCAATCAATTAGGCATGTATCTTTTCATACAAAGCATGTGGTGCTTTCTTCAAACCATATAATGCCTTTTTCAACATGCACCCTTTGTTTTCATGCCCCTTCTCCAAAAAAGCATGGGGCTTGAAAACATACACTTCTCCATGTAAGTAACCATTAGAAATGCAGTTTTAATGTGCAATTGATATACATTCCAACCATGATGGGAAGCAAGTGCACATATGCTTTGAATGGAAGTCATTCAACATGTCGGTGCAAAGGTCTCATAAAAATCAATGCCTCTTTCTTGACAATAACCTTTTGCAACAAGCCTAGCTTTATACTTGTCAACTATTCCATCAAGCTTACCTTGTACCTTGTATACCCATTTAGTGCCAATGGCCGTTTTTCCTAGAGGCAAATCACATAAGGACCAAGTAACACTCTTCATAATAGCATCATATTCTGATTGCATAGCATCCATGCAATTTTCTGAATTTTCTACTTCATCAAAATAAAGAGGCTCATTCTCATCACAAAACTAGAGGTATCCACTACATAGCACTTTGATTCAAAAGAAGAACTATGGGAGCATGATCGAGTACATATGATAGAGGTGCATCTAATTTGATATCTCGCAAATTCTGCACCAGCCATTCAGGCATATTTTTTGCCTCTTCTATATCAACCCTCTCATTAACAAGTGCATCATGTAAATCTGCATAAAAAATAGAATGATTTGCATTATCATGTGAAACTTGTAAAGGTTGAGAAATTTCCTCTTTTGGACCAAGACTTGACTTTCCACCTATAAAAAGAGGCAACAAAGTGGCATACACGTCTTTGAAGCTAACTGATGTCTCCTTAGTACATAAAAGAAATGCATGAATCACATCTTTCACAAAAACAACATCATGCCTAACCACAATACATTTAGTCTATGGATGCTATAGATGATTGCCTTTGCTTTGAGAACTTTACCCAACAAAAATACATTTTACTGCTTCATCATTCAATTTTTGTGTTGTTTTTCAGGCACTCATGCATATGCTAGACAACCAAAGGCACGTAGATGAGCAATACATGGCTTATGACCATTCCACGCCTCATATGGAGTGATAGACTGCAATGCTTTGGTGGGACACATGTTAAATACATATATTGCACACATAAAATCCTCAAGCCAGAAGCTTGGTCATCTTAATTTTACTACTTTTCTACATCTACAAAAATCTAAAATGGTGTCCATTTTGCCCAAACTAGAGGCAACTAATAAACATGTCTATGAAGGCCATATTTTGGGCAAAATGAAGCATTCTTGCCTCCCAAAACATGATTCAATTTGAGTTGCTCGTAGATTGTAGCTAGTCTATAGTGATGTTTGTGGTCCTATGCATACATCTTCTTTTGGGAACTAGCTTTACTTCATGAATTTTATTGATGATTTCTCTAGGCATGCATGGGTATCAATCAAAAGCAAAGTCGGAAGTGTTTATGTGCTTCAAACAATTTCTAGTAATGGCTTAAAATCTATCAGCATGTAAATTGGGCACCCTCCATTCTGATCGGGGGGAGAACACATGTGTTTTGATTTTAATGCATTCTTGGTTGAGCATGGGATAAAACATCAGTGTAAAGTGCCATTTACACCTAAAAAAAATGGACTTGCTAAAATAAATAACGTTCCTTATGGAGAAGGTGAGGCATGTTGTCAAAAGTCAGGCTTTACCACACAACTTCTAGCTTGAGGTTATGTGTGCACCATATGTACTTGAGAAGTGCCCAACCAAATCACTACAATCTATCACTCCATATGAGGCTTGGCATTGTCCCACGCCATCTGTTTCTCATCTGCATGTCTTTCGTTGTCTTGTATATGCATTAGTGCCTGAACAACAATGTAGGAAATTGGATTATAAAGCAATGAAATCTAAGTTTTTTTTGTATATCTCTGAAAGCAAAGGCTATCATCTGTATCATCCATAGAATAAACTCATTTTCATTAGCTATGATTTTGCTTTTATGGAAGATGCAATTCAGCCATTACTTTCATGTACAAAGGAGACTTCAATGAGCTCTAAAGATGTGTATGACACTTTGCTTCCTCTTTTTACATGCTGATAATCATGTGGTAGTCCAACTTAGTCAATTTCTCAACCTTTTCAAGTTCCAAAAGGTGATGAAGATCATTCCATTTGTCATGCAAATTTACATGGTGCATTTGTTGATGAGAACACTCACATAGAAGAGGATAAAACTATGCATAAATGGTTGGAAGAATTAGAGAGATAGCAACTTAGATGCACTTTTGCTCATATTGTACTCATTCAGGTTCTCATAGAGGTTGCTTTGCATTAGATTGCTATGCAATGGCTGCCTCTAGTCTTCTTGATCAAAATGAGCCTATCTCTTTTGATGAAGCACAAAATTTAGAAAATTCGATGGCTACTATGTAATCAAAAAATGATGCTAGTATTAATAACGGTTCTTGATCTTTATGAGAATCATCTCTGGGCAAAAAGTCCATTGGAAATAAATGGTATACAAGTTGAAACATAAGTGTGATGCAACAATTGATAGCTATAAGGCTAGGCTTAAAACAAAAGTTTATATTCAAGAGAGAAATATTGATTTTGATGAGACCTTTCCTCCCACATGTCGAGTGACCACTATTCCTAGCATTTTTGCACTTCCATCTCATTATGGTCCGAGTACACATGAGTTGGCAATTAAAACTGCATTCCTGAATGGTGGTCTGCATGAAGAAGTGTATGTATTTCAGCCCTATGGCTTGTGTAGAAAGGGCATGAAAACAAAGTGCGTGGGTTGAAAAAGGCATGATATGGTTTGAAGCAAGCACCATTTGCTTGGTATGAAAAGATATATGTGTTGGTGCAAGACAATAACCAATTGATGATTTGGACAAGTTTGAAGTCAAAGAATAAAGCAAAGATCAAAGTTTGAGTCTTGAAGATGAGTGCATGGTCAGAAGATGAAGACTTGTATATACATGTACATTAATCTTGTAATTAGTTCACTTATGCCTTTGTAATGGTGATGAGTTTGTACATATATGCCTATATATCCTAGTATAGAGTTTGGATATATATGAGAGAAGAGATATAGAACAAGAATAGATGAGTAGAAGAAGAAAATGTGTGATGAATGTATGAGATTCATCAATCAGATGTTTTCCATGAGAATAGAAGAAAACTTCTGAAATCTGTGTCGCGATCTTTTCTCCATCTCTCCTTCTGTGATTCTTCATTTTAGAAATCCTTTTGTAGATGTCTAAGTCCATAGTTAATGCACCTATGGTCAAGATTTGAGAGTATAATTGTAATCAAGCTGAGAGAATTTTAAATAGGAACATTTACATGTGTAAATGTGAAGAAGTGAAGGCTAGAACAGGTGAAATCTCGATGGTCAATGTTTTGATGAGATCTCCCTCCACAGTGTAAAGTTTTGAGCAACTAAGCACTCATTCTTTAAGTTGAAAGGTAAGCTACTTGTGGCTAAAAGAATTTGAATCAACAAGGCCTAACCTGGGAGGACTATGCATTAAAAGTTGCAGGTGTCAAAGTCGACTACACAAAAGAACAGTTTCAGACATAGGTACATTGTTTGAAGGAAATCTCAAGATCTACTCATTGTTTTGAAGAGATTTAACTTGGAAAAGGTCAAAAAACTTGAGGAGTTACCTTATATAAAGTTCCATTTAAAAATTTACACATTTTATTTAGTCAATGAGTGAATTAAGTGCAACAGACTTTTCTATGTGATGAGTTTTTTCACAGTTGACTCAAGTCTTGATAGTTTGGCAATAGATTTCCAAATTTGGTTGTGGTTATGAGTTATTCTTGATATATAGATGCTCTAACATCAAGGATAACTTGTTCTTTTGGAGATTAATCATCTCCATTAGTGGTATCAGGGTAGGAGCCATCACATTGGAAGAAAGGAGGACCTCGACTATTGCAGATATACAAAAATCAACCTTTGAAGGTTCAAAAGGTGAAAGTTTGAAGTGAAAGTCAGAGAAGGAGGCCTGAAAGTTATCAAGAGGATCAAAAGGAGCTATATTTGAGTTAAAGGTACATTCATTATTCACAAAGCTTGAAGAATTTATTGCACAGGTGAAGAAAGGATGGGAGATTCTCTTCAGATAGAGAAATTAGATAGAGAAAACTATCTTGCTTGGTCAATGAGGATGGAAGCTTATCTTATGAGCAAAGACCTGATAGGATACATTACAGATGAAGAAGAAAAACCAGAATTTAGGGATCCTAGTGTTCCAACTAGTGAAGAGCTCTCAGATTTGAAGACATGGATGAAGAAGGATGCTCAAGCAAGAAGCATTATCTACATGGGAGTCCATGATTACTTGCTACCTCACATTAGAGTACTCAAAAGTGCAAGTGACATATGGAATGCTTTGGAGGAGCATTTCCAAAACACTACAAAGTCAAGGAAGGCATCTTTATGGGCAGAGTTCACCACATTCAAGAAGAAGGCTTCTCAATCTATTTCTGATTATGTAGCAAGGATGAAGGATGTTGCAGATGCATTAGGAGCAGTTGATGAAGACATTGAAGAGGACAAATTGGTAAGAAAAATTATCACAGGTTTGAGAGGAGATGAGAAGTGGAAGGCATTCATTCTATCCATTGAATTGTCACTAGATCATTTTACTCCTAATTTGAATCAATTTCTAGGACATATGCTAACCTTTGAGCAAGATATTAAAGGTGATGTTGATAAGAGTATAGGTCAAGCAATGTATTCAAAGGATAAGAAGAAGATTAACAAAGGCAAGCAACAATTGAATGAAGATGAAGGTACTATGAGTCAAGCTAACTTCATAAGAGGAAGAGGAGGTGGCAAAGGAAGAGGAAGAGGTAGAAGTAATAAAGATGGTGTCAAAGCTTGCTGGATATGTGGTAAGACTAATAATTTAGCTCACAAATGCTGGTATAATAATAAGAATGGTGGAGGATATAATCAAAACTCTAATTCAAGAGGAAAAGGTGGTAGAAATCAGAGAAGTAATTTTAGAGGTAGAGGTTTCTTTGGAAGAAATACAGGAAGAGGCCTTCAAAGTCAATCCTACAATAATACCTACCACAATTTTGCTTCAGATGAGAAAGATGATTCAACCTTAATTATCAATGCAACATGTGAAAGAACAAGTGAAGATCAAAGAGTTTTCTACATTGACTCACGGTGCAGCAATCACGTGAGTGGCAACATAGCTTTGGTGACTGATTTGGAGAATAAGGTGAGTAATCATAGTCCAAACAACTGATAACACAAAGCACAATGTGAAGCCATTGGATCAATAAAGGCTAAGGATGGAAGCTCTCTTTTGAGTAAGGTTTTGTATGTCCCTACAATTCCAAAGATTTTGATAAGTGTAGGGAAAATTGTAGAGAAAGGATATGAATTAAGGTTCACTAATGATGGAGTTTATGTTGAAGACCCTAGTCATGGGTATAAACAAATTGTTTCAGTGAAGAAAGAAGGAAGGCTCTTCACATTGAAGATTCAAGGCAATGTTGGTCATGCCTTGTTCACTTAGGGAGAACATAAGATCTCTGAGTTAGATCTTTGGCACAAAAGGATTGGACATTTCAATGAAAGAGGTATTAAGGATATGATTAACAAAGGTTTAGTGCTTGGATTGCCTAATATTTTAGGTCAACACATGACATACAAGTGTGAAGCATGCCAATTGGGTAAAGCTCACAAGAAGACTTATGGTAAGAAAGGGTTTATGTATTCAGAGAAGCTTGAATTGGTGCATATAGATGTGTGGGGTCCATCAAAGGACTTTAGCATTAATGGTTCGAGATATTATGTGATTTATGTTGATGATGCTACCAGGTGGATCACTATATATGTGATCAAAGATAAATTAGAGGTGTTCAATACATTTAAACATTATCATGTGTATGCAGAGAGAATCACTAGGCAAAAATTGAAGAGACTAAGGTCAGATGGAGGGGAAGAGTATTTCTCTAATGATTTCAGTGATTACTTATGGAATGCAGGTATAAAAAGGGAAGTTACTTGCAGGTACTCTCCTCAGGTGTAGCAGAAAGGAGAAATAGAACTCTTGTTGAGTTTGCCCTAATTACTTGTGGGCTGAGGCTGTGAATACAGCTACTTATTTGGTTAATAGACTTCCATGTAAGGCTTTGAGTGATATGACACTGTATGAGGCATGGTGGGGTAAGAGACCTACCTTAGATCATTGCAAAGTGTTTGGATGTTTGGCTTATGCATATGTACCATCTCAATAAGGCATAAATTGGAAGCTAAAGTTGAAAAGTATGTGTTCATTGGTTATGATGATAAGCAGATGGGTTATAGATTTTGGAGTCCATCCACAAAGCAATTCCTTGTGTCAAAGGATGTTACATTTGATGAGCAAGGTACTTGGTATGCAGGTATAATTAATGTTAATATAGGTGATGAAGAATTCATGACCCAAAGAAAGGGGAAATCAAAGATTCAAATTCTTGATGATGAAGAGATTGTTGATGCTCAAATTGATAATGAAGAGATTCCAAGGTTTGATCCAAAATATGAAGAACCAGGGAGTTCAAAGAGTGGAGAAGTTAGAAGGTCAACAAGGAACAAAAATCAACCCATAAGGTATAGTTATGATACTTCATTTTTGACCACTAAAGATTATGCTTACATAGTGAAAACAGAAGAAGACCCTTCTACATATGATGAGGCAAAAGGTAAGGAAAATTGGGAGAAATCTATGCAAGAGGAATATGATGCATTGATGGAGAATGAGACATGGGATTTGGTTCCTAAACAAAATAATAAGAAAATCATTGGATGCAAATGGGTCTTCAAGACAAAGAGGTGAATGACTATGATATGGCAGAGGTGCATCTAATTTGCTATCTCACAAAGTTTGCACTAGACATTTAGGCATAGTTTTTGCCTCCTCTATATCAATCCTCTCATCAATAAGTGCATCATATAAATCTGCATAAAAAATGGAATGATCTCCATCCTCATGTGGACTTTATAAAGGCTGAGCATTTTCCTCATTTGGAATAGCACTTGATTTTCCATCTAATATAGAAAGAAGAAATAAAGTGACATACACATCTTTGAAGATAATTAATGTGTCCTTAGTACATAAAAGTAATGGCTAAATTGCATCTTCCACAAAGACTTCATGGCTAACCAAAATGCATTTAGTCTATGGATGATACACACAATAGTCTTTGTTTTTAGAATTGTTCCCAATAAGAATATGTCTCAATGCTTTATTATCCAATTTTGTGCATTGTTGTTTAGGAACTAATGCATATGCGAGACAACCAAAGAAACAAAAATGAGCAACAGATAGCTTGCAACCATGCAAAGCCTCATATGGAGTGATAAATTGCAATGCTTTGGTGGGACACTTATTAAGTACATATGTTGCACACATAATAGCCTCAAGATAGAAGCTATGTGGTAAAGCCTAAATTTTGACCATAGAGCTTGTCATCTCCATGAGATACTTGATCTTTATTTTTGTGTCTTCTTTTTGTTTAGGTGTATATGGCACTCTACATTGATGTTTTATCCCACACTCAGCCAAAAATGCATTAAAGTTAGAATAGACGTATTCTCCCCCTTGATCAAAATCAGAAACTGCATGAAGCACATAAAAAATCAGACTTTTCTTTTAATGGATACACTCATCATGCTTGGAGAAATCATCAATGAAAGTCATGAAGTAAAGGTAGTTCCGAAAACAAGATGTCTACATAGGAACACAAAAATCACGATGAACAAGCTGTAATCTATGGGTAGCTCAAACTGAACCATCTTCTAGGAAGGAAGGACACTAAACTTTGCCAAAATAGAGCCTTCATAAACATGTTTAAAAGGTGCCTTAAGTTTGGGCAGAGAGGACACCATTTTAGATTCCTATAGGTGTAGAAAATTAGCATAATTCAAATGACCAAAGCATGCATGCCAAAGCTTTGCATGTGAGGTATCCTAAGAATCTTGAGCTGCACATGCTGAATCATTCACAAATTTTGCATAGTTAATGAGCATATACAACCCACAACATAAAATGTGAGAATCAATAATAACATCACCATTTGATGGATCATGAAAAGTGCATCTATCATCAAAAAATTTGATAACCAAGCTGATCTTGGCTAATGCTAATACACACAACAAATTTTTCTTGATCCTTGGCATATGAAAGCATTCCCTGTATGGGCAGGATCAAGTGAACTAAAGAAGACATGTTGTGATAATATATTTGGTTGCCCCACTATCAAAGTACGAAACATCTGAGTGTATTGTAGATACACACTGCTCATGAGAAGATGGATCATAGCTGCAAATAGTAGTAGATGCCCATTCTTCATTCTACACAAGATTAGCCTACTTTTTTTTTGGTGTAAAGGCCTCTACAACAACCATTCCAGCATCTTTCTTCTTCGCCTCTTTTGCAGCTAGTTTTGGACAACTCTTGATGACATGATCATTTCCTTTATAGTATTTAAAAAATTGTTCTTGCTTTTCTATTCTCTTCTCATCTTTGTCTTCCTTCTTTGGCTATGCAACATTACCAAATTTTTGCTTACTAGTAGATGAGTTCCATTTAGCTTTGACCTTCCAACTAGCTAAGAAAGCTTGATCTACAACACACATGATAGATTTGTTCTACCTGAACTAACTTTCCTATAGCAAAACAAAGATTAACTCCTCAAATGTTAAGGTATTTGTATTTCCTTTCATCAACAATCAAAGAGTAGAAGCAAAACTCTCATATGAATCTAGAAGACCATGAAGAATAGCAAAGACTTCATCAGCAAAAATCAATTGCTCCTTCTGTATCCAAGCATGCTTTGCTATCTTGCAAGAGTGAATGTGGGGAATAATAGCACGTTTGACAGACAAAACTATCAATGCATGTGCTTGAGCATCTCTACCATCATAACAAAGTTGCTCTGTAGTAAGTGCAATAGGAATAACAGAAGGAACAAGAATATGAAGATATCATCTTCAACACCATCTGCATCATCTTCAATAACTATATTCATAGTTGTAATTGGTTGTTTTTCAATACCCTCTACAATATTCTACAACCTTTTTGCTACCAATACATGACCCATCATATATGCGCATAACGGTGTTGCGAAGGTTCTTCTTCTTAAGGAGGAAAAAGGATACCCAAAGTTCGACTTAAAGATCTATGAGGAGAATTCCGAAATAGTGGAAGATCTTTAAGCTATATTGATACGAATATTTCAGCATAGGAAGATGCAAGTCTGTGGATGAGACAAGAGCTCAGCAAGATTCATCGAACTCTTGGAAGTTACGCTTCGCTTAGTTAATGCGTCACTAACAGTATCTAGTACCTCAAAAGATCCCTAACGTTCAAAAGGTATTGTAAATAGAGACAAGTAAACCACATAATTATTGTTTCGCTAGTGCTTCAGACTCAAGATGAAACAAAAGCAATCAGACATAGATCGAAAAACATCAAATTTTATCTTCATCGGTTTAAAGTAGCATCGTGATGAGCATTAGAATTTATATCAGTTAGCATCGTGGTACAAACCAAGCAATAAGAGCACCAACTACAATATTTTTAAGTATGTGTAAGGAAAAAGTATCACTTAAAAGTATATATTCCCGATCGATTCGTCATTTGAAATCAACAAAGCATATCTTTTGTATCCTTGCGTAAAGGTATTTTTTTAACTGGAAACTGAGGAAGAAACGATAAAAGAAAACCTTCGGCCCTTTTGATAGTTTGAAAGCAACCAGATAAAAACGATTGATATATCATATATGATGCATGGTTATGGTTATTTAGTATCTCTCACCAAGCAAAAGTTCTTTATCAAATTCTGAGTACTAGTGCTAATTGGAGGGCAGCAAACACAAAGGACTATGTCGCGGATCATCAGAGTTCAAAGACAATTGCATACTAATATGCCAAGTTTGTATGATCGTGCACGTTCTTAAGCTTTAAAATTCTAAACTTTGCATGAAATCCTATGAAATGTAGCAGGCTTTATAAACTGCTCCAAATTCTTCTTCGGTTCACTTTAGGAGTACGTAGTATGAGAACCAAAACATCAAACTTGTTTTAACCTGCTATAGAACTTAGAAGCATTACTTTTTGCTGCAAGACAAGGACATTAGTATACATTTCAAACATTCAAACACATCTTTACATCTTTCAAGAGCAAGATAAACAGCAAGCACAATATCACTTTCGAGATTGATCCGTGAACAGTTCGTTTATTTGCATATATGTATTTTTCCAGGGAATCAATGCAGCAATATAGTGATTACGTTTCAAATTTGAATCCTCTTCAGAATTATTTTCACGAAATCCTAGCTTTTTTTTTTTACTAGATTTCTACTCACTACATAACTGACTGTCATGAAATTCAGATTCACTCTTTAGCTATTGATGAGCTCTTGAGCCCACGGAAAAGATGATTATATGAGACTTTATGATGTTCAAAACCCCTCGCAATCGGTCTACTTGGATCACCTAAAGCCCACAATTACCTCGAAATGGATTCTTCTTATGGCTATGCACTAGCTCATATGTTCCCGGCAAACGCACCAAATGTATCGGCTCTAACGCCGCAGAAAAAGATGCCTACAAAAGGGTATTTTGCCCAAGTTTTCTGGTGTTAGAGAAGATTTGATCGCACTAAGTCTGCAATTTAGTTCCAATGTATCGGTGGAGTAGATGGAGAGCCCATGTACAAATGGACATCCAACTCTAGTGTTTACCTCTCGCGACCTCCCTCTCTCCTTCTCTCTGTCACCCTTTTTCACACTTACTCCCAAACATTACACATGCACACACACACATTCACTTATAGATACTCACACACATACCCTAAAACACGCACTCCCAAGCCCTGTCAACCATTTGCTCTCTCCACTCCTCACATGCATACATCCGATCACACCTATCTTCTCTCTGTCTCTCTCTAAATAACTCTTGTAACCTTACGAAATCCCTCAATTTTATGGAGAACCATGAGACTTAGGTCTTGAAAGTGGTTGTCACAAGAGATGCAACAGAAGATGAAGGGCCGATCAATTGATCTACAACTTTAAGCATTCATACCAATCACCTACTACTCTCGACATCTCCATCAAATCAACTCTCAAGATGCAACTGAATGCATGCTCTCTTAATGCACACTAGTCTGTGACCTCACAAGCTTCATGGAGGATTCAAGGTTTAATACCACTTGGATTAACCACTAGCATGTCTTTAGCAATCATCCCTTGCGTAGCTGCTAACTTGCTTAACTACGATCAACCATTAAGAGAAAAAAACCCAATATGATGTAATCCTTTCGTATGCCTCCCTTATAAGCAATATGGACATAAGCATGCACTCTCCGATTTTTTTTTTTTTTTTTTTTTTGAAATACTAACCTTGTTTTGCATTGAAAAGAGCTAAGAAAAACAGTGTTATTCTAATCAGGAGCTTTTATAGTAGCTGAAATAAAATAACCGAGATGACACACTTCAAAACGTATCCCATAAATTTTGAGAAGCTCTCAGAAAAATTCAGGAAACAGCTGACAAGATAGAAAGTAAAGCAACAGTCTCCATTTTTGACAAAAAAAAGCCCTTGAAAGCACGCTTGATACATGGTCAAGGATGCATACATATCAGGAACGGATCTCTATCTCTGACATCATGAATCTATAAGCAGCATTTTCTTCATGCTTTTATCCTAAACCATCAAATGCAATCAACAACATCAACAGGTACCCTGACAACTGTAAGCTTCTCGAGGTTGCAAATCATCAGCAGTGCTAATTTTCAGAAGATGCTGGAGCACGTGAGTAGGCATTTCAGGGACATACCGATAGAAAGGGAAATATGCCACTCTTAATGAACTCGAGAACTGATTGAATGACTGGGCAATATTAATGGCTGCTGGACAAAACATCCTCACAATTTGTTGCATCGGACACAAAATGAAATGCATTTTTCACAAGTGCTGGTTGATAAAGCATTTGCATAGACCTCTTTTTCATACTGAATCCCATGACTGCTTGTAGCACTATCAAGCCCCAAGCTTCTTAAAATTAAGAATGTGTGTCGTCCTGCCTCGGTAATCAACTGCCCTTATTGTCGATGTACTTTAGCAATTTCCTTGAGTAGTCTTTAACAGCGCGAAGGGCTGGCCGTAAAACATCCCTGAGTACCTCTTCAATGTCTTCAATACCCGGCTTCAGAGATCTTGCCTGATCCTTAGGCAACGTTATAGATTGTTGAAAAGTAGAAGCGCACAGAGGCAAAGGCGGCAGGGAAAAACTCTAGATACTTGAGTTTGCATTTTTCAGCAGGCTGCCTCATTATAAACTGACGAACAGGAGGGACAAAGGCTTCAACTCACCAAATAGGCACTCCGAATTTTTCTATCCAGGAATTGTGAGCACTAACTACGCTGATGATGGTAAGCATAACTAGGCCGACTAAGTGAAAGCTATGTATCTTACAGCAAGACTAGCAGAAATGCGATATATGGAACTAGGAGACAACTAACGTCAAGCAGAGATACAACACAGTCAAAACCTTGTACAGTAAGATCATGTCACGATTGTGCCCAGTAACACGGGGTCAAGAAGTTAAATGTCAAATCATATGTTAGGAGAATGGATACTCCAAGCCCGAGAAGCAGTGAGCGGGCGCAAGAATTAACGTGCGTGCAGAACAGAGAGAGAGAGAGAGAGAGAGCACCTTCAACATAGTGAATTTTGACCCTGCTGCCGATTGCTAGAGGCGGTCCTTTCGTATATTCTACCTTCTTGTAGTGTCCAGGATTCGCAGCTGGGAGTGCAACTTGAAAATCCTTTGTGTGCGATTGCCAAACCAGCTCAGCGGGCTGCTATACTGGTATGCCGAACTCCTACTACCTCCATTCCTCTCCTTCATCCATCGACCTATTCTTTGTCACCTATGCTCGAGATGTTCTCCAGCCCTGGACCCCCCTGTCAATTCCATCTCTCCTCGACCTGCTGCCATTACCTCGCAGAATGCGCACGAAAGGCATAGTGGCCGTCAACACCGAACAAGCCAGCCCGCTTTGCCTTCAGTCCATGCTCATCATATATTCTTTTTCCTCCTCTCTAAAGTCTGCAGCATACGAAGAAAAATCCAGAAAAAACGGACCTCCCCTCTGCATATCAGTTTTTACTTTGAATCTCCCACCACAACATGCGCAAATGCACCCTCCCCTTTCCAAAAACCGTTTCTTTTTTTGTCTCTGCCTAGAGAAGAATTCAATGTTGCTGACTTCCTTCTCTTTTGCCACACCACTACCTCAACTTGCACATCTTTTATGTTCGTCAGCTGCTGGGTCCCAAGAGAAGAGATTGATGCAAAAGAACTCCATGCACTCACCGTACTGACACTTGAATCCATTGAGCATAGTCTCAGAAATAGCTCATTGCCTTCCACAACATTAACTTCTGCTAGTTGACTGCTTCCACTTTTTGCTCCTTTTCAAATGTCAAGCTTTGAATGAGTAAATAGTTGGATTACCACCTCTGAGTGTTGTATTTTACAATCCGCTTTGTGTACAGAATCTTGATCCTTGTTTAGTTCTGCTTCTGGATGATTGGCTATGCTAGTAGCTTCAATTGCTCCACTGAAAAAGCAAAAGCATCAAAGGAGGTGAGGCTTATGAAAAGACATTATTCTGTATGAGTTATGACTTGAAGTAGGGATGACATTAGGACTCCTGTGATTTTGATGTTTCTATTTCCATGGCTTCTTTCAAATCTCGATAGCCCTGACTCATCTTCGGTCTTTTAGAGCTTGGCATCTCCACACACGTGAGTGCAACTTGCAGTACTTTCGAGACTGATTCGACATTATAATGGTCAAGTAAGGATGGATCAATGATATCATCTATAATCCCACGAAAAATTGATGATTTTGCCCAATTTGTTATATTTATCGGCTGCTTGGAGGGAAGATTCTGAAAAATGGGCAGTCGTCCAGATACAATCTCAAAGAGTAATACCCCAAAGCTATAGACATCAATTTTTTTCTATCATCTTCAAACTCCTTAGGTACTCAGGATCGACATAACCTGGGGTACCCATAGCTGCTGTAGGTACGGCGTTAGTCAGGCTGATTAATTGATTTCTTGAAATCCCGAAATCTGAAATTTTGACATCACCGGCCACCTATTCTCATTGCAAAACACCTATGTCCAAACAAAGATTCTCCAAAAATGGAAGCATGTTAGTGCCCAAAACCAACCATTTATTGAGCTAACATACTTCCCTCTTCTTATTTGCGATGTCGTCCTCGACGAGCCACTTTTGCTGCAATTTAATCAAAACAGCCATGAAAACATCAGTGCACAGCTAATTGCATACCTTCCCATCGAGCCGATACTCCAACTGAACCTGCACTCATCGAAGCTATTAGTGCTAAAAAATATCACTCATGAATACATACAAATCAATCACATCCAAAATGATTCAAGAACATGCACATATATGCAATTCCATTTCAGCCATGCATCAATTTGCTCATACATTCCATTATGAAAAACGGTCTCAACCGACATAATACACGCACACCTTTCATGTTTTACACATGCAACTACCATTACGGAAAACAAAAAGAAAATACCGAAATAACAACGACAACTGAAATGAATCCAATCGGAGATGCAAAAATACCCAAAATGCACACTCCATTATTGCATCTACTATTCGCTATGTACAATCATTCCATGACTAGACACTTCCGAAGAATCCCCATCGTCGTCCTACAAAAATCATCGAAACTCGAGTACAAGTGAAGACATACATCAGAACCCTGGAGTGTCACACATACTAGAAAAACCCTTAGATAGAGCACACAAGTTGTAAAGCAAGACCGTTGCATTACCTCGCTAAAGCCTCATCCATAAATACATATAGAGTCTCCGTGCCTTCAAGAATGTTGATTCAAAGTGAGCTGATCTGTCGCAAGCCAACACATACCAATCACACAAGCAAATAACGTTCCCTTCCAGGCGATCATCGTCCTCTCCTCTCTTTCTCTCCCCCTCAGGAGTGGGGAATAACTTCATATGAAAATTTTATTTTAATCACACGTTGGCCTACATTGACACTGGATGCGATTCGTGGACCTGACCACTCGACCAAGTTGATTCCACCCATCTACCAACACAATGCAGCGCACAACACACCAACACACAATGATAACACATAACATATATCAGCTAGCCCATAACGAAGCTGGATGCGGCTCGTGACCGTGACTACCCAGCCACGATGGCTCCACCCACCTACCAACCCGTTATGGCGCGTAGCTAAGACACAATCACATACATCCCAAGCCTATGGCAAAACTAGCTGCGGCTCGTGGTCCTAACCACCCGGCGAGGATAAATCCACCCACCTACTAGCCCACCATAGCGCATTGGTACGATCACAACAACACAATATTTTTTCTTTTCTTTACTTTTTCTTTCTTTTCATAGTTAATTAGTTCACCCAAGTCCTGAGAATTAGGGAGAGGAAGAAAGGGACTTTTCCCACTGTTCCCACACATACATGCAAAACAGATACACACTAGCCTTTGACAGATCAACCACCTCTTCACTCCATTCTCTCAATTACAGACACTACATATGTATTCATCGATTCCACTTTTCACTTGGTAGCTACAGCCGGCTATGCCTCAGTCCCTCGTATACCTATCCCTAGGTGTCCTAGAATGTGAGTCTCCGGAATGTCTCATGCAGCCTCACATCGTACTCGAATCCCGACAACTTCTCTAAGGCGAGTCAGGCTCAACGTCGGGAGCTCCGTCATCACTTCCTAGCGTTAGCACATCTGCCCAAGCCCATGTGATATCATTTTCCTCGTTAGGCATTTCCCTCAAAGGATCAAAATAATAGTATCGATCTCCCGCCCATCCTACATGTTGAGCTAGGTACTCCTCAAAACACTCAATGTAAAATGCAACACCCAAATCCTGGTTTATAAAACATACCAGCCAATGCGCTTCCTCAATATCGTATTCCGTCTCAAGGTCGTCGACATCTATATCCATGCGAGCGAACGTTTGGTCCGAGAAATATATCCTTAGCTCGTACAAGTAGAGTTGCGTAATTTGGTCTGCCATTTTGTTACTTAGGCTCTAACAGTCTCTGCATAACACAAAAAATATTAGAAGTCCAAATGCTTGAGCTAGCAAGGAATGATATTTATGACACACAAATCATAGATTACATATGCGCATATATATACTACTATACATGTATATACAAGTAGTCTACTTCGTCATTTCGTTTGGATCTCGTCTGGCTCTTCCAACCTAACATCACTTGAAATATGGTTTAACTCGTAGCGCGTTAACCTTCACGGGAGCATATTCTTCTCCTAAATCTTGAATTTGCATGGAACCATTGGGATTGAGTTCCACCACCTTAAACGGTCCCGCCCATCTTGTCTGCAACTTTCCTGGGAATTTATAATATTTACTATCATAGACTAGTACCAAATCCCCTTTCTCAATCACATAGGTTTTGAGATTTTTGTCATGCCTTTCCTTACGTCTCTTCTGAATGGCTTCCAAACTTTGTTGTGCGATAAGCCTCTTTTCTTCCAGCTTCACCAGTTGTATGTACCTTTCCTTCAATGACTCTTCCTCGCCCAATCTGGCTTCGATGGCCACTCTTAATGTCGGCACTTCTTTTTCGATAGGGAAAATGGCTTCCTCGCCATATACTAGAGAGAACGGAGTACTCTTAGTTGTCACTCGGTAGGATGTTCGATATGCCCACAAAGCTTCCAGAAGTCTCTCATCCCAGTCTCTCCTATGCACCGCTACTGTTTTTGTCAGAATCTGTTCAAGGATTTTGTTGGTGACCTCCACTTGTCCATTTGCTCTTGGATAATATGGAGTGCTCTTTCTATGTTTGATTTTGTAGAGTTCCATTAATTCTTCAATCAGCTCGTTGACAAAATGTGTCCCTCTATCACTCACTATTTCCAACGGGCATCCAAATCGAGTGATAATTTGCTCATACAGAAATTTCGCTACATCAACAGCTCGGTCAGTCTTCAGAGCTTTAGCTTCCACCCACTTGGTAACATAATCAGTACAGACCAAGATATATCTATTGGATCTTCGTCGTGAGGGAGGATCAATAGGCCCCACAAAATCAATTCCCCATTTCTCAAACGGCTTAAGGGCCAACACCGGCGTAAGAGGAGAAGCATGTGATAATGTGGGTTTGCCCATTCGTTGGCATTTGTCACATTTCTTACAGTATGTATGCGAGTCCTTGAACAATGTTGGCCACCAATACCCTGCTAATAAAATCTTCCTTGCCGTCAATTCACCAGCAAAATGTCCACCGCAAGGTTCGTCATGCAAAGCCCTCAACACTAGATTTGCTTCTTCTTCCTCGAGACACCTCCGATAAATGCTCTCATGAACAAAATATCGATAGAGTTACCCCCCAATGATGCTATGGTACTTTGCCAATGCTAACAGCTTTTGCTTCTCCCTCTTGCTTGCTCCTGGAGGATATTTAGTAGTGCACAAGAAATTCACCAAGTCGGCATACCAAGGTACTTTAGCTTCCACCTGGAATAGATGCCCATCAGGAGCATTGTCGGGCACACCAGAGATTGGCTCCTCATTAACAATTCGAGATAAATGGTCAGCCAATATATGTGCTTTGCCTGGTCTGGTTACCACTATAAACTGAAATTCTTGGAGAAGTAGCATCCACCTCATCAATCGTCCTGATAACTCTGGTTTATTAATGATATACTTAAGGGCTTCGTGATCCACATAAAAAGTGAAATGCTTTCCCATCAAGTAATGCCGATATTTGTTCACCGCAAAGATCATCGAGAGACATTCCTTCTCCGTAGTCGTATAATTCCTCTCAGTGCTATTCAAATTGCGACTTGCATAGTAAATAGGATGATCCAACTTCTTTTCGTCGGCTTGGCATAGTACTGCTCCAACTGCAGTATGAGAAGCGTCGGTATGTACATGAAATTCCTTCATCCAATCAGGTGCTACCAAAATCGGTGCATTTATTAACCTCTCTTTGATCGAGTCGAATGCAACTTGACACTCTCCAGTCCACTGGTATTGTTGGTCCTTCCTCAAAAGAGTCGTCAGTGGTGCCGCGATAGAGGCAAAATTTAATATAAAACGTCGATAATAATTTGCATGGCCCAAAAATCCTCTGAGTTGTCGCAAATTTTGCGGAGGTGGGAGTTGTCCAATCTTTTCCACTTTATTCTCGTCGACCGCAATCCCTTTTTCGGAAATAACATGTCCCAAAAGCAATCCTCTTTGTACTCCAAACGTACACTTTTCAGGATTCAATGCGATGCCTTTTACGATGCTTCTTCTTAAAATTGCTTCGATCCTCTCCATCATATTTTCATCGTCGCCTCTGATTGCAAAGTCATCAAGAAATTTCTCCATCCAATCCTGCAGGTAGTCTTGATATGCAGCTATCATTGCTCTCTGGAATGTGGCCGGTGCATTGCATAATCCAAATGGCATCACCCGATATGCATACGTACCCCATTCTGTCGTGAAAGTAGTTTTGGACTGATCCTCTTCATGAATTTGGATTTGGTTGTACCCACTGAAACCATCCAAAAATGAGTACAATTTATGGCCAGCCACTCTATCCAAGATTTGATCAGTGAATGGCAAGGGGAAATGATCCTTCTTCGTGCGCTCGTTCAACTTCCGATAATCTATGCAAATACGGATTTTCTTATTTTTCTTTGGAACAACTACAATTGGTGACACCCATTCGCTGGATGCGATGGGATATATGAATCCTGCTTCCAATAATTTGGTCAATTCCAACTTGATCAATTCCGAGTAGACTGGATTCGTTCGCCTGAGTTGTTGGCATATTGGTCGTGTGCCTTCTTCCAAGTCTATATAATGTTGGCAGATCCGGGGATCAATTCCTCTCAGATCACTGTATGACCATGCAAAGGCCTCGCTAAAATTTTTGAGTGTCGTTTTAATGCAGTCTCGTACTCCATCTGGTAGCTCTGACCCTACACTCAAGAACTTTTCTGGGAAGACTTCCCATTTTTCCAACTGAGCTTCTCGCGAATAATCCTTATTTCTCGATGACACTGTGATTGGAATGTGCTCTCCGATTATGCGTGCATGATTGGCCAGTAAATCATTGTCTTGTTCTTTTTCAATTGAACCTAATTTCTTTAATTCAGCTTTTGCGATGGCTTCCGACACTTTGGTCTTACTCTTCGCTTCCTTTTCTGATTCTCGACTCCTCTTTAGAATCTCTGCTTCTAGCATTCTAACTCTGTCTCGCAACTGTTGCACTTCCATCGCCGCAGCTAGTTCTAGTTCCAATTCTTCTCTCGAAGTGCCCTTCTCCAGAGATTGAGTAGCTTTGTTTTTACTTGCATCTATACTCAACATGTAGCAATCAAATTTGCTTGTATGTGTCAACCATCCTAGCAACTCCTGATCGGAATCGTCGTTATAGAGCAATGGATTTTGATACTCTCCCATCTTCGTGTCTTGATTCTTAAAGAGCTGCAAGTTGAACCCGTCTTGAAGCAGATTCTTGTAGGTGTCCGTGTTCAAAGAAAACCTAGCTCGTGCACTCTCATGCCTTGCTTTCTCCTTTTCTTTCTTTTCCATCTCATCGACTATTATTGTCTTTTTGTTGTTGTTCGAGGGTGGGGATACTTGTATTTGAATCCGATCAGACTTTGGCCCTATCGAAATGAAACCTGTGCGCCAGTCATGCACACATTCGGCTTGCACCAGCCATGGCCGTCCAAGTAGGATCGAGAAGGTAGCCTCCGAGGTCCTTGGTCTTACTATCAGATAATCAACTTTAAACTCTAAACCGCCCACAACTGTACTTACATTCTTCAAAAGACCCACAGGCTTCACTTGTGTTTGGTCTGCCATTCTCAAAGACATCGGCGTCTTTTCCATGTGGTTGAGGCCCAAAGCTTTCATCATGAACTCTGTCATAAGGTTGACTGCGGCTCCACTATCTAACTGAGCACCAGGGACTGCATATCCTTTAATCTCGACCGTCACAGCTGGAGCGTTCGAATCAATTTGCGTCGTAATGCTTTGAATGATACCTTGGACATCTTTATCTTGTCTATTTTTGTCTCGAGCTTTCCTAGGTTTCTTAATATATTCGTTATAGAATTGTTTCCTATAGACAGGCGAACATTTTAGCAATGTGCCAATGTCCAACGTGACTTCAGTGTCAGCAAGTAACTTCACAATATCTACTTCTTCCGAACTTTGTCTTTCCTTTCTAATCTTAGGAGCTTTCAATCTTTCAGGGAATGGTGCTATGCCCGGCACAAACTCCTTGGTTACTGGTGGAAGGATCTCAATCTCTTCCCCATCCTCAAACTCTTACCGCTCAACAAATCCTCTAACTTGGTTTTCTACCTCTTCGTGTTCCACTATCCTCTCTTGACTTCCTTCTTCACCTTCGTCTCCTGGATTCTTCTTCGAGTACTCTTGAGTCCTTGTGACTACTGCCACAGTTGGATCTTTGTGTGGGTTCTTGGCCTCGTAAGCATCTACAAAGTGCATTGACGAGCTAGAGCCTTCTTGAGGGTTTGGTGTCTTGAACACTACTCCGATTGTAGGAACGTGCTCTTGAGCTCTTGATGTGAGATGCATCTGAGTATCACTATAGTTCGAGGATCCTACTGGTCCTTTTTCCTTGCCGGCGGGAGCTCTTCGTTTTGGACAATCTTCATCAAAGTGGCCCTCCCCACTACAGTACCTACAGAGCGGGGTATAATCAATTGGCTTCTTTTCGTTTGGACATCTAGATTGAGTATGGCCAAAGCCATGACATCTCCAGCACTGGATTGGACCATCTCTTCTTTGATCACGCGAAGCTCCTCTTGGATAGTCTCCTCCTTGACCCTGAGCACCATATCCATAAGTCGGTCTGTTTTCCCAACGAGATGTGGGTGGTACACTTTGAGCGGGCAATCCCGTGTAAGGTCTTTCTCTTGTATCCCCTGATTTCATGGTCCTTTCTTCATAGGCTCTCTTGTTGTAACATCGGTCCTCTATGTGATTTGTCCTTCCACAAAAAGTACAACGCATCCTAGGTGGCGACCTATCTGTGAATACTCTCGAGACTGTAGGGCATTCTGAAGCCAAATGGCCGTAACCATGGCACTTTCCACACCATGTATTCGATCGAAACACTTGATTCGGGTTTGTTGTGACCTCTGGTTTTACTGTGTACGTCTCTTGAGTTATCGTGGCAGCTTTTATAGCTTGCGTGACCAATTCCAATATTCGTTCTTCGGTTAGCGCAGGCTTTACCTCGCCTGGCGTGCTAGTGGCAGCTACAAAAGCTGGGGTCGTCAATGCGGGACTTCCTTGGCCATGATCTTTCATCGGTATGTTTCCTGGGCCCCCCATAGGCTCGTATAAGAGTTCCATCGTCCTTTGTTGGCATAATTGTACTTCCTCCCACAGCCTCGCTTGTTCCTTAGCATCCATTAAAGTTGCAGGTCTTGTCAGGCTGATGTGCTGCTGTGCCGTAGGATCTCGCAATCCTGAAATGAATCTACGTTTCAATGTCTCATCATTCGGGGCATTCACGCCCATTTTTCTTACCAAAGTCTCCATTCTCTGAATATAGTTGTCGATGCTCTCATTGACTCCTTGTCGCAAATAATCCATTTGTTGGGCCAATCTATCTTGGAAGCCTTGTCGTCGAAACTTTGCCAAGAAGGCTTCCTTAAGCATCTGATAAGTTCCACGTTCTTGTGGTGTCAGATTCCCATACCAATTGGCTGCCTCATCACGGAGAATAGCCGGAAAAATTCTCAACCTTTGGTCTTGGTCAACTACGTCATTGGCCTCACAGGTGACCTCAAACAACTGGATAAAGCTATCCGGATCTTCGTCCCAAGTACCTGAAAACTTGGTGAAGTCCCCCAAGTGAACTGAAATCCGCTGAGCCATTTCGAACAGAGGTGTGATGTCAATATCACTTCGATCCCAAAAATTTAGCACACGTGGCTTCAGGATCCCTCCTTCAAACTTCCGTACTTGACTCGCGACTCTCCTACAGGAGTACACGTTTTTGACTGATTTCTTCGAACTAATCGAGGTCCACTCACCTGGCGGTTCCCACCTTCTTCTTTCTCTTTCAAGGGCTCTTCTCTGAGCGCGTTCCTCTCTTTGAGTTTGTGTTGCTCCTGACGATGAGCTCCCCTCGCTCATGTACTAGATCTTGCGTCCGCAAGCTCGGCCAACCTGTGGCGCTAGGCGAACCTATGGCACTCTCTTATAGAGACGTACCAAGCTATTCCCGGCAAACGCACCAAAATGATGAGCTCTTGAGCCCACGGAAAAGATGATTATATGAGACTTTATGATGTTCAAAACCCCTCGCAATCGGTCTACTTGGATCACCTAAAGCCCACAATTACCTCGAAATGGATTCTTCTTATGGCTATGCACTAGCTCATATGTTCCCGGCAAACGCACCAAATGTATCGGCTCTAACGCCGCAGAAAAAGATGCCTACAAAAGGGTATTTTGCCCAAGTTTTCTGGTGTTAGAGAAGATTTGATCGCACTAAGTCTGCAATTTAGTTCCAATGTATCGGTGGAGTAGATGGAGAGCCCATGTACAAATGGACATCCAACTCTAGTGTTTACCTCTCGTGACCTCCCTCTCTCCTTCTCTCTGTCACCCTTTTTCACACTTACTCCCAAACATTACACATGCACACACACACATTCACTTATAGATACTCACACACATACCCTAAAACACGCACTCCCAAGCCCTGTCAACCATTTGCTCTCTCCACTCCTCACATGCATACATCCGATCACACCTATCTTCTCTCTGTCTCTCTCTAAATAACTCTTGTAACCTTACGAAATCCCTCAATTTTATGGAGAACCATGAGACTTAGGTCTTGAAAGTGGTTGTCACAAGAGATGCAACAGAAGATGAAGGGCCGATCAATTGATCTACAACTTTAAGCATTCATACCAATCACCTACTACTCTCGACATCTCCATCAAATCAACTCTCAAGATGCAACTGAATGCATGCTCTCTTAATGCACACTAGTCTGTGACCTCACAAGCTTCATGGAGGATTCAAGGTTTAATACCACTTGGATTAACCACTAGCATGTCTTTAGCAATCATCCCTTGCGTAGCTGCTAACTTGCTTAACTACGATCAACCATTAAGAGAAAAAAACCCAATATGATGTAATCCTTTCGTATGCCTCCCTTATAAGCAATATGGACATAAGCATGCACTCTCCGATTTTTTTTTTTTTTTTTTTTGAAATACTAACCTTGTTTTGCATTGAAAAGAGCTAAGAAAAACAGTGTTATTCTAATCAGGAGCTTTTATAGTAGCTGAAATAAAATAACCGAGATGACACACTTCAAAACGTATCCCATAAATTTTGAGAAGCTCTCAGAAAAATTCAGGAAACAGCTGACAAGATAGAAAGTAAAGCAACAGTCTCCATTTTTGACAAAAAAAAGCCCTTGAAACCACGCTTGATACATGGTCAAGGATGCATACATATCAGGAACGGATCCCTATCTCTGACATCATGAATCTATAAGCAGCATTTTCTTCACGCTTTTATCCTAAACCATCAAATGCAATCAACAACATCAACAGGTACCCTGACAACTGTAAGCTTCTCGAGGTTGCAAATCATCAGCAGTGCTAATTTTCAGAAGATGCTGGAGCACGTGAGTAGGCATTTCAGGGACATACCGATAGAAAGGGAAATATGCCACTCTTAATGAACTCGAGAACTGATTGAATGACTGGGCAATATTAATGGCTGCTGGACAAAACATCCTCACAATTTGTTGCATCGGACACAAAATGAAATGCATTTTTCACAAGTGCTGGTTGATAAAGCATTTGCATAGACCTCTTTTTCATACTGAATCCCATGACTGCTTGTAGCACTATCAAGCCCCAAGCTTCTTAAAATTAAGAATGTGTGTCGTCCTGCCTCGGTAATCAACTGCCCTTATTGTCGATGTACTTTAGCAATTTCCTTGAGTAGTCTTTAACAGCGCGAAGGGCTGGCCGTAAAACATCCCTGAGTACCTCTTCAATGTCTTCAATACCCGGCTTCAGAGATCTTGCCTGATCCTTAGGCAACGTTATAGATTGTTGAAAAGTAGAAGCGCACAGAGGCAAAGGCGGCAGGGAAAAACTCTAGATACTTGAGTTTGCATTTTTCAGCAGGCTGCCTCATTATAAACTGACGAACAGGAGGGACAAAGGCTTCAACTCACCAAATAGGCACTCCGAATTTTTCTATCCAGGAATTGTGAGCACTAACTACGCTGATGATGGTAAGCATAACTAGGCCGACTAAGTGAAAGCTATGTATCTTACAGCAAGACTAGCAGAAATGCGATATATGGAACTAGGAGACAACTAACGTCAAGCAGAGATACAACACAGTCAAAACCTTGTACAGTAAGATCATGTCACGATTGTGCCCAGTAACACGGGGTCAAGAAGTTAAATGTCAAATCATATGTTAGGAGAATGGATACTCCAAGCCTGAGAAGCAGTGAGCGGGCGCAAGAATTAACGTGCGTGCAGAACAGAGAGAGAGAGAGAGAGAGCACCTTCAACATAGTGAATTTTGACCCTGCTGCCGATTGCTAGAGGCGGTCCTTTCGTATATTCTACCTTCTTGTAGTGTCCAGGATTCGCAGCTGGGAGTGCAACTTGAAAATCCTTTGTGTGCGATTGCCAAACCAGCTCAGCGGGCTGCTATACTGGTATGCCGAACTCCTACTACCTCCATTCCTCTCCTTCATCCATCGACCTATTCTTTGTCACCTATGCTCGAGATGTTCTCCAGCCCTGGACCCCCCTGTCAATTCCATCTCTCCTCGACCTGCTGCCATTACCTCGCAGAATGCGCACGAAAGGCATAGTGGTCGTCAACACCGAACAAGCCAGCCCCCTTTGCCTTCAGTCCATGCTCATCATATATTCTTTTTCCTCCTCTCTAAAGTCTGCAGCATACGAAGAAAAATCCAAAAAAAACGGACCTCCCCTCTGCATATCAGTTTTTACTTTGAATCTCCCACCACAACATGCGCAAATGCACCCTTCCCTTTCCAAAAACCGTTTCTTTTTTTGTCTCTGCCTAGAGAAGAATTCAATGTTGCTGACTTCCTTCTCTTTTGCCACACCACTACCTCAACTTGCACATCTTTTATGTTCGTCAGCTGCTGGGTCCCAAGAGAAGAGATTGATGCAAAAGAACTCCATGCACTCACCGTACTGACACTTGAATCCATTGAGCATAGTCTCAGAAATAGCTCATTGCCTTCCACAACATTAACTTCTGCTAGTTGACTGCTTCCACTTTTTGCTCCTTTTCAAATGTCAAGCTTTGAATGAGTAAATAGTTGGATTACCACCTCTGAGTGTTGTATTTTACAATCCGCTTTGTGTACAGAATCTTGATCCTTGTTTAGTTCTGCTTCTGGATGATTGGCTATGCTAGTAGCTTCAATTGCTCCACTGAAAAAGCAAAAGCATCAAAGGAGGTGAGGCTTATGAAAAGACATTATTCTGTATGAGTTATGACTTGAAGTAGGGATGACATTAGGACTCCTGTGATTTTGATGTTTCTATTTCCATGGCTTCTTTCAAATCTCGATAGCCCTGACTCATCTTCGGTCTTTTAGAGCTTGGCATCTCCACACACGTGAGTGCAACTTGCAGTACTTTCGAGACTGATTCGACATTATAATGGTCAAGTAAGGATGGATCAATGATATCATCTATAATCCCACGAAAAATTGATGATTTTGCCCAATTTGTTATATTTATCGGCTGCTTGGAGGGAAGATTCTGAAAAATGGGCAGTCGTCCAGATACAATCTCAAAGAGTAATACCCCAAAGCTATAGACATCAATTTTTTCTATCATCTTCAAACTCCCTAGGTACTCAGGATCGACATAACCTGGGGTACCCATAGCTGCTGTAGGTACGGCGTCAGTCAGGCTGATTAATTGATTTCTTGAAATCCCGAAATCTGAAATTTTGACATCACCGGCCACCTATTCTCATTGCAAAACACTTATGTCCAAACAAAGATTCTCCAAAAATGGAAGCATGTTAGTGCCCAAAACCAACCATTTATTGAGCTAACAGCTATCAAACAGCTAAACGACGGTACTACACAAGAAATAAAATCGGACAGAAGAATCTACTATCATCCAATTCATTTCGAAGAAAATATGATCTGTACGATGTAATCACGATAATAAAATCTGTTCGCACATCATTTCTTTGCAGCACACATTCAAACAAGGAGGATATATAGAAGTGATTGATTAATCAAACCTAAACAAATAGTTAGAGTTTTCATATGGACATAAATCAACAGAGTATGCAGTCAATGATTCGTTAATGTACGCGTGCACCTTTCCATGTCCAGTCCATCAATGATTGAAATCAGCGCAAAATCCTCTCTCAAATTTAATGCTGGCGCTTTCATCCTCCATTGAACAGTCATCCGTTTGAGAAAAAGCATTCCATTGTTCCTCTGCCAATCCAACTTTGAGAGCTTCTACTATAGCTTAAGATACTGACGTCAGTGTTTCACAACAACTGTTCTGTTTCGATCCTTATAGCAGCAGCCTTTTTATTGGAAAGGAAGCGTTCTGCAACTTGATCGAGAGCTTCGAATTCTGCAGAATCTCCTTTAGAACTATGCGACCCTTCTTCCTTTGCTTTCCCGCCTCGGATTATCTGCTAGCCACTGTCCACCTATTTTTCTCATTCCCTGCGAACTCCACAAAAATGCAGACGGTAAAGTTATTCTTCCATCCTCCTCAGCATCGTGTAGTCCCTCCTCTGTCAGATAACTTCAAAGTCTTCTCCTCTAACAGCGCACAGCAGCCGCACGTTCGGTCCTCTCCTCTTCTCTTAGAGGCAGCCTTCCCCTCCAGTCGAGGTCCCGAAGTTCCTCTCCACGTGATTACTATCCCGCTAATCTCCATAATCTGCCGCCTTGGGCTCGCATTTTTCTCTTAGAAAATCCAAACTAATCCTTTGTTCAGCGCCTCGATATCTGCGCAGACTTTCCTTGTTTTCATGACCGTCCCCAAGCCTTCGTTCCGGTTATTCACGTGATCCGTCGCCCCAAATCATCACTCCACGTGAATGTCCATTTTAGTCCCTGACTCCCCGATCAAGGATTGCCTGCTCCTCATCCGGTTCCCTTCCAAGCTCTAGAACGCATGCACATGAATTCTGATCATATAATTTTCCTTTCTTTATAGGATCATCCTGACCTGTATGCTCCACTTAAAGCACATTTATGCATATATATAAATCTTTACATATACAAGTTCATCCACGCACACATAAGTCACACTTAAATTACATGCACTCATATTTCATTACTTTTATTACATTGATACTCTCTATTTCAAAGCATTCAAACAACCGGAGTCATACCGTTCAATAACAATAAATAGAAAGAAAACATATCGAGCGCTTATGTGCAATCAGATCCACATAAAAGGATAGATTTCACCGGTATTAGATGTGTTGATAATGTCCATATCGAACATCATGCTCATAAAAATCATTTTTATTAGGGATTTGTTTGGTATCTGTAATTTGATGTCCAAGGCTTGAATCCTAATCACGACGACAACGGGCAATTAGTACTGAAAGAACTTGGAGAAGCTTGTAGGAGGTAGAAAAGTGAGTTGCGAAGCGAAAAAGTTTTGTCCAGCCAATGGGCACAAGACCAGCCCTTGAGCTTATGGAGACTCAAATAGAACTTATAGGCATGAGATAAGTGCAATAAAATGCACTATTTACTTTGGAGCATCAAGGAGAAGGAGTTGATACAAAACATATAGGTTTGTGCATCGACTAGCTCAAAAAACTTACTATCTTTAGAAGAGACGACGAACTTCAAATGCTCATAGCGACCCACATGCTTCCAATTAGACAAACTCCCTTTATGGGAGTGTGACACATAGGTTTGAGTGTATAGAATGCAGAAGAGTACAAGAAATAAGCAAAATATGCTTTTTCCAGAATATGTAGAGATTGACCCCGAGACAGCAAAACTGAGATTTCTCCTAATCTACTAAACAAAATGCTATGAAATTGTACATGAATAAACTAGAAACTAATAAATTTTCAATGAGCCACCTCCCATCCAATTTGGAGCTCATCTATAGAGAGAGTAGTAGCCTCTGCAAGCTTATTGTTGGCAAAGAAGATGATGTAGAAAAATGAAGGAGCAAGACAATGATGGTCACAAGTGTATGTATATTGCTTCCATGTATTGTACAAGTGATTTGAAGTCTTTATATGGACTCTAGAAGTGATCCACGACATCCGCAAGTGGATTTTGAATTCAAATGAAGGTGGTAAGAGTTGTTGGAGGGACTCAATTTACTTTCCTACAATCTAGGAAAAGTGAAGATCTAGTTTGATCTACTTTTAGGTGATTGATTGATTGATTTGATTGCAACTCAACCACCAACAATGCATGAAACTTGGGCTCTTTCTTTGTACTTTTACATGTGTAAAGCTCAAGGCTTTTACAATGGTAAAAGATCCATGAAAAATCTTTTAGAAAAATACAATAAATGAGCATAAGTAAAAGAATTCCCCAATGGATATTCTTTTGTCGTAATGCAATAGCTTTTGATCTAGATCAAATCCACCTCAAGCATAGTGTAAGGTTGATGTTCCAACAACTCCCTGTTGGCAGTCAAGGAACTGAAGGACTCACAAGACAAGGAAGTCAACGAAGGGAGTCGGAGCGAAGAGAAGGTACAAGCAGACAGAGTAGTCAAAGAAGATCGGGCAAGTAGGCCATTATTTTTTCAAGAAGCTAAAGCATATCAAAGAGGTGGAAACATAAGGAGAAGGAGCAAGTAGGAAGCTCGAAGATGTGTATGTCAAATCGTTAGAGGAAATCCCTACAAAAATAGTGATTTACATCACTAAAAGCCATTGTAAATACCATTTCATATTTTTGTAGCTCCATTTTGTGCAAGCCAAGGAGTCCTTGAGCTTGAGGAGCATTAGAAGTAGCTACCTACCAGTTTTCATAATTTTTAGACTCCATTTGAGCCTTCAAATGGGGCCTAGAACCTAATTTTTAACTAGGCCGGGCACTAGGTCTGGACACGGCCAAAACCTAGTCAAAAACTATAAATAGAGCTAGAGAGCTCATTTTTGAGGTTAGCTTGTAATAGAATTGAACTTGTATGAGCACTCTTGAAGTAATCTAAAAGAACTCCATTGCTTCTCTCTCTTTGTCTTGCCTTGTGTGCGTGTGTGTGTGTGTATGTGTGTGCATGTTTGTGTGCTCCTCACTCACGCACTTGTGCCTTCACTTGCTCGAGGTGATCAAACCATCCTCACGTCTTCCGGGATTGACATTTAAGGAGGTGCTACTCATCACTGAGCTACACCAAATTTTGGCGCCGTTGCTGGGGATCGAGCTTTGAGGACGAACATGTGATGGTAAGACGTAGAATTGAGACGTTGGCGTTGTAGGTAATTTCTTTAATCTTCTTTATTTTTCTCTTTCTTACTTCATCATCATCCTCACCACCTCCCACCTCCATCTCCACCATCGCGAAAAATTTCAGTTTTTGATCATATCACCTTCTTCCTTCCATGTCCCTCATTTCACTTGTGAGAGAGAGCGAGAGAGAGAATTGTGTGCATTGCTTTTTGCCTGTTTTCTGAGTGATCTTGCAGGTACAGCTGTATCATCCCCTCTAGCACGCTGCGTAGGTACAGACAAACTCGGAACTGTCTCTGTGTCGCAGACCTCTGTCGATCGCGATTGACAGAAAATTTCACCTTTTGGTAAAACAAAGCGCACCACCATGACATGCACAAGGAGCACATTCCAAATCACTAGAAAAAACTAAAAAATTCCATGTTTTTCTGTCAATCGGGATTGACACCGTCCATCGCGATCGACAGCCACGATCGATAGAATCTGTCGATCGTGACCGATAGAGACGACCGACTGACCCTCTCAGTCACGATTGACACCATCGATCACGACCGACAGCCACGACCGACACCTCTGTCGATCGTGATTGACACCGTCGATCGCGACCGACTGAATTT
Source organism: Ceratopteris richardii (assembly GCA_020310875.1). Classification (NCBI taxonomy): domain Eukaryota; kingdom Viridiplantae; phylum Streptophyta; class Polypodiopsida; order Polypodiales; family Pteridaceae; genus Ceratopteris; species Ceratopteris richardii. Next base: position 79,800,984 of record CM035430.1, on the reverse strand, counting down.
TGACGATTGACTAAATTTCTCGCATTGCCACGTGTCCATCGCGACGGACACATCCCCGATCGATTGAAATTACGATGAAAATCCCGGAAAACGTGTCGATCCCGATTGACACCATCGATCGCGATTGACAGGACCCATGGCCGACTCTGTCGATCGCGATTGACACTGTCAATCGCGACTGACGTGTCGATCGCGATCGACAGGCCCCGACGGACACCTCTGTCAATCGCGATTGACAGACCTATCAATCGTGATTGACATGCTTTTCCGGCTAAAATTTTAGGGTTTTATATTCCAAGATTTGGGGATAATTTTGGGCATACTTGTCTATTAATTGGCATTTTGTGAGGTCCGTGTTTTGAGAGAAATCCTGTGAATTGTTAGCCTGTTTGAACCCTGTTTTAGTCCCAAAACCCTAAACTAGTCTAACTTTCTCATACGAAACCCGTTTCCTGTGATTCTTGTTTTGTTGGAAAGCTCGTGGGGAGTACTACCAAAACTTCCACTGGTTACGGTAAAATTAATACCAGGATTATTAGACATAGTATTTTTAAGTGAACCATATCCAGGGGGAGGAAAACTTAGGGAACTTTAGAATTGTGTCTCAGAGAGACTTGGTGCAAATTGACATATGAATTACATGAATGAAAGTGATTTTTTGTGTCCTTTTAATCTAAGTCGTGAGCTAACTTTGGGACTTTTACAGGTCCACTGAGAGCACTAGAAGACATCCAAAGCAAGGGTAATATGCAAGCTTGAGAACTGGGTTCTTGAGCACCAAAAGAGCACGGGATCTGCAAGAGAGGTTGGAATATTCTCAACGCCCTCTGTCCATTTCTAGCTTAGGCTAAGTGCGAGTAGTGCTATAAGTAAGTCAGGGCAATGATAGGCACGAGACAAGTCAAGACTATCTAAGAAATCAAGTTCAAGTCAAGAGATAACCTGTGTGTGACTGACAACTTTAAAGGAAAAGAACCTAACGTGAGACGATCAACATTCAAGTGCGGAAATTAACTTAAGTGTTCCTGACGACGTGATATCAGACAAGATCATAAACACGATAATCAACTAAAAAGAATGAAGTGACTGATACAAAAGAACTCAACAACAAGGTTGTACCTTGGGTAAAATTGGGATTGCTCAGCTAAGCATATGAACCTTAGATCAGGACGACACCTAGGAAGAGATAGACAGTCTTAGATCTTCAGAGGCTAGTGTCAATCATATTGCTAGGTCTTGGGCCCAGCAGTTGAGCCATTATTCGCACTACCCTAGCTCTGAAACTAGTGAGTCAGAGATGTCCCACGGTATGGAAAGACCTACAGGTAGTTCAGGTGTGACATATTTGCATAGGGTGGAAGGCCCCTACAAGACGCAGCTGGAATACCTTAGGACCAACCGATTAGGTGCTAGCATCTATGAGGACGGCCTAGGAAGATCTGTGGTGCAGATTAAAAACCCTGACCAATCCATTGGACTAGAACATCCAGCGGTCAAGTTAAAAAATGGAGCATACTTGGACAAAGAAGGAACAATATATGTAGTCACCAGTCACCGAGATAGGACAAACAAGTTCGGAAACGTGATCCCTGAGACGGACATAGGTGACCTAGAGCAAGGAAACATGGGTGTAGAACCTAGAACCCCCCGAGGCAAATCTGTTCTTACTAGAATCCTCCATCTCGAATGGGTTCCCCAGGACAATAAGAGCATAGATCTACTCCTGAACCGAGAGACTGATGAAGCCTTTTGGAGGTATAGTTCTGATCAGCCAAATGAGCTAGGAACAACCATGATATATGAGTTCAAAGATCTTGATAGCCCAGGTAGAGTGACCTACTTAGATCATGCTTCAGAGAGGATCTTTGTGGTTAGAGAAAATGATAGGCATGCTTACACTTGGAAAGGTGAATTTGTTTTCCCCCAACCAAGATCGAATGTGTCCTTTGGTCACCCAGGAGCTGGAACATCCCAAGCTCATGGAGCTCAAAGAAACAGACATAGAGATGGACCTGAGGTAAGCTTTGCCAATCCAGTGGGAAGAGAAAGAACGAGGACGAAAACAAATAGAGCGGAACCTGAGGGACTTAGAGCCCCAAGGAACCAAAGGAATGCTGATGATTTCCCTCTGCCAAGGCCTAGGCAACACACCAGAACATTGAGACCGACTCAGCTAGTTAAGTCCATGAAAAACTACTTCGATGGCACACGAGACCCATATGATCATGTGGCCGAGTTTAGGCAAGTCTTGAGAGCTAAGCAAGTTGAGGACCTATTCACACAGTATAATGCCTTTGGTCTAACCCTTAGGAACACAGCCCTTACGTGGTTTCAACCATTGAATGAGAGACAGTTCAGGAGCATAGACCAACTCTTAGAGGCTTTCATCACTGAATTCTCTAAAAGTGGCATAAGGCATAATACTTCCTCATTGATACATAGCTTCAAGCAGACTCCTCAAGAGATCGTGAGACTTGCAGGAAGAAGATTTAGGCAATATCTTGAGAGATGCCCTGTTCCTGAGTTACCCACACCAGCCAAACAGGTGGCATTATTCTTGGATGGATTGCTAAGTACCAAATTAAGGTCATATGTGTACTTGAAGGACCCTAGGACCATTGAAGAGTGCGTACGCATGTGCATCGACATAGAGGATAACCTAGGGGAAGAGTTAGAGCTTTCCAAAATCTATAAAGATTCAGATAGTGCCTCTACCTTTTCTTCCACACAATCTACATCTATTGAGGAACTCGCAGAAAAGGTAGCTCAAAAACTAGGTGTCTCTAGCAAACAAATTCCAAGATTTGCCCCAGTAAAGAGATGCTATACTTGTGGTGGTGACCACATGGCGAATGTATGTCCCATTATGGCTCAACCCCAAGTAAATCCTAGTAGCGAGTACTGCACCATAGAACGGAGGTACACCAATCACACTGCACAAGATTGCCCCTACAATAAGCAAGCAGTTAGGCAGACGTACCCACAACCATACCCTCAACAAGGAAGATACCAGAACCAATAACCACCACAACAGTATGCTAGGCCTCAACCAACCTACCCACCACAATACCAAACCCAACAAAGGCCTCAGCCTGTGTTAGCACAACAACCCCCTGCCCCAGTAAAGTATGCAGCTGTAGAAGAGAATTTGAATAGAGCTATAGTGCCAGTAACACCATTGCTTTCAGAAGTGATCCCAGTGACCATAGCTTTGATTCTACACATATTGATAGTCCCCAGGCTTACTACATGAAATCTCCTGAACACGGTGAGTCCTACTACAGTGAAGAACCAAGTGAACCTAGTTGGGAGCCAGAGTACACAAATGTAATGTACACAAACCCTAACTCTAGACCCCAACCTAGGCAGGTAAGACCCCCATTCCCTAGAGGACCATGCTACAGATGTCAGGGAGATCACCTCATTCATGATTGCCCCTTACCTCCACCTACACAACCCCAGTCAGTGACAATTCAAGGTTTTTTCCAAGATTGTGGAAAGGAGCATCTCTTACGAGATTGCCCAAAGAACCCAATAATATGCCAAAAATTACTCCTATCAATGTTATTGGGTTAGTAGTAGACTCTACAGGAAGTGTGACGTCCACTGCACCAGTACAGGTAGTCACTAGAGCTCAGGCATTGCAACAAAACCAAGGGGTAGGCCAGGAAAAGAGCTCGGATGTTAGTGAAACTGAGAGCATAACCAAGAAGAGGACTAGAGCCTGGAGAGATAGTAGAGAAAGAATGAAGAGGCAATGGGCTAAGAAAATGAGTGAGCTCGAGGAAAGTCTCAGAGAAACCAGAGCCAAGATAGTTGAACTCATATCTCAAACTCCCTCTCACACTACCCCACCTCCACCATTCCCATCTCCATCCGACCCACCACCTTTCGAACCGCCTCATGCTACTCCACCACCCCCTAGAGTAGGATCAGTCCTAGCAGATCCCACTCCTGAGGACCTAAATATGATGCTCAAAGCATATCAGGCCAGAATCCAAGAAGGGCCAAACGTAACCAATCATGAAAAGTGTTACCCGAGAGCAGAAGTAGAGCTTGAACGAACCAAAATCTGTGCTAAGATGGTGGAATTTGCTCAAACCATGTTTGAAGCCAGTTGCCTCTTTAACATCTCTAGTTCAGCTAAGACGCAGTTGCACTTTGATGGACTGCTAGAAAGGTTGGAGAGGCTAATAACATAATCAGAAAAGGAACCTGTCTCTCAAAATGAGGGAAAGGCAAGTGAAAGAGAAAGCCTACCTGTCCAGGAAGCCTATGTGCCTAACTCTACGGAGCCAGACACATCTTCTTCTATGAATCGGTTCACACCAGAATTCCTACGAGAGATTCAAGAAGACAAATGGGCTAAAGAAAGTGATGATGCACACGACCAATTCCCACAAGACATCCCATCCATTTATGAAGAGTAGAAGAGCACTCAATCTCAGGAGAGATTAGACTTCGAATCTAATTCCATACAAGAACTACCCCATTTCACAGGTCCATGGGAAGCAAAGTCCACGTGTATGAGAGCACCCACGATCATGGTACGAAATGAAGACTCAATCATACCTAGGAACACGGAGGTAGTAAAGAATACTAAAGTGATGTGCAATCTCACTTTAGAAGAGCTGCTCAAAGTAAGGCCAGAGCTATGGAAACATGTAGCCAAAATAGTACCAGAGATAGCAAAACCTCGTTCCCAGGTTGGATCTCATCGCACAGTGCCAGAGATACCTTTGGATAAGATAGGAGACATGAGTGAAGGGGAAGAAGGAAACACTTATCTTCCCATCACCCATCAAGGATACACAACCAAGGCAATTCTAGACTCTGGTGCAGGAGTTGCAATTGCTACCACTTCCCTATGGAAGCGTTGGGGCAAGCCAGCACTCAGGCCCATGAGGATGAAATTGCAGATGACTGATGGTCACATAGAGAGACCCCTAGGTTTACTAGAAGGAATAACTCTCACTACATGTGGTGTAGAGTTTGAGCACACGTTTGCTATCTGTGATTTTAGCAAGAACCATGCCTATGAGATGATTTTGGGAAGACCATTTATGCGCCAGTTGCAAGTGGTACAAGATTGGGGAACCAATTCCTTGTATTTGCAACACCTAGGTGTCACGACCAAGGTTAATCTCAAAGATTACTCTCATAGAGATGTCCCTCCTATCCAATGGAATCCTATTCATAGAGCCAAAGATGATACAGAGTCTGTGCACTCCATGGGATCAGGATCCTCATGGATGCATGAAGACACTCACTTATGGATGTGTAAAGTGGCAGTGGAAGAAGAGAAGAGAGAAAAGGCCAGAGAGATAGGTGCAAAAGAAACCCATAGATCCATTCAAGACCCAGCCTATGCACCTGTAGTATTTCCTCATGAAGAATTTGAACCCCACCGCTGGGCAGAGACCCTAGCAACCATGGATGTAGCCATCAATGAAGAACAATGGACACCACACTGTGATGAGGATGGCTATGACATATCAGTTTTCTCCATAGAGCCAATCATGGGAGATGCAGATTTAGAAGAGTGCCAACCTAGCCCTGATGCATTTGAGGATGCAAGTGACTCCGATCTACACTCAATCATTATGGACCCACCTTTTGCATCAGATGAAGAATACTTCTATGAAGTAGAATTTCAGCCCCAGAGACATAGAGAGCTTACAAATGATGTGAGATTAGCCACACAAGTCACCCCTAAGGATCAGGGAAAGAAAAGAAAGAAGAGAGAAGTCACACCAGAAGAGGAAGAATCTTTGTTTGAGGTCCCGGAAAATTTTAAAAAGTATGAGATAGATGACCAGAAAGTCATGATCAGAATGCCTAAATGAGAGGCACAATCAAGAGAGGCCTATGATAACAAAGAAACCACCAAGAAAATAGTGGTAGCTCTGGAAGAAGGAGAGGAGAGATGCACTTACATAGGACATGACCTGACGAAAGAAGAAGAGCACGAATTGATAGCCTTGCTAAGAGAATATAGAGATGTATACGCTTGGAGCTACAAGGACCTGAAAGGTGTAGACCCTGACATATGCTGGCACACGATTCCCATGACCTCAGATGCAAAACCCTCTAAGCAGAAGCCATACACATATAACGATAATTATGCTGCCAAGATAAAAGAGGAGATAGATAGACTGGTGGAAGCTGGATTCATCTATGAAATTGAGCACACTGAGTGGGTATCCCCCATCATAGTTGTGCCCAAGAAGAATGGAAAGCTACGTGTGTGCATTAACTTGAAGAAGTTTAATGCAGCCACAATTCGAGATAACTATCCACTTCCAATTACCAAGCATCTATTAGAAAGGGTAGCAGGCAAGGAAGTCTACAGCTTCCTTGATGGATTTTCGGGCTACAATCAGGTAGCCATTGCTCCGAAAGACCAGCATAAGACAGCTTTTGCCACAGAATGGGGCATATTTGCCTTTAGAGTAATGCCATTTGGGCTTACCAATGCTCCTGCAACTTTCCAAAGATTGATGTGTCACGTGTTTAAAGAGTTCTTGAGGAAGAGTTTAGAGGTCTATGTTGATGATCTCTGCGCTCATTCCAACATTAGAAAAACACATATACCTGAGCTCAGGAAAATCTTTGACAAATGTAGAGAATATCAAGTCTTCTTGAACTCAGAAAAGTGTGTTTTCATGGTCAGGCAAGGCAAGATTCTAGGACACATAGTGTCAAAGAACGGCATAACCACTGATGAAGAGAAAGTAAGAGCCATTGCAGAGCTACATAGGCCAAAGAATGTCAAGGAAGTACAAGCTTTCATGGGGCATTGTGGTTTACCGAAGGTTTATACACATGTATGCCATCATAGCAAAGCCTCTGTACGGACTTTTGACCAACTTTGAGTGGGCTGATGAATGTGAGAATTCCTTCAATGAGCTTAAACGACGATTATGTTCAGCACCAATCTTGACCACACCAGATTGGAATAGGCCTTTTCATGTTCATGTAGATGCATCCAATTATGCTATTGGGTGTGTACTCGCACAACCTACGGGCGAAGGTAATATGGACCTTCCAATTGCCTATGCTAGTAGACATTTGAATGCAGTTGAACGGAACTATACCCCCACCGAACGAGAAGGATTAGGCATGGTATATGCAGTTAAAAAGTTTAGACACTATTTGCTTGCAAATAAGTTTAATTTTTTTACCGATCATCAGGCATTATTGTACTTGGTAAACAAACCATGCAATACAGGCCGATTAGTAAGATGGTTTCTCTTACTAATGGAATATGACTTTGAAGTAGTGGTGAGGAAAGGGAAGACTCACTTGAGAGCAGACCATCTCTCTAGGCTCACATCTGGAGAAGCCCCACAAGGAGTATCAGATGACCTTCTTGATGCTTACCTCTTTAATTTGGAAGTTGTACCTCAGTGGGCTAAGCCATTAGTGCCAGTATTGACATACGGGCCCAATCACCCAGTCATAAACACTCAAGATAGGGAGATAATAAAGGCCCAAAAGTACCACATCATGGAAGGAAGTATGTACAAGCACACAGATCAAGGGATCCTAGCTTCTTGTGTGGAAGAGGATGAGTACGCTAAATGGTTGCAATTAGCACATGTAGGTGCATTAGAGCAACACTACTCAAAGCAACGAACCCTACAGACAATAAGGAGACTCGGAGTGCATTGGCTGACTATGGAAGCTGATGTCCAAAAGTTGTGCAAGGAATGCCCAATCTGTTGCACTAAACCACCTGTAGAACATGCTACCCTTTATCAAGTGTCCATAGTGCCAGATTGGAGTGAACCATTAGTAGCCTTCTTGAGGACGAAAACATTCCCTCAAGATATGACCCTGACGAGACAAAGAAGTCTAGAACAAGAAGCCCTAGATTACTCACTTATTGGTGATAATTTTATACAAGCGTGGTAAAGATGGTTACCTGAGACTATGTGTCCATGAGAGTGAATATCTCAAGATCTTGGAAACTGCTCACCAAGGTGTAGCAGGAGGACACTTTGGACCAGATCGGGTGATCAAGGCAATCCTATTTGCAGGCTTATGGTGGCCGACCCTTCACATGGATGCACATACCTATGTGAAGAGGTGTGATGTTTGTCAGCGAACTCAATATCCTATACGCAAAGATGAGATGCCCCTGAAACCTATGATGGGTGGACGTGCATTCTCTAAGTGGGGAATAGACTTTGTAGGTCCTATTAATCCCCCAGCTAAGGGTTCACATGCTGAATACATCATTGTTGCCACAGACTATCTAACAAAGTGGGTAGAGGTAAAAGCTACGACAAAAAAGGATGCTCAAACGACGGCCAAGTTCTTATTTGAGAATGTGTTCACAAGATACGGGCTACCTATAGAGCTAGTTAGTGATAGAGGCACTCACTTCTTGAATGAAGTTATTGAAAATCTGCTCCAAGAGTTCTTGGTTGTACACAAGAAGTCTGCCCCCTATCACCTACAAGCTAATGGACAAGCGGAAAGCACAAACAAGATCCTGTGCAATGTGTTGACCAAACTAGTGAATAATAAACGCTCTGATTGGGACAAACAGCTACACCATGCTGTTTGGGCATACCGAGTTGCCTATAAAACAGTACTCCAAGCCACCCCCTTTCAGATGGTATTTGGCCAAAATGCAGTGCTACCATTGGACTTCTTGATACCTACATTAAAAGTAGCACAAGAGCATGAATGGATGGGTCATGAACTCTCCTCTAGACTCTTTGACCTTGAACGGTTAGGAGAAACAAGACTGAGGGCGGCTGCGGGGATATATGTAGCTAAGAAACGACAGAAGGCATACTTTGATGCCCATGTTAAGGATAAAGGCTTGAAGGCCGGAGACTTAGTGTTGGTGTATACCCTAAAACAACATGCAAGAAAGCTCGAAAAGAGAGGTTATGGACCTATGATCATAAATAGGATCTCAACCAGTGGAGCAGTTCAACTCGCTACACTGGAAGGTGATGTTCTCCCTAGCTATATAAGCGGATGCAGAGTCAAATTATACCAAGAACGCCTAACTGAAGAGATGCTAAATCGACTCAACACTGCCAAAAAACGTAAAGAGGAGGAAAAACGAGTTCGAGAAGAGGCACAGGCGGAAGCATTGGAACACATCCGAAGAATGAGGTTGCGAAGACTGGGTAGAGATCAGGCCAGGGTAGATGACTATGCGGACCCAGGTTATCATATGGCAATGTGTGAAGTCGCAGGAATAAGTTCTCATAGAATAATTGATAGACGACCTTTTGTAACCTTAGAGATAGGACAAGGAAAGGGTGCAAGGACTATAAGAGCCTTGATTGACTCAGGTGCAACCACTAGTGCTGTTAAATTTTCTTACTGTCAAAAGTTGAAATTAAATGTCAATCCTATAGAAGCCTATCTCATAGGATTGGGAGGTGTGGAAACCCCTTGCGTGGGCGAGGTGGAGCTTCCCCTCCACATTCAAGATGTTTTAATGACAGTGAAAGTACTAGTGTGTCAAGATGAGGACCTCACTGAGCCTCTGGTCTTGGGTCAAGACTGGATCTATGACCATGCAGTCAATTTAAACCTAAGAAGTGGACTTCTTCAGGTTTGGATCAATGAGAAACACATTACAATTGAGTTAGAAAGTGAAGCACTCAAGGAATTAGGCAAGGCACACATCCTGGTCCTTCCAGGAGTACACATGAAGATGACCATGTTGTTCTTGTCCAAAACTATGTGATGTAGAGGAATGATGATTTCAATAAAGAAGTCAAGGACACAACGGAACTCCCGTCTTTTCCAAAGGTCAGAGGGATGCAGCAACCAACGGCAGATCAAATACAGAAGACTACCTATGCCGGAGACCAAACGAACGTGAGAAGCAGGATGTCTTAGCCATTGAAACAAGTGTGGGTGCGGAAAGGCGAACAGCCTATTGTGATCAAGCCAACCACACCGACAAAGATTCTTATTAGTAATCAATGACACGACACTAATAAGAAGTCTTTCAGAAATTCTTATGCAAAAATGAAGTCTATCTGGGTACCCAAGAAGTCGATGAAGGCTAGCCCACAATCAAGACAAATTTGGGTGCCTAAGGCTTGCTTGCGGGCTCAAATAGCTACACAGAAACCACATCCCGTACAACATGGTCCACTCACCCTAACATCTGACACCCATTCTTATACACCACGCACGAACACATATTCACCCATGAGCACGAGTAGAATCACTTGTAAATGGGTCCCTAAAAAGCCTCATTTCCAAGCCGATGCTCTCACCAAGCCCTCTAGAGTCTCCACAAAATCAAGACCAACAGCCATTCTGTTTGTTTGGCAGCCCAAAATGTGTAATAAACCTGGTGTGGCCTATAATAGAGCTGTTGGTATTGATTTTGATACCTACCCTGTTGATAAGGTTGCTGGTAATTTTGTCTAATAGCTTGCCTATTGTAGGGACAATCTTGAGCCGTATGGTTCATGTACTTTCTCTCAATAGTGCAATATGGAGTATTAGGTTTCCTTGGGGTTGAGCCATCATCGAGCAAACATTAGGCATGTGGCATCCTCCACAAATATAACATTTCCTGAATGAGGTGATCCTTGGTGTTTGTCTATTTTGAACTCTAAGCTTCTTGGCAACTTTCTCAGCTATCTCTTCTATCTCAATGGAGGTTCTAGAAGTATGACTAGTAGAACTCTCTGAACCCTTGTAGAGTTTGGACAATTCTAGCTCCTCACCCAAATTGTCTTCTATGTCTATGCACATGTGCATACACTCTTCTATGGATCTAGGCTCTTTCAAGTACACATATGATCTTAATTTGGTGCTTAGTAAGCCATCTAAAAACAAGGCCACTTGTTTGGTTGGTGTGGGTAATTCTGGAACAAGGCATCTTTCTAAGTACTGACTGAATCATCTTCCTACAAGTCGCACTATTTCTTGGGGTGTCTTCTTGAAGCTGTGGATCAAGGATGATGTGTTATGCCTAATGCCACTCTTGGAGAATTCTATAATGAATTCTTCTAGCAGTTGACCTATGTTTTTGTAATTATGGTTGTTCAATTGTTGAAACCAAGCTAAGGTAGTACCCTTGAGGGTCAAACCAAATGCCTCGAACTGGGTGAACAAGTCCTCGACCTGTTCAGCTCTTAACACTTGTTTGAACTCAACCACATGATCATAGGGATCTCTTGAGCCATCAAAGTAGTTCTTAATTGCCTTAACCATTTGAGAGGGTCTAAGGGTTTTGGGGTACTCTTGGGGTCTAGGTGATGGAAAATCTTGATCATCTCTTTGATTTCTATGTGCTTGATGTCTCTCTCTTTCAGTTCTTTCACTTTCTAGTCCTAATCTATCTCTACCCACAGTGTGTGCAAAGTTGACCTCAAGTATCGCTCTGGTTCTTTCCCTTTGGGTTCCATGAGCCTGGGATGATCCTCCTCCTTGGAGGCCGTGGGAAACATTAGATCTTCGTGGAGGGAAAATTAATTCGCCTTGCCAAGTGTAAGCATGCCTGCCAGGCTCTATTACTAAGAACATGCTTTCCAATGTATCATCTAGATAGAATACTTTGCCTAGTATCTCTTGATCTTTGAACTCATAGATGGTGACTATGCCTGTTTGGCAAGGTTGATCTGGCTTGAATCTCCAAAAGGCTTCCTCTATTTCTCTATTCAAGAATAGTTCTATGTTTTTGTTGTCTTGGGGAATCCACTCGGGAGTAATTACTCTAGTCAAGGCTGACTTGCCTCGACGAGTCTTGAGTTCTCATCCTACATCTCCTTGTTCTAGGTCTCCTACCTCATTCTCAGGAATGATGTTTTCGAACTCATTTATCCTATCTGGTAAGCTGGTAACTACGTACATGGTTCCTTGCTTATCAATGTATGAACCTTCTTCAAATTTAACCACTGGGTGTTCAAGTCCGAAGGATTGATCAGGATTTTTGAGCTGGACCACTGATCGCCTCAAGCCATCCTCATAGATGCGAGCACCTAATCGTTTGGTCATGATATACTCCAACTGAGTCTTATAGGGACCTTCTGGTGTCTATAAATAGGCAATGCCTGAGCTACCTATAGATCTCCCCATGCTAAAAGACATTCTTGAATCACTCCTGTCCAAAATTAGCACGTAAGGATAACCACTTAGTTGTTGTACCCAAGACTTAGCTGTATGGTTGACACTAGCCTCATAAGATCTAATGCTTTTTCTATCCTTGCCTAGGTGTCTACCAGATCTCAGGTTCATAAGCCTTGTCTTCTAGTCCCAAAATTCCCCTTGGTATTGCTCAAAATCCTTTGGAGCTCCCTTGGCTTCCCAACCCCGCCTAAAGGTCAACTTCAAATTACTCTATTTGAAACAAGCTTTGCGCCACACTCTAGAGCTCAAAAAATGGATTTTGGATGAAAACGTTATGTCAAATCAAGCTCCTAGGGGTCAAAAGAGAGAAACAGGATGCTTCAGAGAGTCGCAATTTTTTGGAAGTTAGAGGGCCAGAAAGTCCCGATTTTGTGAAATTCAATAACCCAAAGAGTCGCGATTCGTTGCCCAATAAGTATCCAAAAAGTTGCAAATTCTTCTTTTCTACCTTCAAAAAGTTGCAAATTCCTCAAGAAATGCATTTGTAGAAAGTCACGGATCTCTCAAACATTGAGTGTAGGAACTTGCGATTTTGTGGAAGCCAAAAGTCAAAAAGTCGCGAATTTCTCAAACTCTGACTTACAAAAAGTTGCAAATCTCTCAAATGTAAATTACTATCAAAGATTTATCCACATGCACTCTACTATGGCCAAACCTCTTTAGAATCTATTTAATAAATTTAAAATGTACAAACGAGTGTGAGAGCTCCTTTTTTAGATCTTGAGAAAAATTTATGTTTGGCTCCCATATCGATTACCCCTAACTAGAACAATGCATTCCATGTTCATGTGGATGCATTCAATTTTGCTATTATATGTGTTAGTACAACCCATGAGTGACGGGAATCTATACATACCCATAGCATATGCTATTATATAATTGAATGTAGTAGAGAGGAACTATATGACAATTGAAAGCAAAGGTAAAGGCATTTGTTATGTGGTAAGGAAGTTTCAAAATTACCATTTTGCCAATAAAGTCAAGTTTTTGACTAACCATCAAACCCTACTAAATTTGGAAAATAAGTCTTGCAATACCAAACATCTATTTATATGGTTTCTCTTCCTTATGGAATACAATTTTAAATTAATGGATAGCAAAGGTAAACCTACCCATGGGCTGATCACCTTTCATGACTCACTTTATGAGAATCCTAGCAAGGTGTGTCTGATGAACTTCCCAATGCCTACATTTTCAATATAGAAGTAGTTCCTAAATGGAATAAAACTATTGTGCCTATTCTGACCTTCGTACCTCTTCATAAGTATGTTAGAACTAATGAAGGATATGTGAACCGATCACATAAGTATTAGCTACTAATAAAAAGTATTTATAAGGAGGACCATCAAGGAATTTTATCTTGTTGCAAAGAGGAAGAAGAACAAAAAATCTTTCTACAATAGGTACATGTAGGAGTGTTAGGGCATCATTACTCTAAGAACCAAAACTAACAAAATCTGAGATGCTTAGGTGTATAGTGGCCTACAATGGAGTCACATGTGCATACCTTGGTAAAACAATGTTCCATTTGCATTAGTAGACTTAAAATAGAGCATGCAACCCTCTACCAGGAGTTGAGAACTCCATTGGCTAACTTCTTAAAAGGAAGACTTTTCTCCTAGGATACGACTTTATTAAGACAACAAAGCTTAGCTCATGATTATGCCTAAATTGGGGATAATATTTATAATAAAGGTAGAGATTATTATTTATGCTTATGTGTACATGAGACCAATCACTTAAAGATTTTAGAAATTGCACATAAGACTGTTGCAAATGGACATTTTGGACCTAATCCATGATTAAGGCCATCTTATTCTCATGTATTTGGTGGCCCACTCTTCACATGGATGCTCATACCTATTTGAAACATTATGACACTTACTAGAGAGTACAATACCCTATCAAAGGAAAAGAAATACCTTTAATACCAATAATAGGATGATGCACTTGCTCCAAGTGGGATATAGATTTTCTAGGACCCACTAATCCTCCACAATAAGTTCACATGCGCATTACATCATTATCACCATTGATTACTTAACAAAATGGGTACAATTAACATCTATACACAATAATGACATTCCAAAGACTGCTAAGTTCTTATTTGAAAATGTTCTTATGAGATATGGGTTACCTTTTGAGTTAGTTAGCAATAGAGGCACACATTTCTTGAATGAATTCATTGAATATCTAGTTCAATAATACGTGCTTATATAGAATAATTCCACCCCTTATCACCCAAAAGCTAATGGACAAACAAAGAGTACAAATAAGATCCTATGCAATGTATTGACAAAAAGCATAGATAGAGAATATTATGATTGGGGCGAATATCTTCATCCTGTTGTTTGGGATTATTGAGTGATCTATAAGAATATACTCAATGCCATCCCTTTTTAGATGGTATTTGGAAAACTGTGGTGCTACCATTAGATTTATTGATACCTACTTTGTAGGTAGCACAAGATTATCAGTGAGAAGGACATGAGTCATCCAAGGCTCAAGGAACTGAAGCATTGCTTTCCAAGCTAGGGAAACATAGAGGAGGGCATTATATGCACAGAGGAGGAGTAACAAGGAGCTATCAAGCCCACACCTCCTCTAGCCTTTTGTAGGTATAGACATAGTCCACGTGTAAGAGTTGTAAATCTTTGTGTAAATATCCAATTCAAGATATTTAAAGTGCATTCAGTAGCTAATGTATGTGTCTTACTTTCTTTAAGAGGGCTTCTTGAAATTAGTCTTAAGTGCAGAGAAATTTGTGTATATTTGTAACCCTAAGTTCCACATATCCTACATCTTTGCATAGTTTGTCTTGTACAGAGTTGTTGACTAGCCTAAACAGATCCATTTGAGGTGTTCTATAGCTTGTTGGAAATCTTATGAACCAAGCTAAGTGTGATTAAAAAGTTCAAGGGGTTTTGATCAGTTTAAGGTAGGGTAATTAGAATTTTGAGGAAGGATAGCAAAAAAGGTGTATGAAGGGACCTAGCTATTGGGTTCATTTCACTTCTAGTGTGCAAATCTAAGGGATTAAAATCCATCAAGTATTCCCTTCTTCTTCTTTAATCATATCTCCTATCTTATATATGGGTATTTTTGTGCACCTTTGTTTTTTATCTTTCCTAAGAGTCGGAATTAGCAACAACTAGAAGTTGGTTTGCTATATGTTTCCACAACTCTGGTCTGACTTCCAACAACTCTTCTAAAGTGAGATCAAACTGCACTTTAGTGTTCTTTACTACATCCATGTTCCTACAAAGAATTGAATCATCATTTCTAACAAAGATGATAGGAGCCCTCATCTGAAAGGACTTTGATTCCCATGGGCCTATGAAGTGAGGTAATTCCTATAGGGAATTAGATTCAAAAGCTAATCACTCACTTAACTAAACCTCTTCGTCCTTTCCGTATATTGAAGGGATCTGATGAGGAAATTAATCATGAAGATCATTTATCTCTTGAATAGGTGGTGAACCTCCTTTCTGTAACCTTTATTTCTCTTCTTGAATATCACTCAGGAATCCTTGTGAATACTTGTGGATTGAGGGAGAAATTCCACCTTCTATAGATTTGGGAACTTGTGATATTAATGGGGAGAATTATCTTGGTGGGATCTTTATGGAAGGAGCCTTTTTAGGCACTAAATGATATGATTTAGCTACCAATCATTCTAATCTCTCTAACAGTCTCTTGAAGTGCAAGATTACTCTTGTTAACATTTTGGGTTCCTTCAAACATAGCCTGAGCTAGTTGAACAATTTTCATACAAAGTTTGGTCCTTTCCATTTCTAGGCATACTCTTGAATAACTCTTTTCTAGCTCTACAACACAGGGCCCTTCTCTCAATCGGGCTTGATAGGCTTGGAAAATCATATCCAAATCCTCTAGGAAACGTTCCACTAAGACTGACCCTGGCTTTGGTAACGAGGGAATTTTTGGTGATTCTTAAAAGGTTAATTCTAGGATTTTTGCCTTGGTTGTCTTTAAAATCCCTTCAAGTTCAGCTAATTTCCTATTCCATTTTCTCTTGATTGTCTCCCAAGAATCTTTGAAGGTCTTGGTTTTCTTTCTACTCCACTCCTCAATTTTACCATGTTCTGAGGTTTTCTTCTTGGTCGGCAAGTTGGGTATGTCATAATGCCTGGGCTTTGGTGAGTGCATGAGCAGGCATTAAGGTTGGTGAAGATACATTTGATGCACGCACAATTCCTATTATGTTCATGGGAGTTATCTTAGAGGCATTGGCTATTTTTTTGGGACACTCTCATATGAAATGCTCTTTGCCACATTTTGAGCAATATCCTAGAATGGTGAAATAGTGTTATTGCCCTACTAGTGGAGGATGGGGGCATCACCTTATGGAGTGATTGGATTGGCATCTAAAACTTGGTCCTCTATGGGCCCGTGGTCTCATTTGTCTCATGGGGGTCTTGGGATGGTGTACATCACATTGGCATATTGAGGTTCCCAATTAGGCTCCAATATGGGTGCTTCATACGGGTCATCATCAGGGTGTTTTGGGGACTCTACGTAGTATGTTGGTGGACTATCTCCTTGCATTGAATCAAAGCTTTGAGCATTGGGGTCATTTTATGTGATCAACAGGGATATTGCACTAGTGCCCTATTGAGGTTTTCCTCAATTGATGCATATTTGATAGAGATTACATTGGCACGATGTGGTTGTTGTTGTACCAACACTAGTAGGCTTCTAGGTTGTGTGTGATAGTGTGGCTGATAGTTTTGTGGGGGTCTGTAATAAGGTTTTTGTTTGTATTGGCCTTGATATCTACCTGGCTACAGATTAGGTTGCTGGTAGTTTTGCCTAACTGCATGCTTTTTATAGGGATAATCTTGAGTTGTGTGGTTCATATAATTCCTCTCAATTTAACAATATTGGGCATTCAAGTTCCTTGGGTTTTGAACCATCAATGGGCACACATTAGCCATGTGATCCCCTCCACAAGTATAAAAACATTTTTTACAAACCATTCTAGGGGATTTGTTAGATCATCAAGCTCATACTATGCTAGAGATGGATTTCATCTACATCAAAACCATCATATGATGGTGCCAAAGAAACTCATTGAAGTGTTTTCCATTTACATTCATTTAGTGTATTTCCTAACAATCCTTTATGGATCACTAAATCTTGTAAAAGATTAGGGATTTACACTTGTAAAATGAAAAACCAAGAACTAAAAATCCATACGTTTGAGGTGGTTGATCTTGATGATTAATCAATCAACAATTCATCAACAAATCAAGTGGTTAGACTTGACTTTCACTTTTTCCTAGATTGTAGGAGTTTGATTTCATTCATCATAGCAGACTAACCCGCATGGATTCGATTTCAAATACATCCCAGAAAATTCATGGGAAGAATCAAGAAAGCCTATATAAAAGCTCACAATACTTTCTACATTATGTTGGATTAATACAAACACTTTTTGATCGTCTACTTTGTTGTATCTTCATCTATGCATCATCTTCTTCAACTTTAGTCAACTTGGAGAGATCCAAAATTGATGAAGCAACATTCATTAAAAAGCTATCACTATCTTTTTGGTATCTACTTGGTGTCTAAAGCTTTTGGTATCACGTTTCTAGTATATTGTGAAAAATTATTAGTTTAAGGTCTCAGGGTCTATCTCTACATGCTCTTGAAAAGTCAAGGGTACACCTGATCAGTGCTAAGATTATTGCAAGCACATAGGTTGATGTTAATTAATTATCTTGTGAATTTTAGTTACAAAACCCTATGTATGAATTCCTCCAAAAATTATTTTTCCAATTATAATCATGTTGGTTGCTCTAAGCACTTGAAGTTTCACCTTCCAACCCAAAATAACAATTTTTGTAAACTAATCATTGTGCAAACTCATCTATTTTGGATTAACTATTTATCGTACGTGTTCAAACTACATAGTGAGTTCTATTCCATTAATTGCAAGTCCATAAGGTATATTTGATACTCAAAGAGTGCAAGGGCTAGTCTTGTGCTTGTTGGCTAGACCAGTATTCATCAACATATACCTCATTTCTCTAGCTCCAACAAGCTTCTTCAAGTTTTCTCATTGGTTTCTTTACATAGCTAACTTTTGAGCCACTCATTTTGCTAATCCTTCTATAGATGTAGAGGGTTTGAAAGTGGGATAAGTTGAGAAATCTGACTCCTTGTAGATCTTTTAGAGATTCAATGTATCACCCAAATTATCCTCTATATCTATATACATTATCATGCATTCCTCAATGGTTTGGGGCTCCTTAAGGTAGACATATGATCATAGTTTCATGCTCAATAAGCCATCTAGAAATAGGGAAACTTTTTTAGCTTGAGTAGGTATGTTGAGGCTACCAAAGGATGACTTATGAGGTTGTGCAAAAGTGAAATGGTAACTTTGCAAAGTGGTGTAGAGGTGGTGTCCTAGTAGCCAAGATCATGGGTGCACAGGTAATGCACAAACAAGTAATCACAATGGTTTTGTAGAAAATGTTGAATTCAGGTTGCAAAAAGCTCTTTTTGAAGGGTTCTTAAGCCTTTTAAAGTGTTATGGATGGTCCAAGTGACCCTCCCTTATGTCTAGATTTTGTAGATATAAATGTCAAAAGTGGAAAAGGTAAGAAGTAGAGATGGTACACAAGAGTTTATATGCGGCCCCACAACTTAAGGGCGTGATCATTCTTGGAAATAGAGTAAGGGGTAAGACTATACTCTACACTAAGAGATCAAGAGAGAGAGAGAGAAAGACAAACTTGGAACAATGTGTATGGAGAGAAGCAAAGTATGCAAAGAAAAAGAGAGAGAAAGAGAGAGAGAGAGAGGGGAGAGAGAGGGGAGAGAGAGGGGAGAGAGAGAGAGAGAGAGAAAGAGAGAGAGAGAGAGAGAGAGAGAGAGAGAGAGAGAGAGAGAGAGAGAGAGAGAGAGAGAGAGAGAGAGAGAGAGAGAGAGAGAGAGAGAGAGAGAGAGAGAGAGAGAGAGAGAGAGAGAGAGAGAGAGAGAGAGAGAGAGAGAGAGAGAGAGAGAATGCATAGGAGATGACAAAGTATGCAGAGAGAGTGCAGAGAGAGCAACCACAAGAGCAAATAAGGTATGAAAAAGTATCATCAAGGAGGTGTTGCACGTCCATATAGAAGTGACCAATCCTTCAAGCTTATTGGAAGCATAAGTGCAAGAAGTGCACAAGGGAAATCTACTAGACAAGGTTGAGGATTGGCACAGAGTAGGTTGATTGCACAAGTAATTGTGATATTTTGTATACTTGTGTGTCTCCTTCTTTGGCTTAAATTCTATGCACAGAGAACATATTTGTCTCATTCTAGACAAAGCTATTGTATTATTTATTATTAATCAAGATGCAAAGGCTTCTGATACAATTTTTTTTTCTTCTTCTCGTCTTCTCCTACAAACACTCAAGCATCTTTCAACTAAAGAATAATCCAACAAAATTTGGCATGCCTAGTGGGACAGGGTAGCTTGAGCTTAGGAGAACCCCTATTACAAGTGATGAAGAAGTGCAAAGGTGATGACAATATTCAAGAAGTACTTTTTCCCTTCTTGTTCATCTTAGTCTAAGGAATAAGAAGCGTAGCTCATGATCACAAACTAGTCACAAACCTTAGGAGTTCCTTTCAAAACAACAAGAAGGAAACTCATTGAGAAGTCAGCTAGTCCTCTTTCATCCACATCATTAGTAAGAGATATGGTAGCTCAAGTAAACCTAGAAACTTTACCGTCATTATTGAATATCATTTTTCCTTTGTTTAGAGGATTAGCACATGAAGACCCTGACAAGCATGTCATAATATTTTTAGCCCTATGTAAGGCAAGGGGGTTAATGGGATGAGATGATGCATTTTTAATCCCCTTTCAAACAACATTGGAGGGTGTATCAAGCAAATGGTTTAACCAATTTGCAGACAACCATTTTAGTACTTGGGACTTAATGAAGAATGCTATCAAAGCATAGTTCCAACGAGGAAGTTACAGCAGAAATCATTATTGAAGATTTAGAGAACCAATGAATAGGTATTGGGGAGACCTTTCCTAAATTTGTTACTAGAGCCAAACCACTTATGGCTAAATTACTAGACCCGCCCCATAGTTTTTTATCAAAAAGTGTTCTACTAAACCACTTCCAATATGCACACAGTGCAAGATTGAGTTAGTGTTCTCCACAACAAAAATTGAAGAATTTATTACTACTACAACAAGGTTAGAAGAAATAAGACATCAATATGGGACTTGCTCTTCTAGTCTACCATACCATGTGGAACCTGAAGATTGATTAACACAATTGAGGAAAGAACTTGGGAATCTAAGAAGAAACAAGCCCCATAAAGAAGAAGAAAGTGTAGTAACTCAACCAAGGTGTGAAATCGAAGCATTAAAGCTACAAAAGGAAGAGGAAGCCCTACCAGAAGAATTGCCACAACTTCGATAGGAGCTACAAGAACTTTGTGGAAGTGGCATCAAAAGTATGCTATGGTGCACCATGTGTAGCAAACAAGGTCATATGGTAAGCGACTCACCTCTCTTAACGTGTGACTTTCCATTTATATAGGAAACCTCGCCATGAAGCCCAAGAATGCCACTCAAGAGGAATGTCGTGCATAAGCATAATGGGGAAAAGGAGGAGTCAAACCACCAACAAATGTAATGGTTGCTGCATCAAGTCAAGGTAACACCTAGAACCCAGGTCCTCAAGGTTATTTTGGAAATGGCCTAAAAGGCCAATCATTTGCTTTAGGTTTGGGGAATGTGGACATCATCAAAGCAAATACCTTCTACCATAGAATTCTCTTCCTTGAAAAAAGTCCCTAGAAGCTAGAGATCACTACAAAATTTGTTGTTCATAGAAAAAAGCATCCACATCAGGGCCTCATATTCAAATGCTTTTAGTGAGTAAGGTAGGAGTAGTAGAAGAAAGCATTACGCCATCACCATCTATTAGAGTGGCACATTTAGAAGAAATGAATGTTTTTTATGCATACAAGAAGTAAATGCAAAGCCCCTTGAGAAAAAACGTGCCAAGGCTAAATGAAAAATGAATTCAACAAGAAAAAGGGGACGTTTGAGGATAGAACTACCCCAAGTGAAGAGAGACAACAAAAATAAGATCTAATAAGCAGAAGTGAAGCCATTGGACATGCATTTGGCAGGGCCCAAAAGGAGTTTGAAAAATCACACATAGCCCATGCTTCTATAGAACTTGAGGCTTTAAATTTATTTAAATCCATCAAAAAGCAGGTTAGTATTTTATATTTATTAAAAATGGATGCAAATTTAGATCAAAAGTTCTACAATTCATTGATGAAGCCTCCACGTCCACTCTCCTTGCAAAGGATAATGCTACTAGTGAGGGTAAAGTTAAAGAGGAAGCCCCTCCTAGAGATTATAAGATCCCACAATTCAATGTCACTATTAAAGGAAAACATATACAAGAACTTTTTTTTAATAGAAAAGGAAGTTTGGCCTTGGCCTACTCTCCTGGACTTTAATTAATGATGAAGAAAAAGTTGCAAGTGAATAGGACTAGTGCCCTTGGGACCCCCAAATCCTACAAAGCAAGGGTAGAACTTTGAGATCTAGAGACTATTACAGAGGAGTTTAATAACCCTCTTGTCCCCCTCATATGGGGCCCACTTGGGTTTAAGCTTGTTTTTCTCAATGAAACAATTTATGATGCCTAAAGGGTGGGAACCTCTTGCAATTAGAGATTATTTTGCCAAGGAGGAACAAAGGCTTCTCGATTGTCCACTCTTTGGAAGGGTGTCCAAAATTTTAGGCACACCACTCCTTCCAAATCTTCGAGAGGGTTTCCCGTCTTATAGCATTCCACAGTGCCACTGAGAAGTCGATTGCTTCACCCAAAAGTGCTTGCTTCTAGGTGATCTGTTCATGCAGACTCAAAATATTCCCAAGAGTGTGCTAGAGCAGGAAAGACTTTGGGCACATGAAGAAGATGTGACCCAGATCCTCAATACTACGGCGGCAACACTTGCACCATGGTGGAGCCCCACAAATTTTGCTAGCCTTTAGATTGGTCTAGATACCACAGTGGAGAATTTGCCACATGAGAACATAATTTTTGTTCTCGATGAGGGGATGCTTGATAAACATGAACGTCAATTCCCAACACAACCTTGTCCAAGTCAGGCACCACTTCTTGTTAAGCGTGATATGATAGTCTATGTTCACCCTAATTCTAGGAATTTTGGACAAGCAATTGCTATTGTGCCAAATAAGACCCTCATGGCATGGCGAATCCCGCCCAATGAGGATTTGGGTTTTTGATTGTTCCCATGCAATGGATTTGCTCTTAAGGAGAGACTCTTCTTCGTAGTTCACTCTTATTTCATGGTCTATGTCCTCAAAACTAATCCAATGGCTAGTTTCTTGTTTCCAAAGGTGTTTCCATTGTTTGAAACCCTTGTTCTAGAGCCTCTTAACATTTTAAAGGTTCTAAGAGGCCACACCCTTGATGCCCATGATTGGAAACCAGATTGAGTAATTTGTCTGATGCCACCCCGCCATTTCCAATCTTCTCTGATTATGATAAATTGTTTGAACTTGTTCCAACTCTTACATAGCAAGCACCCAAGATTCAAGCCTTAAGGGGGAATTGGAATCAAGGAGAATAAAAGGGTAAGGATGCTCAAGTCCTTCCAACTAGGGAGGCCCTCCAGTGTGATCACGTTCTTGTTTCTAAAGATGAGCTAGGCCCAAGAGGTCGCATAGTTGCACCAAGCCCTGATGATCCATTTTGAACCCAACGTGTCAGTCATGCCTTCAATATCCATAATGCCTAGGCCTCCAAAATCCTTTTGGCTGATGCAAGTAGAATTATAGTGGATGGTGGCTCAAGCATTAACTTGATGCCTAAACATACTATGGAAAAACTTGGACTTCAGCAATCAAGACCGGCCAACTTCACTGTGATGTTCGCTGACCAAAGCACAATAGGACCAATGGGAGTGGTCCCTGGAGTTCCAATTGAGGTACAAGCTAGCATCTTCACTTTGGAATTTGTTGTAATGAGACTACCACATTTAGATGGAAGTTTTCCTTTGTTGATTGGGAGACCCCGGTTAAGGCATGCCAATGTTTTGCATGATTGGGGCAAAGACACTATGTGGGTAAAATAGAAAGGAAAAGGGATCATACATCTATTTTTAGAAGAAGGAATAGAAAACTATGGACATACTAACATGAGGCAAAAAATTAGCAGAAGACCTATTGAGAATGTGATTAGTTGTATGTACTACATCAAACCAAAACTTTGGAGAAAGCTTTTTGGATGACATCATAGTATGCATCATCTCAATACGTATCCTATTCTTTCTCTCTGCAACAACATTCTGTTCTGACATGTAAGCATAGATACCTTTGTCTTCAAGAAAAGACTTAAAGTCTTTAGACATGTACTCTCCTCCTCTATCACTTCTCAAAAGCTAGATCTTTGACTGACTTTCATTTTCAACAAGAGCTAAGAACTACTTAAAAGTAGTAAAAATCTATGACTTCACTTTAAGACTGTAAATTCACAAATGTCTTGAGAAATCATCAATACATGTAACAAAGTACATATAACCTTGAATGGAATCTGCTCTCATTAGACCATTCACATCTAAATGTATTATCTACAACTTCCTTGTGGCCATCATATATCCATGCTTCTTGAAAGCTAGTTTGTGAAGCTTTCCATCAAGACATCCTTCACATGGCTTTGCATCATCTTGTACAGCAAAAGTAGGAAAACTCTCCACCATACCTTGGTCTTTGATATGCTTAAGAGCTGTGTAACTGATATGAAGAAATCTAGCATGTCATAACTTCATGTTCTCCTTAGGTGTTGTAGAGCTAGCAAGGTTAGCATGACTTATTTTGGACAACACAAACATGTCACTTTTGTTTTCACCTTGAAGTAGACAATGCTCTTCATCAGATGAGAGGATTTGATATGAATCTTTCATAAAAGAACTTTATAACTATGTGATAAGAAAGTAGAAATAGAGAGCAAATTCTTCTTCATGTGGAACGTAGAGAACATTGGAAACTATGAAATTTACAACTCCTCTAGACTTAAGATTTACTTCTCCAACACCTAAAACATCCAAATCATGACCATCTGCAATGGTCACTCTTCTACCTGAAGAGTTAGAAAGTGAAGAAAATACCTTTCTACAACTTACCATATGCTTAGTAGCTCTAGAAAAAAATCCAAAGATTATCTAAGATTGCATTTAATGATGTTTGATCAAAAGCTACTTCTTCAATAGTAACACATGCATATGAATCTACCTTTGAATTTTTAGGTTTTGGATCATCTTCACTAGTATTACTTGATTCTTTCTTCTTCCCATTTAAAATCCTTGTTTGCACTCTACTATGAAATGACTTGGTTTTTAGAGTAATGGCATACTCTTTTCTTTAAATTAGATGTAGTCGAAGAAATTTCTTTTGGTGTAGAAGAAGCATTTGGAGAAAGACTGGTATAGTTTCTTTACTTCCCCTTCGATGATAATGACATTTGTTCATCATTCTCTTCCATATCCTTTTGTTGATCTTCATCTTGAAGTAACAGGAACTACAACTCTTCAAATGAAAGTTCTCTATCTCTTGTAGAGAGAGATAAAGAAGTACCAAAAGCACAATATGTAGATGGAAGTGAGTTTAGAAGTGTGTTTACCATCTCTTCATCTGAAACATTGAGTAACTGATCTCATAAATCTTTAAGCTTCAAAATATGTGTCTAAACTGATTCACCAACGTGTATCCTTGTGTTAGTTAGCTAGTATGCTTCCTGAATCTGAAAACTTCATAGCTGTATTTAGTGATATACAAACATTCACTTTACAGGAAACTTCGTCTTTCCTTCAGACTTCAATTTTTTATCTAATTTACTTCAACCTTCACAATTCTTTGTTTGCTAACTGTTAGATATTCTTTTCGCCACTTGAACAAGTCAAAACTGTATTTGAAAAACTCACCAAAATATCACCGGAACTTCACTGGGCTGTTACCGGACTGTCACCGTAATTGCACCGGAATGTTACCGAAATCAACTGCAATTCTGTTTGTAGTTACTTCAAATGTTTGTAATTGAAGTAAGGAAGTAATATCTGAACTTCCTTCAGTGAATGAACTCTATCTGAAGTTTGAAGAAAAACTTCACCAGTTCAAGATGCCTTTTACAGTTAGACATTGTACCATGTGTACATGTCCCGTTTCACAAAATTCTTTGATCAGTTTGTAGTTGAGACTATTGGCTTCAAGATGAGCTATCTCTCATGAAATACTTTACACTACGTTTCGAGATCTAACTTGTAGATGTACCGGAAAATGTTTACTGAGAAAAAATTGTAACTATTAACTAACTTTCACAGTAATATGAAATCACTCAGATTTCTTCACATACGAAGAATGCGCTCAAACTTCCACATGAACATGTGTTTTCTATTAGAGAAGATGTGTACAAAAATAGTTTGGCCTCACTTTGCTCATAGCTATGGAAAACTCTCCTACTCTGAGTAGTTATTCCTTACCATCTCTCTTAGATGAATACCCGACAGTTCAGGTTCTATTATTCATCTACATACGCAATCTCTTGCGTCTTCTATATCACTATCCTCAGTTTCTATATGCGCTATTCTATTCCGGTTCTATGCGCTCTCTCTGCTCCCTTTTTCACCTCACATACTCATCTCATATATATACATTTTGTTCCGAGATTCAAAACTCGTATTTCTAGAAGTTTCTATGAACTATATTACAATCGTGAATTTGTCCCTTCACTAAGGCTTGATTTTTTGAGTGCTTTGTTTCTTCTTCTCTTTGTCTTTCTTCGTCTTTAAGTCTATCTGTATGTCAAATTTGTGAGTGATTCTTCAACAGTTCCCCTCAATCACTAATTTGCATTCTCTGATCTTTCATATATTCTTATTTTCTTTTATACCTGCCATCTCTTTGAATCTGCTTGTCTTTACTCCATCCAAACTCTTTGTTCGAATATCTGCAATCTGATCGTTTGTAGGAGTTAATACTATTTCAATCTCCTTCTCCATTACCTTTTCCCTCAAGAAATGATATTGAATTTCTATGTGTTTTGTTCTTGCATGAAATACTGGATTTGCTGCAAGATACAATGAGCTCATATTGTCTCCATGTATGATAGGTATACCTTGATCAATACCCATGCTTTTGAACAAGGTCTGCATCCATATCACTTCTTTAGCTGCTTCTACAAGTCCTTTATATTCTGCTTCTGTTGACAATAAAGCCACTGTGTGTTGCTTCTTTGAACACCAGCTTACAAGCTTATCTCCCAGGTATATCATATACCCATGTGTTGACCTTCTGTCATCTTGACTTGCTGCCCAGTCTGAATCACTGTATGCTCTCAGCTTTATATCTGATGTAAAAGGATAATATAATCCTTCTTTTATAGTTCTTTGATATATCTAAGAACTCTTTGTCCTACAACCCAATGTTGATCCTTCGGACAATGCATGAAGTGTGAGAGAACTCCCACTGCATAACTGAGATCAGGTCTTGTTAGTGTAGCATAAATTAAGCTTCCCACTAATGACTGATACTTCCTCATATCTTTAAACTCTACGCCACCATATTTGCTGAGTTTATGATTGACTTCAAGCAGTGTTGAAGTTTCTCTGCAATTCTCCATGTTAAACTTCTTCAGTAAGTTTAGGAGATATCTTTCTGGCGAAACATATACACCATGATTTGTATATGCGACTTCCATTCCAAGAAGGTATGATAACTTTCCTAGATCACTGAACTTGAACTCTTTTTCAAGCAATCTTTTTACCTCCTTGATTCCTTCATCTGAGGTACCTGTGATTATAATGTCATCTACATAAATACAAATGTAGATCATACCTTCATCTGTTCTCTTAATAAGTAGACTTGCATCTGCTTTTGAGCTTTGGTATCCAAGGTCATTGAGATACTTCACAAGTCTGTGATTCCAAGCTCTTGGAGCTTGCTTAAATCCATAGAGAGCTCTTCTTAATCTGCAAACATGATTTGGGTAACTGGAACTTACAAACCCTTCAGGTTGTTCCATGTAGACTTCATCTGATATATATCCATTTAAAAATGCATTCTTTATATCCAACTAACTTAGCTTCCATCATTTTGATGTTGCTATAGCAATCAATGTCCTTATGGTTGACAGCTTTGCCACCTGACTAAATGTCTCATCATAATCTATGCCATGCATCTGAGCATAGCCTTTGACCACTAGTCTAGCTTTGTATCTGGCTATCCTTCCATCTACAAGTTTCTTAACTTTGTAAACCCATCTATTTCCAATCATTTTCTTACCATTTGGTTTTGGAACAAGTTCCCAAGTCTTGTTCTCTTCAAGAGCATTGAACTCCTCCTTCATTGCTTCTTCCCATTGTTTCTTACCTCACTGTAATTCAAAGGTTCTTCATCTTCCTTTACTAAGTAAGCATAGTTCTTCTGAGTCAAATAAGAAGTGTCATAGGAATACCTTGTTGGTTGTTTCCTTACTCTATTTGACCTTCTTAGCTCATATTCTTCATGTGTATCTGAATACACATCTTCATCAAATCTCGGTCCATCTTTGTTTCTCATACATGATCCAATCCTGGATGTACTTGCCTGCATATGATCTTCATCTCCATTTACCTGCATATGTGATTTACCTTTTTCAATTCTTCTCATTTCTTCTTCAAGTGTTTCAACACTATGCTCTTTATCTGTATACCAAATCTTTCCTTCATCAAATGTCACATCTCTAGAAACAGTAAACTGTTTAGTTAGAGGACTCCATAACCTATAACCCATTTGTTTTTCATCATATCCGATGAACATATATTTTTCAGCTTTTGGCTCAAGCTTATGTCTCAGTTGTGATGGTACATAAGCATAAGCAACTGATCCAAACACTTTACAATGATAAAGTGTTGGTTTCTTACCCCACCAAGCTTCGTAAGGAGTCATCCCATTTAAAGTTGTACATGGTAATCTATTTACCAGATATGTAGCTGTAGTTATAGCCTCAGCCCAAAGATAGTTTGGACAATTCTTCTCCTTTAGCATTACTCTTGCAAAGTCAACTAGAGTTCGGTTTCTTCTTTCTGCTACTCCATTTTGTTGCGGTGATTCCTGTTTCATTAAAATGTCCTAACCTCTTATGCCAGAGGTCTAACTCTGTAAATACCTCATCACCATATGTGATCAAGGCTTGACCAACATTCCCTTGTACTTTAAGAGTAAAAAGTCTACCTTCCTTTTTACCATGAACAATTTGTTTGTATCCTTTCTCTGGATCTTCAACAAATACTCCTTCATTTGTAAACCTGACTTGAAAACCTTTTTCTACTATCTAACCCACGTTGATCAGATTCTTCGGGATTGTTGGAACATACAAAACATTTGTTAGTAGGTCAGCTCCATTTTTACAATTTACTTTTCCAATTGACCTTACATTATGCTTTGTATTATCACTTGTTTGTACTGTATGATTTGAAATACCTCCTTCAAGTTCTGATAACAATTCTATATTTCCTCACAAATGATTTGAACAACTAGAGTCAATATAGAATACCTTGAGGTCTTCATTCTCTGACATACTTATTGAGTTCATCATCAACGTTGTATTACTGTCATTCTGCGTATCATTTGCATAGTTGTAATAGGTAGTGTTGTGAGACTGACCTCTACCATATCCGCCTCTTTAGATTTGTCTTCCTCTTTGATATCTTCCACTTCTGCCTCTACTGTTATTGTTCTGATTCTAACTTGATCCTTGAGAATTATGCCAGCAATCATGAGCCAAATGATTTCTTAATCCACAGATCCAACAAGTCTTCTTGTTGTTAGTCTGATTACTTTACCTTTATCACCTTTCTTCTTATTCTTTGCGTACATAGCAGAACTATGTCCTTTATCTCCGTCTGTATTCAAATCTTGCTCAAACGTTAACATTAGTCCAAGCAACTGATTTAAATTTAGTACAAAATGATTTAAAGAAAGTTCAGTTGAGAGTACGAAAGGTTTCCACCTTTCATCTCATCTTAATCCTGCAAGCACTTGTGCTATAAACCTGTGATCTTCGATATCTTCATCAATAGATCCAAGACTGTCCGCCAAGTCTTTCATCTTAGTGACATAATCACTAATGCTTTGACTTTGCTTTTTCTTGAACGTTGTAAACTCTGACCATAAGCTAGCCTTCCTAGCTTTCGTCGTATTTTCGAAATCATCTTCCAATGCACTCCATATGTCTTCTGCTTTCTCCAAACCTCTAATGTGCGGTAGTAGATGATCTGTAATGGTATTGTAGATATACGCTCTTGTCGTTGCATCTTTCTTCTGCCACAGCTTCAAAGCTTCTAACTCTTCTTTCTTTGGTTGACTGTCGTCTTCGAAAGTCGGCTTCTTTTCTTCTCCTGTCACATATATCATTAAGTCCTTACTCATAAGTAAGGCTTCCATGCGCATTACCCATGCGGGATAATTATCTCTATCCAATTTGTCAATAGAGATATGATCTGCCATAATCTTCTTGTTTCTGTTACTTTCAGTGAGTATAACATTAAAAAATTTTACCTTTTGTAAACCTTTACCCTTGAGAATGAATTTGGAACACTTCTCTGGTTCCGTTTGCTGTTGATCACCTCAACCTTCACCTTTCTTCTGAAGAATTCTTCACTTTCTCTTGTATCTTTACTTCCGTTTTCTCTTTGAGGACCTTTTTTGCTCGGATACCACTTGTTGAGGTTATGTGATGTCGTGGCAAAACCTTGTTCACTAACAAGACTGCGGAAAATTGCCACGCCTCAACTAGAACTAAGTTAAAGTGATGTTAGAACACCTCTATAATCATCAATAACTTAGTATGCTTCCTGAAACTGAAAACTTCACAGCTGTATTTAGTGAAATACAAACATTCACTTTACAGGAAACTTCATCTTTCCTCCAGACTTCAATTCTTATCTAATTTACTTCAACCTTCACAATTCTTTGTTTGCTTACTATTAGATATTCTTTTCGCCACTTGAACAAGTCAAAACTATATTTGAAAAACTCACCAAAATATCACCGGAACTTCACTGGACTGTTACCGAACTGTCATCGTAATTGCACCGGAATGTTACCGGAATCAATTGCAATTCTGTTTGTAGTTACTTCAAATGTTTGTAATTGAAGTAAGGAAGTAATATCTGAACTTCCTTCAGTGAATGAACTCTATCTGAAGTTTGAAGAAAAATTTCACCAGTTCAAGATGCCTTTTACAGTCAGACACTGTACCATGTGTACATGTCCCGTTTCACAAAATTCTTTGATCAGCTTGTAGTTGAGACTACTGGCTTCAAGAGCTATCTCTCATAAAAAACTTGACACTATGTTTCGAGATCTAACTTGTAGATGTACCGGAAAATGTTTACTGAGAAAAAATTGTAACTATTAACTAACTTTCACAGTAATATGAAAACTCTGATTTCTTCACATACGAAGAATGCACTCAAACTTCCACATGAACATGTGTTTTCTATTAGAGAAGATGTGTACAAAAATAGCTTGGCCTCACTTTGCTCATAGCTATGGAAAACTCTCCTACTCTGAGTAGTTATTCCTTACCATGTCTCTCAGAGGAATACTCGACAGTTCAGGTTCTATTATTCATCTACATACGTAATCTCTGGCATCTTCTATATCACTATCCTCAATTTCTATATGCGCTATTCTATTCCCGTTCTATGTGCTCTCTCTGCTCCCTTTTTCACCTCACATACTCATCTCGTATATATACATTTTGTTCCGAGATTCAAAACTTGTATTTCTGGAAGTTTCTATGAACTATATTACAGTCGTGAATTTGTCCCTTCACTAAGGCTTGATTTTCTCAGTGCTTTGTTTCTGCTTCTCTTTGTCTTTCTTCGTCTTTAAGTCTGTCTGTATGTCAAATTTGTGAGTGATTCTTCAACACCGATGGTCCTAGAGTGTTCACACACATCATTACTTAAATATATCAACAAATCCTCCCTCGGAGTGATGCACTGAACAACGAGCTGGCACTCATGTATAAGGAAGCATTAAGCTATGTGGAATCAATCCACAAAAGGAAGTAAGCTCAAAGCTTTGCGGAAAGCTTCAAACTTCTCCCTAGGTAGAGCCTTCATGAAACGTTCTACAATGTTCTTCTACGTGGGCACATATGCCAAGATGATCTCTCTAGCAGAGAACCTATCCCTTCCATAATGATAATGCACCTCAATGTGCTTAGTGCGAGCATGGAACATAGGGTCCCTTGCAACTGCCAATGCACTCTAACTATGAGTGAAGATGGTGGTGGTAGAAGAGTGACCAACACCCAAATCATCCATAAGGCATCTGAGCCAGACACACTCAATAGTCAATGTGAAAGCTTTCCTATACTCATCCTCACAACAGGAAGTGGACATAGTAGGCTACTTCTTGCTCAACCAAGATATACATGAGCTACCAAGCATGAAGAAAAATCCACTAGTGGACACACGATTTTCATAGCAACTAGCCCAATTAGAGTCAAAAAAAGGATGTAAATCTAGCGGTAGTGATCCCCCCTTGGGATAAAACAAAGTCGGGTACCACTCAAGTAGTCAAAGATGAGCTTAATCGCATGCGAATGCTTGACACATGGGCTATGCATAAACGTTCTCATCTCTGAGGCATCAAACTAAATATCTAGCCAAGTAATGCATAAGTAAGTCAAGCATCCAACAACCCGCTGATAGAGAACAACATAAAATGCATCTCCAGCATCATGAAGACTTAATTGTAAACTTGTCTCCATAGGACTTGCAATAGGTTTACAGTCTTCAAGGCCAAAATGCTACAATACTGTGTCAATATATTTCGTTTGACACAAAGCCATTCCACCATGAGCTTCAATAAACTAAATGCCCAAATAGTGATTAAAATGCCCCAAATCATACATATGAAATGAGGCATGCAAATCAGCCTTAACATAAGCAATATGCTTGTCATGAGGACCAGTGAGAAGCATGCCATCAACATACATAACAATGATCAGATGCACATCATTACCACGCTTAACATATAAGGTGCTTTCATTTGGACTATTCTCCAAACCATGAGCAATCAGATAGGCATGTGTCTTTTCATACCAAGCATGTGGTGCTTGCTTTAAACCATATAATGCCTTCTTTAACTGGCACACTTGGTTTTCATGCCCTTTCTGCACAAAGCCACAGGCCTGGAAAACATACACTTATTCATGCAAGTCACCGGTCAACTAAATGCAGTTTTAATGTCCAACTAATGTACATTCCAACCATGTTGAGTTGCAAGTACAAAGATGCTACAAACAG
>CM035430.1:79725983-79763483 GCA_020310875.1 Ceratopteris richardii | reverse complement strand
GCTTCATGCATTCAAATGAATCAAATTATGTGTGTAAGCTCAAGAGAGCTTTGTATGGTTTGAAGCAGGCCCCAAGAGCATGGAATTATAGGCTTGTTAAGTTCTTCAATGAATGTGGATTTCAAGCATCAAAGGCAGATAGTAGCTTGCTAGTGAAGGCAAGTGAAAATGGATACATATACATGTGTATTTATGTTGATGATATTATTGTCACAGGTACAGATGCTCAAGGAATCAATGAGCTTAAGAAACAAATAGAGAAGGAGTTTAAGATAAGCGGTTTGGGAAACTTATCTTATTTCTTAGGAATGTAGATTATGTATATCAACATGGAGTATATGTTACACAAAAGAGATACTTGAAGAATCTTCTGGTCAAGTTCAACATGGAAGATTGCAAGCCTTCAACCACACCATTGGAGGTAAATCATAAGTTGAGCAGATATGGAGGTGAAGAATTCAATGATATGAAGAAATATCAGAGTTTGGTAGGTAGTCTAATCTATGCTACCTTGACAAGGCCAGATTTATCATATGCAATAGGTGTGTTATCACAATTTATGCATTGTCCAAAGAAGACTCATTGGATTGCAGCTCAAAAGGTACTTAGATATATCAAAGGAACCCTAAGTGAAGGTTTGCATTATGGATTTACTTCTGATACAAGAATCAAAGTGTTTAGTGATGCAGATTGGGCAGGTGACTCAGATTATAGAAGGTCTACTCATGGGTATCTCTGTTATATTGGAGATAAATTAGTTTCTTGGTGCTCAAAGAAGCAACATACAGTTGCTTTGTCATCCACAGAAGCTGAGTATAAAGGAATGGTAGAGGCTGCAAAAGAAGTGATATGGTTAAAGACTTTGTTGAAGAGTTTTGGAACTGATCAGAGTACTCCAATTATTTTTGGAGATAATATGAGTTCATTATATTTGGAAGCTAACCCTATTTTTCATGCCAGAACTAAGCATATAGAGATTCAGTATCATTTCTTGAGGGAAAAGGTACTTGATAAAGAGATTGAAGTGTTGTATACTCCAACAAAAGAACAAGTTGCAGATATGTTAACAAAAAGCTTGGATGGACCTAAGCTACAGAGATTCAAAGAGATGGCAGGAGTAAAGAAGAATGGAATAATCACAATTAGTGATTGAGGGGGATCTGTTGGAACAAAAAAATCACAAATTGATGATTACAAAGAGCTTGAAGCAAGTCTATGATCAGATTGAAGTGAAAGAAGTCATTTGAGAAAATGAAGAGATCTCAGAAGTAAAGCTTGTATACATATGTACATTACAGTTGGAAAATCTCGTAATTTAAGTATAGATAGGATGATAAGGAGTAATGTAATAGATGCAGGATAAGTGTAGAACCATATGTATATAATTCAATGATGTAAAGAAATACATGAGGAGTCATTAGAAAGAGATAGATGTGAAGAGAGTCATCTTCAAAAAATAGCGACGAGTATTTTGTAGATTTCTCTCAGCCTGATCATGTGGATCAGAAATCCTTTTGTACACATCTAATCTAGATGCTAATGAAGCTATGTTCAAAGTTTCATGATCTAATTCCTTTCATGCTATGAGTATGATCAATAGGAACGTGTGTATGTAAAGTCTGCAGGTAGACCTCTCAGAGTCACACACTTTTTCATGTCAATGTTTTGCTGAGATCTCAACGCACAGTGTAAAGTTTTTGATGAATAAGAATTCAAAATCTAAGTTAGAAGGTGAGGAAGCTATGGCTAAAAGCATTTAGCAAAATGGGATCTGTGCTGTGAGAAATCAACCTTAGAAGTTACCTATGTCAAAGTCGCTTGTTCCGGAAGACAGTTTCTGAAGGATCAAATTAAAGTTTTAATGAATTTTTTGAAGGAATAATGGTTGATATGATTGCGCAAAGATAGCGTGGAGATATATGCATCGTTACTTTGAAGAAATTTGAAGATATGTGTAGGTAATGAAGTTAATATTTGACGCAGACTATTGAAGGATGAAGAATTTCACTAAGAGAAGTGATAGTTGAAAGTTCTGGTAAATAAAGATAACATTTGTGTAAAGTTTGGTCCATAAATGATATAGAGGTGATCTTAAATCAGTATAGATCAAACCTTTGGAGATTTAGAGGTCTCCAACAATTGTGATCACTTGTTTGTGCACTACCTATGCACCCATGAACTTGGCCACTTGTACACCACATGCGCGCCACTTTGCCAAGTTACCATTTCACTTTTGCACAACCTGTTAAGTCATCCTTTGATAGGATCAACAGTTGCCTACCACCTAATGGGTGCTTTGTCCTAGAGAGTGAATAGCTAAACCACAAGCAAAGATGCACCACCTTAACACCATAGTGTGTAAAACCCTCAAAATAACATATGAGCAATCCAACAAGAGAAGGAAAGAAAAAGTCACAAGGAAATGTCAAAATTGGACACTAGGTAAGTGAACATGGAGAAAGCAAGAATGGTGGAGTAACAAGGAAAGGGTAGGTAGGGTTGATGGGTTGATGAGGAAAAGGCAGGTAGGATTGAAGGTTAGGACGGGATTAGGATTGAGTTTCGATAAAAATGAAGGGGCAGAGAGCAAGATGGGGCCTAAGAATATGTAAAAATTGTGAAAAACTTTGTAGCCTCATGTGTTGCATATGAAAAATGTGAAACATGGGGAAAAATAAATATGTAATGGACCATGTGGAACACTTGTGGGATAGAAATCACATATTGAATGTGCACAAAACATAATTTTTTTTACCAGAACAAGGGAAATGAGATGGATTTTGTTGAATATTACACAAGAACTCAATCATGGGGGTGAAAAAACATGAAATTGTCTCCAAGATTGCAAAAAATGGCCAACCCAAGGCACAATCTAGAACCACAAAGTATGTACAAGTAAAAAAAAAAGGTTCAAGCCATAGGATAAAATTTTATGCTATGGTTTGAGGGAGGTTGAGGGGTGTGGAGGGGAGAGAGAGAGAGAGAGAGAGAGAGAGAGAGAGAGAGAGAGAGAGAGAGAGAGAGAGAGAGAGAGAGAGAGAGAGAGAGAGAGAGAGAGAGAGAGAGAGAGAGAGAGAGAGAGAGAGAGAGAGAGAGAGAGAGAGAGAGAGAGAGAGAGAGAGAGAGAGAGAGAGAGAGAGAGAGAGAGAGGGAGAGAGAGAGAGAGAGAGAGAGAGAGAGAGAGAGAGAGAGAGAGAGAGAGAGAGAGAGAGAGAGAGAGAGAGAGAGAGAGAGAGAGAGAGAGAGAGAGAGAGAGAGAGAGAGAGAGAGAGAGAGAGAGAGAGAGAGAGAGAGAGAGAGAGAGAGAGAGAGAGAGAGAGAGAGAGAGAGAGAGAGAGAGAGAGAGAGAGAGAGAGAGAGAGAGAAGAGAGAGAGAGAGGAGAGGAGGGAGAGAGAGAGAGAGAGAGAGAGAGAGAGAGAGAGAGAGAGAGAGAGAGAGAGAGAGAGAGAGAGAGAGAGAGAGAGAGAGAGAGAGAGAGAGAGAGAGAGAGAGAGAGAGAGAGAGAGAGAGAGAGAGAGAGAGAGAGAGAGAGAGAGAGAGAGAGAGAGAGAGAGAGAGAGAGAGAGAGAGAGAGAGAGAGAGAGAGAGAGAGAGAGAGAGAGAGAGAGAGAGAGAGAGAGAGAGAGAGAGAGAGAGAGCAAGGGGTTGTGACAGGGGGGCAGGGAGAGACAGGGGAAGGGTGGGGTAGAGAGATGGGGGAGAGAGAGAGAGAGGGGAAGAAGGGAAAGAGTGAGAGTGAGAGAAGAAGAGAGATGGTAGAGATAGAATTTAGAGAGAGAAGTTAGAGAGATAAGGTAGATACCTTTTTTTTAATAAATAAAAAAGAAATTGTTCACTTTTTTTCAAAAAATATACACCAACAATAGAAAAAAATCAAATAAAATACCAAAACAATTTATAAACAAATGCCAAAAAATAATGTAAAAATGATCTCAATTTGAAGGCGATTTCCCACACCTAAACCTTAGAGAGCTTCTTTTTTTCCTCTGTTTCAATAAGAAAAAGGACTTATTAAAAAGAAGAATAACCCAAAAAAAATTCTTTAAAAATCCAAAAAAATACCTAAAACTTTCCAATAAGATTCTCTTGAGTCGGGCACTAAAATGACCTCCAAAGTACATGAAAAACATAAGATGAGCTTTCCTAGCAGGGTTTACGCTATGATAGATATTCTCTAACTCCAACCAAGCCTAATGAAAGTGCTTGTGCATCCCTTGAATCCCATCTAGATTGCTCCTCTGTAGGAAGTAATTTGATAGTAGTACCACTGACTCTTGATGATGAAGTGGTTCCTTCTTCCTCACTAACCTCCTATTGAGGAGAAAGCAAATAGGTATTCTTGTAGAAGATGAAGTACCCTCTTTTCTAACTTGTCCTAGCCTTGAATAAGTGCCATTGACAATATTCCATAAGTCCTTTGATAGTAACATATTCATCATCATAAAACTCCACATTGGATAATTGGACATTCCTTCAAGCTTTTCTTCATTCTTAAGTATATACACACTCATTTTGTTAAGGGCATACGTCAACTATGCTATGATACCAAATGTTGGAAGTGAAGTGGGCCACAACAATAATTAATCATAGGTTTAGAGGATCTTCCAGCACATGAACCTTAGCATACACACCTTATAACTCAAAAAGATGATGAGTGAGAGATAGAGAGAGAATAGACAAGATTTTCAAAGTGTAAAATAAGATAGGATGCTCACCTACACTATCTTATATTCCAATGTGTGAATATGATACAAATTGCCAATACCTAAATCTAGGTAGAAATAGGAACTAGATACAAGAGATTGTGTGCCTAAGAGGTATGAAGTGTGTGTGAGTCTGTGTGTGTGTGTGTGTGAGATATGGAGAATATGAATAGTTTTGAACTGTTTTACAACAAACCTAAATTTTGATTATTTTTAAATCAGAAACTAGTGAACTAACAAGTAGGAACAGAAATAGATTTGTTCCTCATAGTAACTTTGCTGATGGTAAGCTAACACAAACTCCTCTAAGTACTGCAAATGTAGATCACACCTCCTCCAAGTGTGTAAAAACACCTCCTCCA
Organism: Ceratopteris richardii; assembly: GCA_020310875.1. Lineage (NCBI taxonomy): Eukaryota > Viridiplantae > Streptophyta > Polypodiopsida > Polypodiales > Pteridaceae > Ceratopteris > Ceratopteris richardii. Next base: position 79,758,417 of record CM035430.1, on the reverse strand, counting down.
AGATGAACTCCTCCTTGCATTGAGCTAGTGCGCTAGCTTGAGAATGAGAAGATGCAAAACATTGAGGCAAGTTCATCCCTATATAAGATTTGGGTTCTTTGAAAAAAACAACTTAAAGCAACATCTACAAAAAACTAACACTTTGAAAAAGCTTTTGTTGTCTGATATTTTCATGAAATCATCGAAAACAAAAATCTACTGCCATCATTGATTTTCATGCCAAAAAGTGTTTCATGTTATGCACTGCCAATGGCGGGATTCCAACCATGGTTGCCTATATGGGAGGAAATCATTTTATCCAACACGCCTCACAATGCTTCTTGTGAAGTGTAGTCTAAAGAAGAACTCATATTGTTGTGCTTATGGAGATTTTGGACAAAGATTGACATTCTTTCCAACATCATGCTGACAGAAGAATGGACAATAGTGTCGGGATGAAATCCCTAAGGGAGTGTGCATCAAGAAATTTTTTCAAATTTATTCTTTGTTTATGTTCTGACTGTAGGAAGATGATAGGAGTTTTAAATTGTTCATGTTTTCATTTACGTGATGAGAAATCATTTCATTTTTTTACATTAGACTTGTATATTTGAATAAAGTTCATTAAACTATTCCAAACCCATGAAAAACTAAAATTTATTGGAACCAAAAAACCTAGTAAAACAGCTACAAATTAAACCTTGAAACTGCATTTTTACCCCTTGAAACTAACTTCTAACCCTTGAAAACCCCTAAAACCCTAACTTATAACCCATGGAAACTTGCTTTTAAACCCTTAGAAACCCTTGGGTTTTAAAGCCAAAGTGTAAATAAAACCATTAATTGATGTGCATTAACCCTAGAAAAATCAAATTGTAATTGAAAACACTAGTTTGGAACCCTAGAATCACCATTTATCCTAATTCTAACCCCTTAATTTCATTACATTATACATAGGTGTGAAATGAACCAAAACCTTAGTCAAAACTATAAAGGAAAAGAAAAAGAAATAAAAATAGAAACAAATAAGAGAAAAATAAAAATCAAAATAGTAAGCAAAGATTTGATTTTCTAAAAATAGAAAAAGAATAAAAGGAAGATTTTAAAAAAAGAATGAATAAAAAAGAAAGATTTTCTTAGAGTAGAAAGGAGAAGGCTAGAGGATTCTAGAGTTCTATAGAGAGGGCCTAGAGGAAAGCTATAAATAGATGCCCAATGCTCATTTGGTTTGTCCCATGGATTTTCTCTAGGTACTCCTTCTTGCCTTTTCTTGTTCATGCTTTACATTTTCTTGTTTATGCTTTAGAAATATGATGTTGGTTTCGTCTCTTTATGATCATCACCTCTCAAGCTAACCATCTCTGTCTATCATGCCTAGAGAGAGAGAGATAGAAAGAGAGAGAGAGAAGGATTCCACCACATCTTTTCTCTCCTCTCTAATCTTTCATAAGGAGTTCAATAAGTACTTGTGTGATGGCATGGAACATAAGAATCACATTCAATGTTTTTGCACATGTATTGTCTATTTGTACTTGGGATACTTTCTTGTAGACAATAAGAGAGAGATAGAGAGAGAGAGAGAGACCATTTGTTATGTCAGAGATGCTGGTTGAAGCGGGCTATTGAGGCTCAGAGTCGAGACTTGTGTTGGGGTGGCATCCGCAGTCAAAGATGCTATGTTTGACACTAGAAGTCGTTTGAGGCTTGAGAGCGTGTTGCCCGAGTGCCAACTCTCTATCTTTGATATCCACTTGTCATGAAGTGTGCTTGCTCATGGTCTTGTCCTACCTCAAGGATATCTCCATTTGTACTCTTGTGCCATGGTTTATCTCCTCTACCATCATATCTTTTCTCTAGCCTCTTCTTCAGATCATTGTGTCACTTTTATCCTTCTCTTTTGACACGTTGCTCCTCATGTAGTCCTGCCTGTACGTGTATCCATGCCTCCATTCCAGTCGAAACCAACAACTTGAAATCTATGTGCCAGGATTCACCCCCTCATAGTGTATTAGTGATCCTTCTTAGTGGTGGGACTGGCAAGAGAATGGGGGCGAATATGCTCAAACAACACTTACCTCTTCATGGTAGGCCTATTACTCTCCATAGCTTTGACATGTTTTCCAGTTTGAAGGATGTCTTGGAGATTGTTGTTGTGTGTGATCCATCATATAGGGATATCTTTGAAGAAGTAGGTAAAGATACTAGAATCGCGTTGAAATTTGCCCTTCTAGGAAGAGAGAGCACAACATGCACATAAATAGTCCAAGGATTCTTTCTCTTACTAGAAGCTCTATGAAACTCTATTTTTCTGACAGGCATATCTTGTTCCTAATGCTTTTTTGTAGTGTCAAAATAGTGCTCCTTCTCCCTAGAACATGGAATCATGCTCTACTATTGTTACTTAATGTGGTTCTAATTACTCGGACTCCAAGATAGGTCAATGTACATTTTAGTGAAGAGTCTATAAAAACCCATAAAGGATACGAGGTTCCATCGAGTGACCCAAGCTCCTATTCAAATTCAAGATCTATTGCTTTAGCATGCAAGCTAGAAGCTTCTTTTTGGGAACAATATGGAGTATAGACGCTTCTAACTCTATTCATCACTTCAAGTCTAAATCTGTTCATCAAGCATCTTATAACTCTGTTCGTCAAGCATCTCATGCAAAAAATGAACATTCATACATTTTTCCCCTCCCATAAGAGTGCCACTCCCAAACTTATCGTTAGAGAAGGGCTACATGTTTAAGCCACATACAATTGTCGGCATGGAACTTCTGGATTTGTGTTAAGTGATGGGGTCTCCTGCCTCCAACTGCAAATATGTATGCATGTGAAGTTTCACTAATGAGGAGCTATGTCTTACTCTAGTAGACAAAGAGATTGATGAAGAATATATGACCATGAACATGAGGTAAAAGTCCAAGGTATATCTACACATACTCGGTCATTAGTTCTTAGAAAACCCACCCCTAGAGTGATACCTAGAAAATTAAAGTTGGTTGAGAAGAGACCTATAAGATGTTTTTGGTGCGATCAGTATGGACATATGTTCTGAGATTGCATGACATATAAAAGTGCATGCAGATATAAACTAGTAAGTGAACATGAAAGTAAAATTTGTAAATATAAGGAGCAATTACCTTTACATTTGAATGTAGGAAGAGGTGGAATGAAGGGATACTTCAAGGAGACTAAACCTAGACCAAAATCATTTCAAAAAATATGGAAACCAAAAAGAGAGAATAATAAATTTCATGAACAAACAAATATGTTATCATTTTAGAATCAAGAGAAACCTATTGAAGAAAACAAAAGTAGATAAATAAAGGTTGAAAAACATAATATTGAGCAAATATTAAAAGAACAAATGGAAATAGATAAAAGAGATTTTGATAAAGAAATACAAGAGAAATCAAAGAAAGATCATGATGTATATGTCTCATTTGATCCAAAACTTTTTAACTAATGAAAAATTATTTGATCAAGAGAAAGTTACAAAATTACAAACTCAAGTAAACCTTGATATGAACAATCAAAAAATTAATCAGATTGAACAAGGAATTCAAGTAAGCAAAAAATATGATAAACAAGTGAATGAAGTAGATAAATAGTTGATTTGTGAGATTATCAAGCAAATCAAGGGAAATATAAAGATGACTTCAAAGCCTTCTAAGACTTTGAAAAAGAACAAGAGAAGTAAAAATCTTTCTTTTCAAGATATATTAGCAAATATTGAAGGATGATAGTATGATTGAAGAAGAGTCACCATGAAAAATTATGAAAACGATCAAGAGGATTTTGATGATGATTGATGATGATGATGATGATGATGATGATGCTATGTTTGGATGAGGAACAACATTGAAGATGAACCAAAATAATCAGATGAAACACTTCCAATCTAAATTCTATTTTTTAAAGAACATATGCATTGTATTTTTGTATGTAATAAATTAAAGATCTATACAAATTTAAGAAAATTAAGTAGGATTGAGATAGCAAACATCTATTATGGTTTCGTGTGAAGCATGAATGAATAGAAATGACATGAATAGAGTCAGTTAGCAGACTAGAGACTTTCGGGATTGAAAACTTGGGAATATGATGGCATACTTAAATTGAGTGCATATATATGCTGATAGATTTGAACACTTAGTGAGATGGATTCTTTGGATCCTACTATTTGTTCTTGTGAGATCCTACCTCCAGATAGATCATGATTTAGAAAAACCTTCATACTAAAGCCAGCAGTATATGTGTGTGCATCTATTGTCACTGTGCTGCAATGGGCTAGTAGGCGGGTGGAACAACTTTGTTCAGGTGATCAAGGCCATGAGCTGATGCTAGTTTCATCGTAGGTCTAACCTATATGTTATGAGGCACCTATATAGGTTGGTAGGCGAGTGTAGTAACTCTATTCGGGTGGTTAGAGCCAGGAGTTGATGTCGATTTCATATAGGGCTGACGTTGTGTGTTGTGTGCTATGTCAGATCAACAGACAGGTGGAGTAAACTTGGTCGGGTGGACAAGTCCATGAGTCATACCTGATTTCAGCCTAGGCTAACTTGTGAAAATAAAAATAAAAAGAAAAAAAAGTGTTGAGTTAGGATGAAGTATAAAAGAAAAGAAAGAAGAAAAAGAAAGATAAAAATAGAAAAGTAAAGAAAAGAATAAGATATGATGGAGATTTTGGATGGCAAGAGATAAATAGAGGAAGCAAAATATAATTCTACAAACTGAGTTAGTAGAGTTTAGTATATGCTACTACTTAGGATAAGTTGTTAGATCTGAACAGGTTGAATGAACAAAAGATCTATGAAGCCTACGATTTATTCATATGATTGCTTATTTTGTTGTAGAAACAGAAACATAGTAAGATGTATGATTTACTAAAATTTGTACTAATCTTCATAAATTTGCATAAAATGTATGAGATGACGTTTCAATTTTCGAAAAGAAAAACATAAAAACTTAAAAGAGTTTTCAAAAGAATCTTGATATGCTTCTGTTGGATTTTGCAAGTTGGCCCATCGAGACTATGTGCAGGTTTAGTAGGGGTAGATGTCGGGATGAAATCCCTGAGGGAGCGTTCATCAAGAAATTCTTTCAAATTTATTTCTTTATTTTGTCGACCATGGTATGATGTTCTGAATACAAGAAGATGATAAGAGTTATACACTGTTCGTTTTTTCATTGATTTGATTATTTATGTGATGAGAAATCATTTCATTTTTGTACACTAGAATTGTACATTTGTATAAAGTTCATCAAATTTTTCCAAACCCCTGAAAAACTAACCTTTACCCCTTGGTAAACCTAACTTCAACCCTTAGGAACCCGTAATTTTTTACCCTTTGTATGTATATTGAAAGTTGGAAGAATATGGAACCACAAAACCTAGTAAAAGAACCGCAAATTAAACCTTGACATTGCATTTTTACCCCTTGAAACTAACTTCTAACCCTTGAAAACCCATAAAACCCTAACTTATAACCCATGACAACTTGCACCATTTATCTGATTCTAACCCCTTAGTTTCATTAAAATTGTACATAGGTGTGACATATAATGCTAACGAGAGAGAGAAAGTGGCAGCGATGGCAGTTGCGGCTGAAGCAAGAGAATTGGAGAGAGAGAGAGAGAGAGAGGGGGCGGTGGCACAAACAAAGCAGTGACATAGAAGAAATGATGAATTGGGGGGCGAGACAGCGAGAGAGAGAGAGAGAAGGCCCATACAATCGGTGCCACTAGACATTGGACATTTTATGGAAATTGTAGATCAAAACAATGGTATTGTAGGTTCCACTACAGGTTCGAACTACTATGTGAGAATACTAAGCGGCACTAACTATTCTACTTCCAGGGGATATGGAACGGTTAGAGGTTAAAAGTAAGGATGGTGAATGGATCATCGTGAAGCCAAATCTTGATGCATTTGTAATCAATGTCAGTGATGTAATGCAGGTCTCTAGGGCAGGAGCTTTTATATATATATATATATATATATATATATATATATATATATAGAGAGAGAGAGAGAGAGAGAGAGAGAGAGAGAGAGAGAGAATGAGAGAAACGAGTGTACGTATGTGTGAAAGAAGGAATACATGAGTAAAAATGAGAAAGATGAAGCGTAATTCAAATAAAGCTATTGTCGGCATTCATAATGAGCTCTTATAAAAAAGAATTTTATTTGTTTCTTGAAAACGTTTAATGTGAAACCCGTATGGAAATAGTTGGCAATCGTTGATGATGATAGCTGAATCATTATTTTGGAAGATGAAAATAAACAAAGACACAAAACTGGGAATTGAAGAAGAAGGGAGAGCAAGAAACCTTTGGGGGAAGATTCTCTCAAGAATAAAAAGAGAAGCCACAACATCATCTTTGTGTTCCCTCATCATTTACACACAAACGATAATTGAGAGAATCTAGAGAGAGAGAGAGAGTGATAGAGAAAGAAGTGAGATTTCGGGTATTCTTTTTGTCTTAATTTTTCATGAAGTCATATTGGTTTAATTATACATTTAGTGAGAAGAAATAATCTAATCAACATTAAAAAGGAAAAAGATTAAATAAAACCAGGATAGTTTTATTTTCTAAATGTATTTTCATGAATTTCAAACATTTATTTGTTCGCCATGGATTTTCTCGAGATGACCTTATCCACAGTCACTTTGTGACACCCATTTGTATATTGATCGTGACCATCGAGTATAGTCTTGTTATCTAGCATTGTTGAGTCAGGTGTTTTACTTAGAGTATTGTATTTTTATTCCATGTGTATCCACCATGATATCTGCATAGGATCCTTCATCCCATGCGACCGAGGGCTTTCTACCGTTCTCTTCCGAAACACGGGTCCATCGTGTTCAAGAACCAACCACCATATAGGGTGAGGTGCCCAGTGTGCAGACGCTGCTCGTCGGACAGGGACGATGCATGCACACACACGTGGGCTCTGATTCAACCTCATACAAGGCCTCACTCCCCAACATCAGCACCTCCTTCCCAACAACGGTTAGAAGAGAGGTAGAGGTAGCTGCCCAGATGAGGCAATGACAAGTCGTGCTTTATGATAGGCCAATATAGACTGCTTCATTACAACCAAGGGAGACACATGTTCCAATAGGTCCAAATGTGTCTATAGCGTCAGCTACAGCTAATGTTGCATCCACATCACACACACCATTGTATTTACAATTAGAGATCCTAAGCAAGCAAATAGAAACTTTTATGAAAATGCAAACCTCTATATCCGAAGAAATGGTTAGCTTATATAGTAAAATGTAATCCATGGATTATCAAGACCCCATCCCTACTCAGTCAAGAACTACTTATATAGATCAGTTACAAAGAAATACCATGCCAATGCCTAATATACTAGGATACGCAATACCTGAGGTTGCACCTTTAGTGCAGCCCACTGCTCAACAGACCCTTGTACCACTAGTTTAGTCCATATATTAGAGAAATACTAGGCCATTTGATAGACGAAGAGTTGGGGGATTGTTGTATAAGTATGGGTCCAAGCAACAAAAGACATGGGTGTTGAGGGTCCAAACTCACTTGGAGAACCCTTGGAGTTTATTAAGAAACTCTTGAGAAAGTGTCTCCAAAGGTATGGTTTGAACTCTTGAGCTATTTGGATTTATTTACTCCCAATTGAAGGGTTTTGACCCTTAGGATTGATATTTCCTAAAGGTGTGGTATCTAACCCTTAGGGAGGCCTCTCAAGCCTTGAGACTTGTACATACAAGCTTGGGAGAGATCCTTTTAGGATCCATGTGAGAGCCATGTGATTTCCAAAGTTAGAATGCCTTTGATTAGCATCCATGTGGAGGGGAGACTTGGAGAGCTCTCCTCACATTTCCCTCCTTGGCATTGGGGTATATATATGGGTGGAAATTGGTTGGGTGGATACGGTCATCTCTCACCCCTTGTGAGTTAGGATAGTTATTTTATTTGATAGTCCTTAGTCTTGTTGTGTGAAGATACAACATTGGTATTCAAAGCATTAGAGGCATGGGTCGGAATCTTTTCTCGAGGTAAGCATCTTCGTTTACTCATGTGTGGGTATGTGGGAAGCCTAAACTTCCTTAAGCTCTTTTATGTACATTTTTTTTTTTGTTTAGAGTACAATGAATTTGGCAAGACACACACACCCAACCTTATAAGGTAGAGGCACCCATCTTGGGGAACTCTGAGGCATCCAACCCCAGGTGGGACTTGAACCCTGGCCATCTGCCTATGAATACAAGGCACATCCGCTAAACCACGCCAGCTAAGAGTTACGATCACAGGCTGCCTCTTAGATCCAGATGTTATATCCATTTTGGGTCGACATGATTTCAAATAGTAGCATTATATATAGGCGTCGAGTGATGGTTTTTGCAACGTAGGTGGGATTATATTTCATCACGTATGCACCTTGGGTTCAAAGATGTGCTACAAAACTCTTTCTCAAAATATAAAGAGGAGCTCGTTATACTCCGAGTCTACCCACGTGCACATACTAAAGTTTTGCAATCTTATAACGTTGAGAGGCAATTTTCTATTTTCCTCCCTCGTGGAGTAGGAAAATATTGTCCCGATGCATTTATCGTATGGGTATTGCTTGTTTCCTAATATCTCATGAGAGATTAGTGCCATAGAATTTGTGCCTCCACAAAAATATTAGTGTCCATGTTTAATTTTGTGAGGTGTGAATTCAAATTTTGCACTTAATTGTATAGATTGATAAGGTGAGCCCATGAGATTCTAACACTCTTTGAGTTTATTTTTTCGACCATCAGCTTTGATCAAAGTTCTTTGGGGTTTAATTTGGAAGGAGTTTAGCCTCTCCTTACCTTATGGGAGGACACAGTTTACTGTATTTTCCATTCAAAGTGGAGAATCAAATAAATAGTGATTGTTGCTTGAAAGAGGATTTTTACCCTTGTACTTTCAAAAAAGAAATGGAGCTACTAATTGAGTGAGCATGGATGAAGCAATTCGAAGCCAAATGGAAGATGGTTCTTCTTCTCCAAGGCAAGGGAAGGAAGAAGCTTGACATTGAGCTAAGTATTTTTGAGTTTATGTTTGAATTTCATATTGGCTTGCCATATCTTTCATATTGGGATGTAATTGAAGCTTAGGACAAGTCTTCAATTCATATCCATAGTCAATCAAAGTTCAGTATAGGTAGGCATATCGGCATGAAAAGGGAAATTGAGCAACACCTCAAGCATTTGCATACTTCTATGCACTGAAAAGCATGGATCTATGTGCATTTCCTCTCACAATACATGGTCTCAATGCACAAATTTAAGTCTAGGATCGTTCCTTTTGCACATATCAATTTTTCTCTTCATTAGAAGCATGTCTAGATACACAAGAGGATGTGCATGGGCATAGTGATGCAGGGAAGAGAACCCTATGTTTGTGCACAAAAAGGAGCCCAAAGTGCATGAAGATAAGGAATCATAGAAACATTGATGTTATGCAAATACATATATTTGCATATGCAATCATATGAATCAATTTCGCTTCACTTCAAAATAATACCAAGAACTTGGTGAGAAAGGAAATTTAGGGTCTTTGCAAAATTATGATAGCTAAATTTTGCAATTCATTTACCTAGAAATTCCTTCCTAAGGTGACACCCATGCTTAATGCAAAACTCTACATTGAGTAATGATTATGTCTTACTCAAAAAATAAGAAATAGATAAGTTTGGAAGTATGTTGAGATATTTTCTTGCCAAATAAATGGCAAGGAATGAATTTTGGATGCAATACCTTGCACCCAAATATATCTAAGTCACTTGATGACTTTGGAAGGTTCTCGAGTTAAACCTTTTTCACTATAACATGGGTCCAGTCGCATGTACACACTAGATAACCTAGCACACTTAATGCTAACTCTATGTATAATAGAGATACTTAGACACGGTTCCAAAACAAGATTTTGAATGAGATGCCTTAAGTACATGGAACCCAAATACATCAAATGTGTTCAATGACATAGGTGATTTCTCTGAAAAGTTTTTTCGAGTCACGTTCTTACATTACTTCAGAGAACCTATAATACTACTACTCTAAGTATAAGATATACTTAAATGTAGTTAGTTCGAAAAGTTTCAACAGGCATTTTTGGTGAGACATCCTAATAAGATGCCACCCAAAATGGTTTCAAGAGTCTCATGATGTAAAGCTCTAACTTGATTCCATCAAAGGCATTGATGGAAAGCAATTATAAGCAATTGAACTTATAAAGTTCAGTCAGTATACTTTCACCAACAAAAATGATGTAAAGTATTGAAAGACATCACGAAACATAGACAAGCCCCTTCTCTTTAAAAAACCTTCCAATTTAATTTAAGGCTTCATTTAATCAAGATATTTATATCTCAAAAGGAAATCCAAGACAAGTTTTCTTTAGAAGACGCAATGGTTCTTGGTGAAGGAGTTTAAAGCACCCTAGATCCAATAATAAAATGGAAAGATTTTCCTTATTTCATAGTACCTTCAAAAATTTTATGCTTTGATTAGCTTTGAAAATTAAAGCCATCTTTCCTAACACAAATAGACATGAACTTGCATTGTTGGGAAACATGAGATTTCAAGAGCAATCCAAAATAAGTTCATAAGTATGTTAGGATAGGTGGTTGTTGAGATACCTCTAGAAGATGTTTTAATAAATACCAATACTAGAATACCTTACTAGTACATTTTCTAGAAAATGTCAAGGCCCTCACAAGCATAAGAGTGATTGAATAGTCCAATGATTGAAGGGATCATAATAGTGTCTCTTTAAGTATGAATGAAGCCATTGTTTTTGTGATTTTTGAGGATGAAAACTCTTCAAAGGGAGGAAGAAAGTACCAAAACACATCAAATTGGTACAACTGATTGGATAAAATATATTATCTTGGAGATAGATTACAAATCAAAGAACATCTTTTAGGATATCGGATGCTTGACAAAGAAGGAGTTGCTCAAAAAGCAAGTACATGGCATGGTAAAAGTAGTATTGGAATCCCATCAAGAAAGAAAGATGGTTACAACCATGAGATTGAGTGAAGCACGCTAAAGGCCATACTTCTTTAAGAAAAGTAAAGAATGTTAGATAGAAGTTTCAATTCCAATTATGAAGTATGCAATTGTGATAAATAATACTTAATTCTATGGAAGGTCAAGCTTGTACTCACCTATCCTTAAAGAGATTTCAAGACAAAGATGCTTAGACTTCAATAGTAAATGTGATTCCTTGAAAACCCTAGGGTAGCTATTTGGAAGCTTCAAATAAAAAAGGAATCCAAAAGGCAAGAATAACCTCTTGTCGCTACACTTTAGTTGAGTAATAACTAACTAGATCTTAAATATAATTCAAAATACTTGCGATTACACCCAAAACATTATAAATAAAGGATTGATGTTTATTCCATCAAGATGGCTCTTTATTCCATCACTATGGATTTTTATTCATCATATGATTTAAATCTTCCAATCTAAACCTAATAATTAAGATCATAGAGTGATCATGAGTTGGAAGCTCTAAAATTCTAATTACAATAGAAGAGATAGAAGCGATTCCTTGACTTCACATTCTAGAAAGAAGAATCTAAGTAAAGGGTTCTCTTTAGTTAGATTAAGCTTCTAGACTTTAAGATAAACATCATCCACACATTAGTGTTGGATATAAAGTATAGTGGTATGGGACACTATACTTTATATTCATATTAATGTTGGAATGATGGTATGGGACATGAGACCTTGATATGATAGGTATCTTTTAGTCTTGGGCTCATGAGTTGGAGTGCAAATCCATCCCAATGGAAGCTAAAACTTCATAGATAAAGATGAAGCATAGGATGGTCAATAATATGACCATGAAGCACTTCAAATCTCAAGTAATTAAAAAAGTGTGAAGATCATGAAGTGAGATCACTTTCTAGGTCTTCATAGAGATTTTGAGTATGACTAGTGTAGTCTCTTTAAGGATTTTCTAGTTCAAAAATGCTCCAAGGATTTCTAGAGAGAGAACTATGAAAGATCCTTAACTTTGACTCAGTCAATCTAGGATTAAACACTTAGTTGACAAATACAACTAATGAGTCAATATCTTGACTCAAATTTATGCCTTTTTGTATAAAGGTGTATCAAGAGATAATGAAAAGGATCAACTTAGTTATCTATGTAATTGGAGTCAAACTAAGTTAGTCCAAAGAATATTGTTGATAGTACAATGAGGTAATCAATCTCCTAAAATATGAGATCTATACTAGACTTGGTATTCTAGTCTATAGGAGGCTCAAGAGATTGAAAGGCACTAACTTTTTGATTAAGATGTTTGAAGCATCATAGTTTGAGATAAAAGTTGAACATCATGAAAATCAGTGGCTCCAAACACTCGATGTTTTATACCACCAGAGTCTGGTAAATGGATGATGGTTTAACCTTACCCAAAGGATCTTTTTGAGAATTCATATTTAATCTCATAAAGATAGAAATAGTGCTTCAAACCATTAGCTAGATTAAATCCTTAAAGTTTTGAGTCTCATCTGATTTGACTCAAATCATTTTAGTATTTTAGAAGATGATCTAGTTACATTGAGTTTTGGTTCTGCATTCTCGCTTTTCTAGACCTTGGATTTGACTTGAAAGGAATCTTCAAAGTCATTCCTAGAACAGTTTTAGTTTGATGGAATAGATAACCAAATTAAACATCAAAATATGGATGTTTTGTATAGAACCCCTTCAATTTTAGAACCATCCATATGTTTTCAACTATCCAAAGTAAAAGATGAGATCATGAATCAAATGTCTCAAGGAATAAAAGCTAGAAAATATAGTTAGAGGTAATGCCTAACACTTCAAAATTATTTTAAAGAGTTGAAGTGAAAAGGTACTCTATCAGTATATGTTTAAACTTAAGGATAAATATCACTCACACATCAATGTGAGTATAAAATACAAGAGATAGAGAACTTTCATTTGAAGAGCTACAATTCCTGTTACTTTAAGATGAAGATCAACAAAAGAGTATGGAAGAGAATGATGAATCCATGTTATCATTATCAAAGTGTTAGTAGAAGAAGGAGACCAAAAAGAAGGAGAACAAGAGTCAAAAATCCAAGAAGGAAAGTAAGTCTTCTAATCCATAGTCCTCCAATCCTTCCCCTAATACTTCCTCTACACACAAAGAAAAGTCTTCGACTACATCTGATTCAAATAAAGGAGTATGCCATTACTGAAAGAAACTAGGTCATTAGCATAATCCAAAACAAGGATTTTTGATGAGAAGAAGAAAGCATCAAGTAAAGATGATGTGTGTGTTACTATTGAAGAGGTAGATTTTGATCAGGTAGCATTAAATGCAATCTCAGATAATCCTTGGATTTTTTTATTCTAGAGCTACTAAGCATATGACAAGTTGTAGAAAGTATTTTATTCCCTTTCTAGCTATTTGGGTAGAAGAGTGATCATTACAAATGGTCATTATTTGGATTTTGTTGATGTTAGAGAAGTGAACCTTAAGTCAAGAGTAGCTAGAAGTTTCACAATTTCTAATTTTCTTTATGTACCAAAAATGAGAAAGAATTTTATCTCTATATTCTACTCTCTTGTGAGATGGTTATAAATTTGTTTTTAAGAAAGATTCATGTCAGATCCTCGAATGTGATAAGGGGTATTGTCTACTTCAAGAAGAAAAACAGAAGTGGCATGTTTGTGTTATCCAAAATTATTCATGCTAATGCTTCTAGTTCTACTACACCTAGGGAGAACATAAAGTTATGGCATGCTAGATTTGGCCATATCAATTACACAACTCTCAAGCACATCAAAGATCAAGGTATGGTGGAGAGTGTGCATACTTTTGCTTTATCACATGATGGAGAATCATGTGAAGGATGTCTTGAAGGAATGCTTCACAAACTACCTTTCAAAAAACATGGATATATCATAGACACAAGGAAGTTGCAAATCATACATTCAGATGTGCATGCTCTAATGAGAAGAGATTTTGTTCAAGGTTTCAGGTACTTTGTTACTTTCATTGATGATTTCTCAAGATATTTGTGGATTTATGATCTTAAAGTGAAGTCAGAGATTTTTCCTACTTTCAAGAAATTCTTAGCTATGGTTGAAAGTGAAAGTCAATCAAAGATCTAGATTTTGACAGTGATAGAGGAGGAGAGTACATGTCAAAGGCTTTAAGTCTTTTCTTGAAGAAAAATGTATCTCTCATCAACTCACTATTCCTTACACTCCAAAAAAAAATGATGTTGTAGAGAGAAAGAATAGGATACTTGTTGAGATGATGTGTAGTATAATATCATCCAAAAAGCTTTCTCCAAGTTTTGGTTTGACATAGTATATACAACTAATCACATTCTAAATAGGTCTTCCACAAAAGCTTTAAAGGTCATCACACTTTATGAAGCTTATTATGCGAAGAAATTCAATGTGAGTTATTTCAAAGTTTTTGGTTCCCCAGCTTACATTCACATTTAGAAGAACGATCGTGGTAAGATTGTTGTAAAAGCCATTAAAGCTATCTTTATTGGTTATGAAATTGAAAGCAAAGGATACAAATTCTATGTTCTAGATACAAGTGATATGTTGCTCTTGCATGAATCCCCTCACTTTTTGGGGATTGAACCGCATGGAATCGATGATGAAGACGAATGTACATGTCAGCTACTTTCCTCTCTCACTTCCCATTAGGAATATCCAATGGGTGGAGTAATCCTCCAATCCTCAACCTTTCAGCTTTATTGACCTTGCATTTAGTGCACTTAAGCACATACTCTAGGATGTCCTTATGAAGTCGAGGCCAGCAAAACTGCCTCTTAACAAGATCATAAGTCTTGTTAACTCCTTGGTGTCCCGCACTAGGTGTGTCATGAAACTCATACAAAATATGTCGTCTCATCTCAAGATCTCTAGGGACACACACCTTACCTTTATATAACATATATCCATCATGGACAATGTAATTCTTCCACTTGCATCCTTCTTGAGTACCCGTCAATACTCCATTCTCACTAGAAACCCATATATCGTGATCCCTATTCTCTATGGATTCCCAAATCTCAGAACACACAGGATCAAGCCTACATTTCCCTCTAATGGATTCAAGTAACATTTCCCTCTAATGGATTCAAGTAGCTCACTAATGATCAGAATAAAACTCAGTCCATTGAGCATAGGCATGCTGCTGAGTGAATCAGCTACTACATTAAACTTTCCCTTCCTATACCTTAGCTCATAATCAAACTCCTGAAGGGTCTCTGCCCATCAAGCCTGACGACCTTTAAGGTCTATTTGATTAGAGAGCCACTTAATGCTCTCTTGATTGAACACTATCGTGACTTTGGCACCATATATATAATGAGGAAACTTATTCAAAGCATGGACAATTGCATACAAATCCTTCTCATAGATGAAGTAATTCTTTTGAGCCGGTCCTAGTTTCTTACTCTCAAAAGCTACTAGTCGACCATCCTGAACTAAAACTGCTCTTATAGCAAAATCACTCAAGTCAGCCTCAACCACAAAGGGTTTATTGGGATTTGCTATATGTAAAAGTGGATATGTAGCAATTGCTAATTTTAATCTCTCCATACTTTTCTTCTATTCATCTCCCGAATGAAAGGCTTTCCCTTTCCCTTTAAGCTGCTCCATCATTGGGGCAACAATTTTGGCATAACTCTTAATGAATCTTCGATAGAAACCAGATACACCCTAGGAAGATCTGCAGCTCTTCTAGGTTCCTTAGATGTGGCCATTCCATAATAGACCTTATGTTTTCAAGATCCATCTAGATTCCATTCTGGGAGACTATATGCCCAAGTTATCTAACTTCTATTTTGAAAAATTGACACTTTGACTCCTTAGCAAAGAGTGAATTTTCCCTTAACACTTGGAATAATTTTCTTAAGTGATCCAAGTGCTCCTATTCTGATGATCTATAGATCAAAATATCATCCAAGAAGTATACTACAAACTACCCTAGATAAGGCGGTAATATACTATTCATGAGCTTCATGAAAGTGGCAAGAGCATTGGTGAGACCAACATGCATCACTAAAAACTCATAATGCCCATATCTAGTCTTGAACGCAGTCTTAAGGACATCCTCAGGCCTAATCCTAATCTAACAATATCCTGATCTAAGGTCAAGCTTGGTAAAATACCTTGCTTGATGTAACTCATCAAATAGGTCTTCCAGTCTAGGCATTGAAAACCTATTTTTGATAGTTACCTTATTATACATAATCTCATAGATCCATCCTTCTTCTTAACCAAGAGCATTGGCAATGCCCAAGGTGAGTTACTGTTGGGATAAATAAGTGCCTATGTACTTTGGAAATGATGCAAGTAATGTTTGATACAAAATAGACTGCTTCCAAGTACAAGAATCAATGAAAATCTTCTATTTTAGTTCACACACTTGCAGCTTGTTAAGCTCAGTGCTTCCAATATAGTAGGAATTAGAAAAATTCCTTTTGGAGATATCAAATTATCTTAATGAGCTAATGATTCCAAGTAGAATCACTTAAAATCATATACTATACACAGAGAAATCAATTTAGCAAACAAAGCATTACCCCTGATTTTTTAGGATCTCTGCAGAGTTTGACCAGTGACCACCTCGATGCATATTTCTCTAACTCTACTAAATAGAATGTCTTAAACATCTGTTAGCATGTAGAGGACTTAGAGCTGATTCCAACAAGCTATAGAATACTGAAAATGGTGAAGTATTGACTGCGATATGAGCAATAGAAGATGACTCTTCTGAGTGACAATAACATAGAGATCAACAGATATAATGAATGATCTATTGTATTATGAAACAATGTTGTACATAATCATTGGCATGATGATCAATGCCCAATGATAGATAGAGGTGTAGGCTATGATGTGAGCCTTACCCCCTTACAATGGTGATCAACAAAACTCAGGATTGTAGTGATCTCTACCGTGAGTCTTTTATATTCATCTTTTATATATGTTCCATTCAAAGTTTGAATTTGAATTCAATTTTGGCTCTCACTAAAAGTTTTCCCCTAATCTAGGAGATATTCTCTCCAAATGAGGTCGTGGCTCTTCTATCTAACAAACTCCATGAGTTTAGTGGTAGCTACAAATATTCCTCTAAGTCAAATAGACTTTTACAAATGGTAAAAGGTAAAGAATCCATAGCAATGGTTCTAATGGGGCTTCAATCATTCCATATAGGATCTTCCCATGCCTTGCCAAGTGTGTAGGTTTGGCACTTGCACCAACAAATCCCCCTCAAGCCAAACATCTTGGCTTGGTCTTCTTCTTCAATCCTCTTGAATGTCCTGCAATCCAATCGTAGCTTTAAACCTACAAAGTTTAGTACCATCAAGTGCTTTGATTAATAAGTCTGCACATTGCATATTGGTTGATACATATGCCAACTGAATTTCCTTGCTCAATAGCTTCTCTCTCACATAATGATAGTGGACCTCTATATGCTTGGTCCTAGCATGATAAATAGGGTTTGCTGCAAGATGTAGTGAGCTTCTATTATCTCCAAAAAATATTGGAGATGTAGTATGCAAACCCAAGTCTATATATAACATTTTGATCCATATGGCCTCTTGAGTAGCATTGGCCAATCCTCTATATTTTGTCTCTGTTGAAGATAAAGCAACAGTAGGTTGCTGTCACTTGCAAAGGATAGGTAACCTAAGGTACTCCTTCTATCATCTTTGCATCCTGCTGCATCTGAATATATCTTGATGTCCAAATTTGAGGTATAAGGAAAGTATAAGCCTTGATTTTGAGTGCCCTTAAGGTACTTTAAAATCCTCTTGGCAACTTCTAAATGAGATGCCCTAGGTTTGTGCATAAATTGACTTAAAACACTTACTCCATAAGAAATATCAATCCTTGTTAATGTAGCATAATTTAAGCTTCCCACTATGCTTTGGTAACCTGCAATATTCTCAAGCACATCACCTTCATGAGCTCTTAACTTTTGGTTTACCTCCATTGGAGTGCTTGCTACCTTGGCATCCTATAAATGAAACTTCTTTAATATGTCTTGTACATACTTTCTCTATGTAATGTAAATTCCAGAGTTAGTATAGACTAACTCAAGTCCAAGAAAATAGTTTAGTGATCCTAGATCACTGATTTTGAACTCCTACATCATTTGATTTTTAATCTGCTTGATGTCATTAGCATCATTACCTATGAGTATGATATCATCAACATATACACATAGGTATATTACCTCTGAATTACTCCTCTTAACAAATAGAGAAGTATCTACTTTACTCATGATGAAACCTTGATCCTGAAGGTATGTTGTCAACCTATGGTTCCATGCCCTAGGTGCCTACTTTAATCCATAAAGAGCTTTGTTCAGTTTACACACATGATTTACATTGATTGGGTCCTCATAGCCAGGAGCTTGTAACATGTACACCTCCTCTGAAGTCCATCCATTTAGAAATGCATTTTTTACATCCAATTGGTAGATGTTCCAATTCTTTGATGCTGCCACACTTACCAATACCCTGGTGGTTGGCATTTTGGCCACATGTGAGAAGGTTTCTTCATAATCAACTCCTTGGGTTTGTGCAAAACCCTTAGCCACAAGTCTAGCTTTATACCTACTTGTTGACCCATCAGAATTTCTTTTGATCTTATAGATCCATCTAGAACTAATTACCTTCATAGTCTCCTTCTTTGGCACTAGCTCCCAAGTATCATTTTTCTTGAGTGCTTCAATTTCTTCATCCATAGCTTCCTTCCATTCTGCCTTGGTCTTTGCCTCTTCATATGATGATGGCTCTTCAAATGACAAGTCTTTTGCAAGATAAACAAAATTCTTAATAACTAAAGAAGTGTCATACCCATATCTGATTGGCTTTTTACTTTCCCTTTGTGATCTTCTGATTGCTTGGTTGGATGATTCAGGTATATCCTCCAACTTTTTCATTTTTACTTTGCCTTTGGACTTCCATGCCTTGAATTCTTCTAGGTTGATGATGTCCTCATCATCTGAGTTGATGTCTTCAATCTAGTTTGGCTCCTCCTTGGTGAGGCTTGGAAACTCCTCTTCCAAGTCATAAGGCAACTTTACTTTCCTACATTCACTTTCAAACCAAGAATCATTTTCATCAAAGACAACATCTCTACTCACCATGAATCCTTTGTTGGAAGGATTGTAGAACATGTATCCTTTCGTATTCAAGTCATACCCTATGAAGATGCACTTCTCTGCCTTAGGGTCTAGCTTACCTCTGATTTGAGAAGGGATATGCACATAAGCAACACATCCAAAGATTGTGCAATGATCAAGTGAAGGTCTTCTACCATTCCTCTATCCTGCAAGAATGCATCAAACTCATTTGAGAAGTACTCACCTCCTCCATCTGACCTTAGTCTCTTTAGACTTCTTCCTGTTTGGTTTTCAACAAGTACAGGATACCTTTTAAAGCAACTGAATACTTCATCTTTGTGCTTCATAAAATATAAGATAGTCCACCTACTGAAATCATCAATGAAAGATACATAATACCTTGATCCAAAAATTGAGGGATCCTTACTTGGACCCCATACATCTGTATGGACAAGCTCTAGGTAATCCTCATGCATGTAACATTTCTTTGAGAAGGGTAACCTGTGAGACTTTCCAAACTGAAAAGCACCACATTTATAGATCATGTGTTGCTTGGATACATTAGGTATTCCAAGCACACATTGATCTCTACATATTTGCTTTAAAGTTCTCTCACCATTATGCCCTAATCTCTTATGCCAAATTTCAAGCTCTGATAGTGTTTGGTCTTTGTAACTATAAAGTGCAATATTCCTTGTATCTTCAAGTTCAAAAGTGAATAATCTTCCTTTCTTTTCTCCTTTGGCAATTCTCTTGAATCCATGTTGGGGATCCTCCACAAATGTTCCATATTTGTTGAACCTGACCTTCAAACCTTTTTCCACAATCTTTCCAACACTCATTAAATTCTTGGTAATTGTAGGTACATATAGAACCCTGCTCAATAGATTCTATTTCCATCAGAGGTTTTAACATTCTCTACCTTAATAACTGAGTGCTTGGTGTCATCACCTGTTTGTACCTGATGCTTACCCTTTGGTTCCTCAAGGTTAGAGAGAAGAGCTACATTTCCTGCCACATGGTTTGAGCAACCTGAGTCAATGTAGAAAAGATGGTCATCATTTATACCTAGCCTTGAATTCATGTTCATAATCAGAAGAGAATCCTCTTGCTCCTCTGCATAGTTGTTGTAGTCTTTCCTCCTTGGTAGTTGTTATTGCACCCTTGATGATGATTGAATCTTCCTCTTGATTGTGTGTATCCACCTCTTTGAAATCCTCTACCTCCCTGATTCTTGAAGTTCCTGTAACACTGATCTGTAGTATGATTTGACAATGCACAAATATTGCATGGTGAGGAGTTATAAGGTCTCCCCTACCTTGCTTACCTCCTCTGCCCCTACCTCTTGAGGTTCTACCTCTCCCTGCATAGTTGGCTTGGGACGTAGCTCCTTCATCCTCAATCTTCTTATTTTTTCCTTTCTTTAGACTTGAAGAGCTATTACCTCTAGATGACTCTCCATTCTTGTTGAGCTTGGCTTCATGGGTGAAGAGTTGTCCCATGAGAGTGGTAAGATCTAGAATCTGCATTTCCATGTACAAGTCCATGGGAGTTGTGAAGCTCTCCCATTTGTCATCTGCCTTAATGCCATTGATTACTTGTCTCACAATCTGCTCCTCTTCAATTTCTTCTCATATGCTTGCCAATTGATCAGCTACATCCTTGACTTTGGTCACATACTCTGAGATGCCTTGCTTGGGTTGCTTCCTTTGAGTTATAAACTCAATCCACAATTGATTCTTACTGGCCCTTTTGTTGGAAGAGAAATATGAAGACAAGGTTTCCCAAGTCTCTTGGGATGTCTTACAGTTCCTAATGTGCGGAAGAAGAAAATCAGAGATTGAGTTAAGTAAGTATGACCTTGCTAATGCATCTTTGGCACACCATGAATTGAGTCTTTCATGCTCCTCTCTTGTAGGTTGTCTTTGTTCTCAAAATGGGTATCTCCTCATCTCCTGAGATGTATCCATAGAGACTCCTTCCTTGCAAGTATGTCTTCATCCTCAAGGACCATGCTTGGTAGTTGTTCCTGTCTAATTTATCAATGAAAGAAGGAAAACCATCTCCCATTCAACCTTAGATTTTCTCTCATACCACTGTTGGGAAAGATGGATGGACACTCCAAGAAATGAGTAGGTATTGCTAATCCCTGCTTAGTACCAGCCCTCTTTGACTCCAGATTTGTGTTGTGAGCCCTTTTAGCTTTCCAATGATACTAAATAAGTGCCTATGTACTTTGGAAATTATGCAAGTAATGTTTGATACAAAATAGACTACTTCCAAGTACAAGAATCAATGAAAACCTTCTATTTTAGTTCATACACTTGCTGCTTGTTAAGCTCAGTGCTTCCAGTACAGTAAGAATTAGAAACATTCCTTTTGGAGATATCAAATTAGCTTAATGAGCTAATGATTCCAAGTGGAATCATGTAAAATGTACTATGCACAGAGCAATCAATTTAGCAAACAAAGCATTATCCCCAATGTTTTAGGATGTTTGTAGAGTTTGACCAGTGACCACCTCGATGCACATTTCTCTGACTCTACTAAATAGAATGTATTCAAAATCTGTCAACATGTAGAGGACTTAGAGCTGATTCCAACAAGCTATAGAGCACTGAAAATGGTGAAGTATTGACTGATATATGAGCAATAGAATATGACTCTTCTGAGTGACAATAACAGAGAGATCAACAGATATAATGAATGATCTATTGTATTATGAAACAATGATGTACATAATCATTGGCATGATGATCAATGCCCAATGATAGATAGAGGTGTAGGCTATGATGTGAGCCTTACTCCGTTACAATGGTGATCAACAAAACTCAAGATTGTAGTGATCTCTACCGCGAGTCTTTTACATTCATCTTTTATATATGTTCCATTCAAATTTTGAATTTGAATTCAATTTTGGCTCTCAGTAGAAGTGTTCCCCTAATCTAGGAGATATTCTCTTCAAATGAGGTCGTGGCTCTTCTATCTAACAAACTCCACGAGTTTAGTGGTAGCTACAAATATTCCTCTAAGTCAAATAGACTTTTACAAATGGTAAAAGGTAAAGAATCCATAGCAATGATTCTAATGGGGCTTCAACCATTCCACATAGGATCTTCCTATGCCTTGCCAAGTGTGTAGGCTTGGCACTTGCACCAATAGTTACTAGGTCTAATGAAGCCCTTATCTAAGTAACCTTGTAATTGCCTCTCAACCTCCTCATGATGAGAAACACTAAGCCTATAAGGTGGCTTACAAATAGGGTTAGTGTTAGTAACTACCTCAATAGCAAGGTCAATGTTCCCTCTCTCAGGTGGCAGCCCTCTAGGTAAGACAGTGTGAAAAACATCTCTAAACTCAAACATAAGATCTTTAAAACTTTTAACGACACACTCTTGCAAGAAAGATTAATAAAAATTTGTGTCCATATTTACATTCCTAGCATGAAAATATACACGAGATGAAATGTCTGTACAATGTGCAAAGTCCTGACTATACAATAGAAAGATCTCCTGTATCTGTTGAAAATGAAAAAGACTATACAAATATAAAGATGAGATGAGAGGTTCACTAGGTACATCTCTCTCTCCCTGTATACAAAATTTACTTCCATTTCTTCAAACTCAAGAGTGTTGTTTTGATAGTTGCATTTAACTGTGTTTCCCAACCCCCATAGCCACTCAAAAGGTGTGCTCAATATCCTCGTCCATCACCTCTACTCCCTTGTAGCTAGAGTTGCCATGAATAGGAAGTGTTCACTAGGTGGACTACCTTTTTGCCCTTTTTAGGCATTGTACTACTCTTTGTTCCTTTCTTCTTTTCAGCCCCCTTCTTGAGTGGGCAGTTCCACTATGAATGGCTAGGAGACGAAGACCTAAAGCACACATTCTCTCTTTTTGGCCCTCTCAAACTACTCTGTAGGTAACCTAGGCCCTTGTGATCTTTGTTTCTTAATAGAATTTTTTTTTCCCTAATGTCACTTTCTTCTTGAACTTATTCGTACTAAGAGGTTGGAGGGGTGATCTGTCCCCATAGGAGTGTATTCAAGACAGTTGTGGTCCTCTTAAATCTGGGCATACTTGATCACCTCCTCAAACGTCTTTGGTGCATTTCTTCTTACCTCTCTCTTGATGGCTTTATCTAAGCCTCTAACAAACCCTCTAATTTTCTTGAAGTCATCCAATCCCTTAAGTTAAAAAAAAATCTCCCTATAGTGGGATATGTAGACCGTTAAAGGCCTACTTCACTAGGTAATCCTATCCCACTCATCCCAGTTCCTCTCTTCCTCATTCTCAAGAAGAAACTATTTTAGAAAAAGAGCTTCAAACTGATTCCAATCTGTAGGTATACAGTTCGTCTTCTTTAGACTCATCCACCACTTATAAGCATGCAGGCCAAGCGAGAGACTCACCTCTAGCACATAGTACTCAGGTTGGGTGCCCTTAAAATGATGCAAATCATTCCACTTTTGTAAAAAAGTATAGATTGCGTCCTCTATCTTGGTCATCCCCCATAAAGGTAGGTGGCTTCAAGTCTTTTAGGAGGGGGGCTTCCCTAGAGCTCTCTCCTTTGTGCTAATTAGGAAAAGAAAGATCTTTCCTATTCATCTCTAGAGGAAGAGTAGGAGTTTCTCTTTCTGTCCTAGTTAGGAAAGAGGTGATATGTGTCTCAAGTGAGACCATTTGAGACTTAAGCTGCTCAATGAGAGATGTCATGCTACCTATATCTCTCTAGCCTAAGGGTCTGTTCCTTTAAGGTTGCAAATTGGTCATGAGTAACAAACTCATCAAGAGGTTCCTCATAAGTATACTCTTCTTGTTGAGGCTCTTTTCCATCTAGGTTTCTCTCAACTTCCTGCTCAAGATCTACCTCTTCCATCCTATGGTTAGGTTCCTCTAGTTGTTCTTTACATGGAGAAGTGTGTTCTATAATTTGTTTCCCCTTGGAATCCATGTTTCACCCCCCCCCCATTTACTAACTAGATTATGTGAAAAGAATGGAAGTAAACTTTAAATATGAAAGAAGAAGAGAAATATGATACTAGAGCACTTCCCTAGTACAAAATGAAGCTACAAAAGTGAAATCCAAGCAATCTTTGAAGCATGAAGGCATTGATCTTTAATCCTCACCAGGACCAAATGAAAACTCAAAATGTCCAGTTGGCCCGTGGAGGTTCTAGTCACCAAAAACCATCAAGAACGATGTCAAAAACATATAGCAATAGTCCCAAATGGGCAAACTGAGTCAAATTGAAGCACTTTTGAGTTTTATCAGTCCTTTCTAGTCCAAAATAGGTAGTCCACCACCTGTACTTCAAAGATATGAAGCTGTCTCAAGTGAAAAAGGTTGATTTGGATGCCGATTGATGAAAAACTAGGCCCGGAAGTGGCTATCTAATTTTTGTTGAAGTGCTATAAAGGAATTTTGGCTGATCAAATCTTCTCCAAATCAAAATCATTATTTGTCGTAGAACAAATCTTAGAAGTTCTAGCTTCATAACACAACATGGATTTTTCAAATCGGATAGCAAATCACCAAGTTACAGCCCGGAGAAAGTGGGTATGACAAAAGTAGGAAGTGGGAAGGAAAATCTTCATGAAATGGTGACTTTGGAAGCTCAAAACTGAGAACCTAAAACGTTTTTAGATGTGCAAATGTGCATAGCCTAAGTCCACAACCCATATTACATGTTTGGACCATTTATTTTCCCAAAAACTTGAACCATAACTTGGTTTACTTCCCCCAATCTTCCAAAAAACACTCAAAATTTTAGATAATTACCTCATTCTCCACAAATTTGAATTTCCAAAACTCGCAGCCATCTGTGACAAAGGCATTTATCCCATATACAAGCACACAGCCACCATTTAGGAATATTTAAAGAGGATGGGAGCCTTCACTTCATCACCCAAGAGGAGGGGAAGAGGAGAAGAGAAGCTCTCCCTCTCTCTTCGTGAGCATGGGTGCTTGGCTGCTCTCTTCATGAACGTGGGTGCTTGGCTGCTCTGTTTGAGCATGTGGGTGGTTGTGTCTGAATGTTGTGCGTCTCCTACTCTAATACCAATTGTTGCTCTCTCGTGAATCCCCTTATGTTTTGGGGATTGAACCACACAGAATGGATGATGAAGATGAAGGTACACACCAGCTACTTTCATGGAGTGCATAGACGGAGATTCAATCTATGCTTTTCGGCCTAGCCATGTGATGTATCCATATATTCTCTCTCTATTACCCATTACATGCTGGTGATGAACTATTAGTGAATTATGGATGGCGTAGACCTCCAAGAGCACCTTTTAGCTAGAGAGAATAAAAATTTCCTATCCATATTTAATAACTTATATATTTAATTTTATGTTTAAAGTTTACTTTTTATTCATTTATGGAATACTAATGAATTTTATTTATATGTGTATATTCCAACGTATGATGTTGATGATATTCCTCCACACCATTCACAATTGCCAGTTAGACCTCGTTTATCAGAAGCTTCTATGAGGAGGCTATGCAAAAGTGATCCTATGGAATATGCAAGGTTGAAAAATCTATATTCAAAAGAAGATAAAGTACAAGATTTGTGTGACAATGATGAAGATGATGGCATGGTAGATTTTATTGAGGATTGGTATCAAAATGACAATGAGAGCATTGATATTTCTAAAAATGAGAAATATCTTCAAGAGGAATGTCTAAGGAATGTATATGAAGGAAGTCGTTTGACATGAATAAGTGCTGCAAGCTTACTTATTCTCAATCTTCAAAATCATTTTGGATGGAGTAATGTATCTGTTTCGACACTATTAAGGTATAATTTTCAATTTTCTCTCTCTCTCTCTCTCTCTCTCTCTCTCTCTATATATATATATATATATATATATATATATATATATATATATATATATATATATATATATATATATATATATATATATATATATATATATATATATATATATATATATATATAAACAGACACATAATATACATGAATGTATACACATATATAAACATACACACACATATACACACATACACATGTTATGAGAGTAAGGTCAAATTATACATACCTGTATTGAATGAAGATGTTTTGTCCATCTAGCCTTTAGAATTGTCCACCCAACCTTTAGAATCTTCTTGACACATATGTTTGTTCTATTTTAGTCAATCTAATACCTGTGCTGCTAACTCTTTTGAATACAAATATTAAGTATCAGTTAGCTATGCAGGTATTAAGTCATATGTAAAATGGCAGGAGAAAATTTATCTCAAAGATTTTGAAGGATGGGAAAATAATTTTAAAGGATGGGCAGAAAAAAAGTGTCCATTCAATGCAGGTTTTTTTTCTTACTTTAGATAAGGTAAGAACAAGAACTTGCATTGAATGGACACTTTTTGTCGGCCCATCTTTTAAAACTATTAATGCATCTTTCAAAATATTTGCGATAAATTTGATCCTCCCATTTTACATATGACTTAATACCTTCATAGCTAACTGATACTCAATATTTGTAAACAGCTTAGCAAGACATGTTATAGATTGACTATAAAATGGGAAACCACCAGACGATTCAATGGTCTAGATATGAAAATCTACAACCCACAATATACAAAAAATAATTAAAAGAAAAATCAAATATACACAGCTACACATTCATACATACAAATACATACATATATACAAATACATACATACATACACATGTATACACACATACATATACATATATGCATACATATATGCATACGTATATATACATACATATACACCTATAAAGCACATATACATACATATATACATATACACATACACATATGTATACGCATGCACATGCATATACACATCCACATACACATACACATACACATACACATAAGCATACACATATATAAAATTATATGCATATATATATATGTATATTTATTTATTTACTTTTTTTAATATATATTTTTTTGATGAACTTACAGGTTATTATCCGAAAAGTTTTTACCAAGTCAGAATATTCTTCCTACCTCACATGATGAAATGAAGAAGATAATCAACAATCTTGGTATAGATTATCAATGTATACATGCATGTCCTAACGATTGTATTTTATATAGAGGTGAATATGCAGACTCTTTGCCATGTCCCAAATGTCAATCTCCTTGATATAAGGGCGAAGAAGGTAAAATCCCAAAAAAGGTATTGAGACATTTTGGATTGGCTCCACGGATTAGACATAAGTTTCAAAGCCCTGAATTATCAAAGCTTTTGACATGGGGACATGATCATAAAAGTACTGATGGAATAATCAGAATTCCTCATGATAGTGTTGTTTTTCAGCATATTGATTCTACATGGCTTGAAATTGCACAAAATCCATAGAATATAAAGTTAGGAGTTGCATTAGATGGGGTTAATCCATTCTCCATGAAATCTAGTAAATGGTCAACATGGCCAGTGGTAGTCATAAACTACAATCTTCTGCCATATCTTAGGATTAAAAAGGAACATTTAATGCTTTCACTTTTAATCCCAGGCAAAAGACAAGTTAAAGATATGAATATATATCTTGCTCCTCTCATTGACGATCTCCAAGAGTTATGGAGAGCTATTAATGTCATTGATGTATCAAAAAGCATCAATGAAAGACATATTCGGTTCGTGGTATTGTGGCTTGGACTATTCACGATTTTCTAGGATATGGTGTTTGTTCAGGTATTGATGTAATTTTTTATTCAATATGCATATAAATAAATATGATTTAATCTTATTATATTTTTATCATTTTCATGGTGCAAGAATATCTACTAAGGGTTATAAAGCTTGTCCATATTGTGGTGATTGGTTGAGATCAATCTATAGTAAGAATCTCAACAAAAATATTTATCTTTGACATCGATGATTCTTGCCTGATGATCATCCATTAAGATCTAAAGAGAAGTGATACATTTTAATGGAAAGCTTGAAACAAGTTAGTGTCTAAAACCTATGATGCTTATGGATTGGTATAAAAAATGGACAGATGGACCTCTGATAGATCTAGAATAAAAAATCTTCAGTGATGATGAAGATAATGAGTATGTGAAGAGAGGTAAAGGAAAATTGGCACTCGCAGAGAACATATCAATATGGTATTCTTTGGTATATTGGAAAGAGTTAAAAGTATGTCATCTTCTTGATCCTATGCATATATTCAAGAATATTGGTTATTCACTATGGCAGCATCTTCTTGGACTAAGATACCATAACATCAAGGAATTATTTCAAAGATCAAAAATCAAAACCAAAGTTATGGCCGGTTTTTGATAGACATCGACAGGAAACGACTTATGCATCTTCTCCTTGGGTACTTACAAAAAAAGGGATACAGACTATCAACAATAGAATTCAATTGATTAGGAATCCTATAGAATATGGAGCATCTTTTCAAAACATGTTTACTATGGATGATAAGAGCTTATTTGGGTTAAAGACCCATGATTGACATAACTTTTTGAAACATATTTTACCTATGTTTATGGATGGGTGTACAACGAAAGGAGTATGAGATGTGATCTATCGTCTTGGTTGCTTATAAGGTAATTATGATAGTTTTATGTTTAATATGTATGAATATTGGATATCTTTTATTTTTGAATTAACTTCTTTATAATTTTTTTTATGATATGTATAGGTGGATTACATCAAAAGAGATTGACAAAAACTCGATCCCACAAAAAAAACGTGAATGCAAAGAGCTACTATATTTGATGGAGAAAGAACTTCCTACTTCATTTTTTGATATTTAGGTTCATTTATTAGCCCATATTGTAGATGAAATAGAGATTGCAGGTGTTGTCAACACTCGATGGATGTTTTGGGTCGAGCGACTTATGGGAATATTAAAAGGTTATGTGCGACAAAAAGCGAAACCAGAAGGATCCATGGCAAAGGGTTGGATGTTTGAAGAGTGCATGTATTACGTTAGTGAGCACCTTGAAAGAGTTCATGAAGAAGCTCCACGTGCATGGACCAACGAGTCTTCTTCAAAAATAACAGATAAGGTATTATCAGGTAAGGGAGTTCCATTTTTTTTACCTTTCAAGAAAAAAATGATGTTTGTACTTTTGTAGCATATAATAGCAAATGCATGCAAGCATTCCTTAGTGAGTACGAACAGGAACTTCAAAATCTCTGAAAATAAAAGGCGAAGAAACAAAAGATACAGACATAATCTCAATAATAATGATATTACAGATATATCTTCTTTCATGGATTGGCTATATAGTCGTTTGAAAGGTAATTTTATTTTAATAATGTTTTATTTTTTTCATATATGTATATTAGTTTCTATTTACTAATTTAATTTCTTTTGGAGGCTTGAATGTTCACTAATATGTGGGCTTTTGGACAGCATATTAGAATCAAAGCCATTGATTCTTTACGTAAAACAGAGGATTCTAGTATTGTTGCTTCTTTCAAACAACTATCACGTGCTAGCTCAAAAGACACGAACCTTATAGATGGCGAACTTGGTTATGTAGGAACTATTGCTGGTATCTACGAAATTTCATTTCGTACATTCAAACAGGTAGAAAAAAGTTTATATTTTTTATGATAGAGTTAGTTATTTTTTTAAGCATCTAATAATGGGTTTTTGTTTTTTATATATTTTGATAGGTCATTTTGAAGGTTGACTGGTTTCGAGCCGAGTATAAAGGTAGTAATTCCACATTAAGAAAGGAATGATCTAGGTTTTGGGCAATTGATTCTTCCAAGGTAATGCGATCTACTAAAGAACCATATATTCTTCCTAGGATATTGAACAAGCATTTTTTTATAAAAACCTAGATGCTCACCCTTGGTGGCAAGTCATTAATGTTCAACCTAGAGATAGGTCATTGTTTGAACAATTTATTGTTAGAGAGATCGAAGAAAGTCCTCTTGATGATTCAGCATCAGATACTGATACATCAACATCTGAAAGAGAAATTAGAATCATTATACGTGATAATGATACTAATCTTTTTGATGAAGAGGATAATACTCTACATGCTGATTCTACTAATGAGGAAGAGGAATTACTAGAAATCGATATTAATCCATCAATAGATGATGTGACTCATGAGAACACAGATTTAACAAAAGAAGAAATAAATGAAATCAATAAGGATAATGAAGATGAGATTATATTGATGTCTTACCAAAATGATGGCAATAATGAAAACATATGAGTAGATTAGATAGTAAATTCCACTCTAGTTATCGATCAATAACTTGAAGCTTCTAAATGGATATGAGATAACAGATTCTTTATTCAATTTGAATAACGATGAATCCGACTAGAGAGATGAAATCATGTTCTTTTAAGTTAGAACATGAAGCTCGGGGGTATGCCTAATTATTTTATATATAGCTTTATCTTCGAGGAGTAAATTTTTATCATGTATGTATGCATATGTGTGTGTATTCATGTGTATTATATGTATACATATGTTAGTATGCATATATATGTATTTCATGTATATGTATGTGTGTGCATGTGTGTGCATGTGTGTGATATATGTATACATGTGTTAGTATGCATATGTGTATATATGCATATCCATTTATGTAAAATATTCATGTATTCATGTAATATATGCAAGTGTTTATAATTGTGTAAGCATGTATAAGTATACATTTGTGCATGTAGGCATGTATATGTGATATGTACATGTATATATGTATATGTGTCTATGTGTAAATGTGTACATGTAAATATGTATGCATGTATATATATATTTATATGTGCATTTAGGCATGTGTGTGTAATGCATAATGTATCTGCTCCATTTTATATTTATGTATGTGTATCTACATGATGTGTATATATCTTTATATATATTATGATCCTCGTTGATTCAAGTAGTTATATATAGAGGCATAAGGTTGGGAGGAGAGACATCTCTCTAGTAGGACATCGGAGGAATAGATGCAATGTGTACATATACTTCAATCATATGGCTAAAAGACTGAATTAGAGTATTAAATTAGGGGTTTTAAAACCCTAATATCAAAATTAGTGTTTTCAAATTAGGATTATTGAAATAGGATTTATTTATTTATTTATTTATATATAGATATATATATATATATATATATATATATATATATATATATATATATATATATATATATATATATATATATATATATATATATATATATATATATATATATATATATATATATATATATATATATATATATATATATACATATAGATATATCAGTGTGCATGCATGTGTGTATGTATGTGTTTCTATATGTGCATATGCATGTGTGTATGTATGTGTTTCTATATGTGCATATGCATGTGTATGTATGTGTATCTATATGTGTGTATGCATGTGTTGTGTGTGTGTATATATGCATGTATATGATTATATGAGTCTATGTGTGCGTACATATGATTATGCATGTGTATGTGTATGTGAGTATGTGTATGTGTATGTGAGTATGTGTATGTGTATGTGAGTATGTGTATGTGTCTATGTGTATTCATTATATGTGTGTAATTGCATGC
Organism: Ceratopteris richardii; assembly: GCA_020310875.1. NCBI lineage: Eukaryota > Viridiplantae > Streptophyta > Polypodiopsida > Polypodiales > Pteridaceae > Ceratopteris > Ceratopteris richardii. The sequence goes on along the minus strand of CM035430.1, from coordinate 79,726,754 downwards.
ATGTGTATGTGTGTGTAAAAATGTGCATGTATGTGTGTGTATGTATAAATGTGCATGTATGTATATATGTGTGTAAATGTGCATGTATGATGTATATGTGTGTGTATTTGTACCTCTAGTCTCACTCTTTTCTCTCTCTCTCTCTCATATACATACATACATAAACACACATACTCATATCCATGTATATATACATAAAAGCAATGCATATTGTGCATTATTGCAACGATGAGCCATAAGTATCCGCATCTCTTTTAGACACCACTTATATGACCATCTTGTCCCAAACTCTACCTCAAGTGAACTAAGTATGTATTTTTTATCCCTCTCATCATGCTCACTACAAAAATAAAAAAAATCATGTAAATAAAACATAAGATATCTATTTCAATTTATATGTAAAATTTATACTTACTTCCATGGTAAGTGGACAAGGCACATGTAAGAGTCGCATAATGCCCACATTCTTCTCTTGAACTCCAATCCATTCTCTATGTAGACAATGTTCCCCTATGGCTCTATATCACACTCTATCCCTAAGGTGCCTATGCATGTCCTCATAGGAAACTCTGCTCTGCTATCATTATCTAGAGGTGGTATAGGTGTCCTGAAAATAGATAGATAAAAATAAATAAAAATATGTGTTATAATATCATTAAAAAAGTTTATGAAAAAAAAACATACCTATGAGCAAATAGTTGTCTTCTTGCATGTGGAGCCGTAGAAGAGCCCTCCTCTGATGAGTGGGTAAGCATCTGGATTGTATAATCC